>JASKMD010000219.1:0-123327 GCA_030144725.1 Haematococcus lacustris
TGCCTGCCTGCCTGCCTGCCTGCCTGCCTGCCTGCCTGCCTGCCTGCCTGCCTGCCTGCCTGCCTGCCTGCCTGCCTGCCTGCCTGCCTGCCTGCCTGCCTGCCTGCCTGCCTGCCTGCCTGCCTGCCTGCCTGCCTGCCTGCCTGCCTGCCTGCCTGCCTGCCTGCCTGCCTGCCTGCCTGCCTGCCTGCCTGCCTGCCTGCCTGCCTGCCTGCCTGCCTGCCTGCCTGCCTGCCTGCCTGCCTGCCTGCCTGCCTGCCTGCCTGCCTGCCTGCCTGCCTGCCTGCCTGCCTGCCTGCCTGCCTGCCTGCCTGCCTGCCTGCCTGCCTGCCTGCCTGCCTGCCTGCCTGCCTGCCTGCCTGCCTGCCTGCCTGCCTGCCTGCCTGCCTGCCTGCCTGCCTGCCTGCCTGCCTGCCTGCCTGCCTGCCTGCCTGCCTGCCTGCCTGCCTGCCTGCCTGCCTGCCTGCCTGCCTGCCTGCCTGCCTGCCTGCCTGCCTGCCTGCCTGCCTGCCTGCCTGCCTGCCTGCCTGCCTGCCTGCCTGCCTGCCTGCCTGCCTGCCTGCCTGCCTGCCTGCCTGCCTGCCTGCCTGCCTGCCTGCCTGCCTGCCTGCCTGCCTGCCTGCCTGCCTGCCTGCCTGCCTGCCTGCCTGCCTGCCTGCCTGCCTGCCTGCCTGCCTGCCTGCCTGCCTGCCTGCCTGCCTGCCTGCCTGCCTGCCTGCCTGCCTGCCTGCCTGCCTGCCTGCCTGCCTGCCTGCCTGCCTGCCTGCCTGCCTGCCTGCCTGCCTGCCTGCCTGCCTGCCTGCCTGCCTGCCTGCCTGCCTGCCTGCCTGCCTGCCTGCCTGCCTGCCTGCCTGCCTGCCTGCCTGCCTGCCTGCCTGCCTGCCTGCCTGCCTGCCTGCCTGCCTGCCTGCCTGCCTGCCTGCCTGCCTGCCTGCCTGCCTGCCTGCCTGCCTGCCTGCCTGCCTGCCTGCCTGCCTGCCTGCCTGCCTGCCTGCCTGCCTGCCTGCCTGCCTGCCTGCCTGCCTGCCTGCCTGCCTGCCTGCCTGCCTGCCTGCCTGCCTGCCTGCCTGCCTGCCTGCCTGCCTGCCTGCCTGCCTGCCTGCCTGCCTGCCTGCCTGCCTGCCTGCCTGCCTGCCTGCCTGCCTGCCTGCCTGCCTGCCTGCCTGCCTGCCTGCCTGCCTGCCTGCCTGCCTGCCTGCCTGCCTGCCTGCCTGCCTGCCTGCCTGCCTGCCTGCCTGCCTCCTGCCTCCTGCCTCCTGCCTGCCTGCCTGCCTGCCTCCTGCCTCCCTGCCTGCCTGCCTGCCTGCCTCCTGCCTCCCTGCCTGCCTGCCTCCTGCCTGCCTGCCTCCCTGCCTCCCTGCCTCCCTGCCTCCTGCCTGCCTGCCTGCCTGCCTCCTGCCTGCCTGCCTCCTGCCTCCCTGCCTCCCTGCCTCCTGCCTGCCTGCCTGCCTGCCTGCCTGCCTGCCTGCCTGCCTGCCTGCCTGCCTGCCTGCCTGCCTGCCTGCCTGCCTCCTGCCTCCTGCCTCCTGCCTCCTGCCTGCCTGCCTCCTGCCTCCTGCCTCCTGCCTGCCTGCCTGCCTGCCTCCTGCCTCCTGCCTCCTGCCTCCTGCCTGCCTGCCTCCCTGCCTCCTGCCTCCTGCCTCCTGCCTGCCTGCCTCCTGCCTCCTGCCTCCCTGCCTGCCTGCCTCCTGCCTCCCTGCCTGCCTGCCTCCTGCCTGCCTGCCTCCCTGCCTCCTGCCTGCCTGCCTCCCTGCCTCCTGCCTCCTGCCTCCTGCCTCCCTGCCTCCTGCCTCCTGCCTCCTGCCTCCTGCCTCCTGCCTCCTGCCTCCTGCCTCCTGCCTCCCTGCCTCCTGCCTGCCTGCCTCCTGCCTCCTGCCTCCTGCCTCCCTGCCTCCTGCCTGCCTGCCTCCTGCCTCCTGCCTCCTGCCTCCTGCCTGCCTGCCTCCTGCCTCCCTGCCTCCCTGCCTCCCTGCCTCCCTGCCTCCCTGCCTCCCTGCCTCCCTGCCTCCCTGCCTCCCTGCCTCCCTGCCTCCCTGCCTCCCTGCCTCCCTGCCTCCCTGCCTCCCTGCCTCCCTGCCTCCCTGCCTGCCTGCCTCCCTGCCTCCCTGCCTCCTCTGCCTCCCTGCCTGCCTGCCTCCCTGCCTCCCTGCCTGCCTGCCTCCCTGCCTGCCTGCCTCCCTGCCTCCCTGCCTGCCTGCCTGCCTGCCTGCCTGCCTGCCTGCCTGCCTGCCTGCCTGCCTGCCTGCCTGCCTGCCTGCCTCCTGCCTGCCTGCCTGCCTGCCTGCCTGCCTGCCTGCCTGCCTGCCTCCCTGCCTCCCTGCCTCCCTGCCTCCCTGCCTCCCTGCCTCCCTGCCTCCCTGCCTCCCTGCCTCCCTGCCTCCCTGCCTCCCTGCCTCCCTGCCTCCCTGCCTCCCTGCCTCCCTGCCTCCCTGCCTCCCTGCCTCCCTGCCTCCCTGCCTCCCTGCCTCCCTGCCTCCCTGCCTCCCTGCCTCCCTGCCTCCCTGCCTCCCTGCCTCCCTGCCTCCCTGCCTCCCTGCCTCCCTGCCTCCCTGCCTCCCTGCCTCCCTGCCTCCCTGCCTCCCTGCCTCCCTGCCTCCCTGCCTCCCTGCCTCCCTGCCTCCCTGCCTCCCTGCCTCCCTGCCTCCCTGCCTCCCTGCCTCCCTGCCTCCCTGCCTCCCTGCCTCCCTGCCTCCCTGCCTCCCTGCCTCCCTGCCTCCCTGCCTCCCTGCCTCCCTGCCTCCCTGCCTCCCTGCCTCCCTGCCTCCCTGCCTCCCTGCCTCCCTGCCTCCCTGCCTCCCTGCCTCCCTGCCTCCCTGCCTCCCTGCCTCCCTGCCTCCCTGCCTCCCTGCCTCCCTGCCTCCCTGCCTCCCTGCCTCCCTGCCTCCCTGCCTCCCTGCCTCCCTGCCTCCCTGCCTCCCTGCCTCCCTGCCTCCCTGCCTCCCTGCCTCCCTGCCTCCCTGCCTCCCTGCCTCCCTGCCTCCCTGCCTCCCTGCCTCCCTGCCTCCCTGCCTCCCTGCCTCCCTGCCTCCCTGCCTCCCTGCCTCCCTGCCTCCCTGCCTCCCTGCCTCCCTGCCTCCCTGCCTCCCTCCCTGCCTCCCTGCCTCCCTGCCTGCCTCCCTGCCCTCCCTGCCTGCCTCCCTGCCCTCCCTGCCTGCCTCCTGCCTGCCTGCCTGCCTCCCTGCCTGCCTGCCTGCCTGCCTCCTGCCTCCTGCCTCCCTGCCTCCCTGCCTCCCTGCCTCCCTGCCTCCCTGCCTCCCTGCCTCCCTGCCTCCCTGCCTCCCTGCCTCCCTGCCTCCCTGCCTCCCTGCCTCCCTGCCTCCCTGCCTCCCTGCCTCCCTGCCTCCCTGCCTCCCTGCCTCCCTGCCTCCCTGCCTCCTGCCTCCCTGCCTCCTGCCTGCCTGCCTGCCTGCCTGCCTGCCTGCCTGCCTGCCTGCCTGCCTGCCTGCCTGCCTGCCTGCCTGCCTGCCTGCCTGCCTGCCTGCCTGCCTGCCTGCCTGCCTGCCTGCCTGCCTGCCTGCCTGCCTGCCTGCCTGCCTGCCTGCCTGCCTGCCTGCCTGCCTGCCTGCCTGCCTGCCTGCCTGCCTGCCTGCCTGCCTGCCTGCCTGCCTGCCTGCCTGCCTGCCTGCCTGCCTGCCTGCCTGCCTGCCTGCCTGCCTGCCTGCCTGCCTGCCTGCCTGCCTGCCTGCCTGCCTGCCTGCCTGCCTGCCTGCCTGCCTGCCTGCCTGCCTGCCTGCCTGCCTGCCTGCCTGCCTGCCTGCCTGCCTGCCTGCCTGCCTGCCTGCCTGCCTGCCTGCCTGCCTGCCTGCCTGCCTGCCTGCCTGCCTGCCTGCCTGCCTGCCTGCCTGCCTGCCTGCCTGCCTGCCTGCCTGCCTGCCTGCCTGCCTGCCTGCCTGCCTGCCTGCCTGCCTGCCTGCCTGCCTGCCTGCCTGCCTGCCTGCCTGCCTGCCTGCCTGCCTGCCTGCCTGCCTGCCTGCCTGCCTGCCTGCCTGCCTGCCTGCCTGCCTGCCTGCCTGCCTGCCTGCCTGCCTGCCTGCCTGCCTGCCTGCCTGCCTGCCTGCCTGCCTGCCTGCCTGCCTGCCTGCCTGCCTGCCTGCCTGCCTGCCTGCCTGCCTGCCTGCCTGCCTGCCTGCCTGCCTGCCTGCCTGCCTGCCTGCCTGCCTGCCTGCCTGCCTGCCTGCCTGCCTGCCTGCCTGCCTGCCTGCCTGCCTGCCTGCCTGCCTGCCTGCCTGCCTGCCTGCCTGCCTGCCTCCTGCCTCCCTGCCTCCCTGCCTCCCTGCCTCCTGCCTCCCTGCCTCCCTGCCTCCCTGCCTCCTGCCTCCTGCCTCCCTGCCTCCCTGCCTCCTGCCTCCCTGCCTCCCTGCCTCCCTGCCTCCCTGCCTCCCTGCCTCCCTGCCTCCCTGCCTCCTGCCTCCTGCCTCCTGCCTCCTGCCTCCTGCCTCCCTGCCTCCTGCCTCCCTGCCTCCTGCCTCCCTGCCTCCCTGCCTCCTGCCTCCTGCCTCCCTGCCTCCCTGCCTCCCTGCCTCCCTGCCTCCTGCCTCCCTGCCTCCTGCCTGCCCTGCCTGCCCTGCCTCCCTGCCTCCCTGCCTCCCTGCCCTGCCTCCCTGCCTCCTGCCTGCCTCCTGCCCTGCCCTGCCTGCCTCCCTGCCTCCCTGCCTGCCTCCCTGCCTGCCTGCCTGCCTCCTGCCTGCCTGCCTGCCTGCCTCCTGCCTCCTGCCTCCTGCCTCCCTGCCTCCTGCCTCCTGCCTCCTGCCTCCCTGCCTCCCTGCCTCCCTGCCTCCCTGCCTCCCTGCCTCCCTGCCTCCCTGCCTCCTGCCTCCTGCCTCCTGCCTCCTGCCTCCCTGCCTCCTGCCTCCTGCCTCCCTGCCTCCCTGCCTCCTGCCTCCTGCCTGCCTGCCTGCCTGCCTGCCTGCCTGCCTGCCTGCCTGCCTGCCTGCCTGCCTGCCTGCCTGCCTGCCTGCCTGCCTGCCTGCCTGCCTGCCTGCCTGCCTGCCTGCCTGCCTGCCTGCCTGCCTGCCTGCCTGCCTGCCTGCCTGCCTGCCTGCCTGCCTGCCTGCCTGCCTGCCTGCCTGCCTGCCTGCCTGCCTGCCTGCCTGCCTGCCTGCCTGCCTGCCTGCCTGCCTGCCTGCCTGCCTGCCTGCCTGCCTGCCTGCCTGCCTGCCTGCCTGCCTGCCTGCCTGCCTGCCTGCCTGCCTGCCTGCCTGCCTGCCTGCCTGCCTGCCTGCCTGCCTGCCTGCCTGCCTGCCTGCCTGCCTGCCTGCCTGCCTGCCTGCCTGCCTGCCTGCCTGCCTGCCTGCCTGCCTGCCTGCCTGCCTGCCTGCCTGCCTGCCTGCCTGCCTGCCTGCCTGCCTGCCTGCCTGCCTGCCTGCCTGCCTGCCTGCCTGCCTGCCTGCCTGCCTGCCTGCCTGCCTGCCTGCCTGCCTGCCTGCCTGCCTGCCTGCCTGCCTGCCTGCCTGCCTGCCTGCCTGCCTGCCTGCCTGCCTGCCTGCCTGCCTGCCTGCCTGCCTGCCTGCCTGCCTGCCTGCCTGCCTGCCTGCCTGCCTGCCTGCCTGCCTGCCTGCCTGCCTGCCTGCCTGCCTGCCTGCCTGCCTGCCTGCCTGCCTGCCTGCCTGCCTGCCTGCCTGCCTGCCTGCCTGCCTGCCTGCCTGCCTGCCTGCCTGCCTGCCTGCCTGCCTGCCTGCCTGCCTGCCTGCCTGCCTGCCTGCCTGCCTGCCTGCCTGCCTCCTGCCTCCTGCCTCCTGCCTCCTGCCTCCTGCCTCCTGCCTCCTGCCTCCTGCCTCCTGCCTCCTGCCTCCTGCCTCCTGCCTCCTGCCTCCTGCCTCCTGCCTCCTGCCTCCTGCCTCCTGCCTCCTGCCTCCCTGCCTCCTGCCTCCTGCCTCCTGCCTCCTGCCTCCTGCCTGCCTGCCTCCTGCCTCCTGCCTCCTGCCTCCTGCCTCCTGCCTCCTGCCTCCTGCCTCCTGCCTCCCTGCCTCCTGCCTCCTGCCTCCTGCCTCCTGCCTCCCTGCCTCCCTGCCTCCTGCCTCCTGCCTCCTGCCTCCTGCCTCCTGCCTCCTGCCTCCCTGCCTCCTGCCTCCTGCCTCCTGCCTCCTGCCTCCTGCCTCCTGCCTCCCTGCCTCCTGCCTCCCTGCCTCCCTGCCTGCCTGCCTCCTGCCTCCTGCCTCCTGCCTCCCTGCCTCCTGCCTCCTGCCTCCTGCCTCCTGCCTCCTGCCTCCTGCCTCCTGCCTCCTGCCTCCTGCCTCCCTGCCTCCTGCCTCCTGCCTCCTGCCTCCCTGCCTCCTGCCTCCTGCCTCCTGCCTCCTGCCTCCTGCCTCCTGCCTCCTGCCTCCTGCCTCCTGCCTCCCTGCCTCCCTGCCTCCCTGCCTCCCTGCCTCCCTGCCTCCCTGCCTCCCTGCCTCCCTGCCTCCCTGCCTCCCTGCCTCCCTGCCTCCCTGCCTCCCTGCCTCCCTGCCTCCCTGCCTCCTGCCTCCCTGCCTCCCTGCCTCCCTGCCTCCCTGCCTCCCTGCCTCCCTGCCTCCCTGCCTCCCTGCCTCCCTGCCTCCCTGCCTCCTGCCTCCCTGCCTCCTGCCTCCCTCCCTCCCTGCCTCCCTGCCCTCCCTGCCTCCCTGCCCTCCCTGCCTCCCTCCCTGCCTCCCTCCCTGCCCCTCCCTGCCTCCCTGCCCCTCCCTGCCCCTGCCTGCCTGCCTCCCTCCCTCCCTGCCTGCCTCCCTCCCTGCCCTGCCTGCCTCCCTCCCTGCCTGCCTGCCTGCCTGCCTGCCTGCCTGCCTGCCTGCCTGCCTGCCTGCCTGCCTGCCTGCCTGCCTGCCTGCCTGCCTGCCTGCCTGCCTGCCTGCCTGCCTGCCTGCCTGCCTGCCTGCCTGCCTGCCTGCCTGCCTGCCTGCCTGCCTGCCTGCCTGCCTGCCTGCCTGCCTGCCTGCCTGCCTGCCTGCCTGCCTGCCTGCCTGCCTGCCTGCCTGCCTGCCTGCCTGCCTGCCTGCCTGCCTGCCTGCCTGCCTGCCTGCCTGCCTGCCTGCCTGCCTGCCTGCCTGCCTGCCTGCCTGCCTGCCTGCCTGCCTGCCTGCCTGCCTGCCTGCCTGCCTGCCTGCCTGCCTGCCTGCCTGCCTGCCTGCCTGCCTGCCTGCCTGCCTGCCTGCCTGCCTGCCTGCCTGCCTGCCTGCCTGCCTGCCTGCCTGCCTGCCTGCCTGCCTGCCTGCCTGCCTGCCTGCCTGCCTGCCTGCCTGCCTGCCTGCCTGCCTGCCTGCCTGCCTGCCTGCCTGCCTGCCTGCCTGCCTGCCTGCCTGCCTGCCTGCCTGCCTGCCTGCCTGCCTGCCTGCCTGCCTGCCTGCCTGCCTGCCTGCCTGCCTGCCTGCCTGCCTGCCTGCCTGCCTGCCTGCCTGCCTGCCTGCCTGCCTGCCTGCCTGCCTGCCTGCCTGCCTGCCTGCCTGCCTGCCTGCCTGCCTGCCTGCCTGCCTGCCTGCCTGCCTGCCTGCCTGCCTGCCTGCCTGCCTGCCTGCCTGCCTGCCTGCCTGCCTGCCTGCCTGCCTGCCTGCCTGCCTGCCTGCCTGCCTGCCTGCCTGCCTGCCTGCCTGCCTGCCTGCCTGCCTGCCTGCCTGCCTGCCTGCCTGCCTGCCTGCCTGCCTGCCTGCCTGCCTGCCTGCCTGCCTGCCTGCCTGCCTGCCTGCCTGCCTGCCTGCCTGCCTGCCTGCCTGCCTGCCTGCCTGCCTGCCTGCCTGCCTGCCTGCCTGCCTGCCTGCCTGCCTGCCTGCCTGCCTGCCTGCCTGCCTGCCTGCCTGCCTGCCTGCCTGCCTGCCTGCCTGCCTGCCTGCCTGCCTGCCTGCCTGCCTGCCTGCCTGCCTGCCTGCCTGCCTGCCTGCCTGCCTGCCTGCCTGCCTGCCTGCCTGCCTGCCTGCCTGCCTGCCTGCCTGCCTGCCTGCCTGCCTGCCTGCCTGCCTGCCTGCCTGCCTGCCTGCCTGCCTGCCTGCCTGCCTGCCTGCCTGCCTGCCTGCCTGCCTGCCTGCCTGCCTGCCTGCCTGCCTGCCTGCCTGCCTGCCTGCCTGCCTGCCTGCCTGCCTGCCTGCCTGCCTGCCTGCCTGCCTGCCTGCCTGCCTCCTGCCTGCCTCCTGCCTCCTGCCTGCCTGCCTCCTGCCTGCTCTGCCTCCTGCCTCCTGCCTCCTGCCTGCCTGCCTCCTGCCTCTCCTGCCTCCTGCCTCCTGCCTCCTGCCTCCTGCCTCCTGCCTCCTGCCTCCCTGCCTCCCTGCCTCCTGCCTCCTGCCTCCTGCCTCCCTGCCTCCTGCCTCCTGCCTCCTGCCTCCTGCCTCCCTGCCTCCTGCCTCCTGCCTCCTGCCTCCCTGCCTCCCTGCCTCCCTGCCTCCCTGCCTCCTGCCTCCTGCCTCCTGCCTCCTCTGCCTCCCTGCCTCCTGCCTCCTGCCTCCCTGCCTCCCTGCCTCCCTGCCTCCTGCCTCCTGCCTCCTGCCTCCTGCCTCCTGCCTCCCTGCCTCCCTGCCTCCCTGCCTCCTGCCTCCCTGCCTCCCTGCCTCCTGCCTGCCCTGCCTGCCCTGCCTGCCCTGCCTGCCTGCCTCCCTGCCTGCCTGCCTCCTGCCTGCCTGCCTGCCTGCCTGCCTCCTGCCTGCCTGCCTGCCTGCCTGCCTCCTGCCTGCCTCCTGCCTCCTGCCTCCTCTGCCTCCCTGCCTCCCTGCCTCCCTGCCTCCCTGCCTCCTGCCTCCCTGCCTCCCTGCCTCTCCTGCCTCTCCTGCCTCCTCTGCCTCCTCTGCCTCCCTGCCTCCTGCCTCCCTGCCTCCTGCCTCCCTGCCTCCCTGCCTCCCTGCCTCCCTGCCTCCCTGCCTCCTGCCTGCCTGCCTCCTGCCTCCTCTGCCTCCTGCCTCCTCTGCCTCCCTGCCTCCCTGCCTCCTGCCTCCTCTGCCTCCTGCCTCCCTGCCTCCTGCCTCCCTGCCTGCCTCCCTGCCTCCCTGCCTCCTGCCTCCTGCCTCCTCTGCCTCCTCTGCCTCCCTGCCTCCTCTGCCTCCCTGCCTCCCTGCCTCCCTGCCTCCCTGCCTCCCTGCCTCCTGCCTCCTGCCTCCCTGCCTCCCTGCCTCCCTGCCTCCCTGCCTCCCTGCCTCCCTGCCTCCCTGCCTCCCTGCCTCCCTGCCTCCCTGCCTCCCTGCCTCCTCTGCCTCCCTGCCTCCCTGCCTCCCTGCCTCCCTGCCTCCCTGCCTCCCTGCCTCCCTGCCTCCCTGCCTCCCTGCCTCCCTGCCTCCCTGCCTCCTGCCTGCCTGCCTGCCTGCCTGCCTGCCTGCCTGCCTGCCTGCCTGCCTGCCTGCCTGCCTGCCTGCCTGCCTGCCTGCCTGCCTGCCTGCCTGCCTGCCTGCCTGCCTGCCTGCCTGCCTGCCTGCCTGCCTGCCTGCCTGCCTGCCTGCCTGCCTGCCTGCCTGCCTGCCTGCCTGCCTGCCTGCCTGCCTGCCTGCCTGCCTGCCTGCCTGCCTGCCTGCCTGCCTGCCTGCCTGCCTGCCTGCCTGCCTGCCTGCCTGCCTGCCTGCCTGCCTGCCTGCCTGCCTGCCTGCCTGCCTGCCTGCCTGCCTGCCTGCCTGCCTGCCTGCCTGCCTGCCTGCCTGCCTGCCTGCCTGCCTGCCTGCCTGCCTGCCTGCCTGCCTGCCTGCCTGCCTGCCTGCCTGCCTGCCTGCCTGCCTGCCTGCCTGCCTGCCTGCCTGCCTGCCTGCCTGCCTGCCTGCCTGCCTGCCTGCCTGCCTGCCTGCCTGCCTGCCTGCCTGCCTGCCTGCCTGCCTGCCTGCCTGCCTGCCTGCCTGCCTGCCTGCCTGCCTGCCTGCCTGCCTGCCTGCCTGCCTGCCTGCCTGCCTGCCTGCCTGCCTGCCTGCCTGCCTGCCTGCCTGCCTGCCTGCCTGCCTGCCTGCCTGCCTGCCTGCCTGCCTGCCTGCCTGCCTGCCTGCCTGCCTGCCTGCCTGCCTGCCTGCCTGCCTGCCTGCCTGCCTGCCTGCCTGCCTGCCTGCCTGCCTGCCTGCCTGCCTGCCTGCCTGCCTGCCTGCCTGCCTGCCTGCCTGCCTGCCTGCCTGCCTGCCTGCCTGCCTGCCTGCCTGCCTGCCTGCCTGCCTGCCTGCCTGCCTGCCTGCCTGCCTGCCTGCCTGCCTGCCTGCCTGCCTGCCTGCCTGCCTGCCTGCCTGCCTGCCTGCCTGCCTGCCTGCCTGCCTGCCTGCCTGCCTGCCTGCCTGCCTGCCTGCCTGCCTGCCTGCCTGCCTGCCTGCCTGCCTGCCTGCCTGCCTGCCTGCCTGCCTGCCTGCCTGCCTGCCTGCCTGCCTGCCTGCCTGCCTGCCTGCCTGCCTGCCTGCCTGCCTGCCTGCCTGCCTGCCTGCCTGCCTGCCTGCCTGCCTGCCTGCCTGCCTGCCTGCCTGCCTGCCTGCCTGCCTGCCTGCCTGCCTGCCTGCCTGCCTGCCTGCCTGCCTGCCTGCCTGCCTGCCTGCCTGCCTGCCTGCCTGCCTGCCTGCCTGCCTGCCTGCCTGCCTGCCTGCCTGCCTGCCTGCCTGCCTGCCTGCCTGCCTGCCTGCCTGCCTGCCTGCCTGCCTGCCTGCCTGCCTGCCTGCCTGCCTGCCTGCCTGCCTCCCTGCCTGCCTCCCTCCCTGCCTCCCTGCCTCCCTGCCTCCCTGCCTCCCTGCCTCCCTGCCTCCCTGCCTCCCTGCCTCCCTGCCTCCCTGCCTCCCTGCCTCCCTGCCTCCCTGCCTCCCTGCCTCCCTGCCTCCCTGCCTCCCTGCCTCCCTGCCTCCCTGCCTCCCTGCCTCCCTGCCTCCCTGCCTCCCTGCCTCCCTGCCTCCCTGCCTCCCTGCCTCCCTGCCTCCCTGCCTCCCTGCCTCCCTGCCTCCCTGCCTCCCTGCCTCCCTGCCTCCCTGCCTCCCTGCCTCCCTGCCTCCCTGCCTCCCTGCCTCCCTGCCTCCCTGCCTCCCTGCCTCCCTGCCTCCCTGCCTCCCTGCCTCCCTGCCTCCCTGCCTCCCTGCCTCCCTGCCTCCCTGCCTCCCTGCCTCCCTGCCTCCCTGCCTCCCTGCCTCCCTGCCTCCCTGCCTCCCTGCCTCCCTGCCTCCCTGCCTCCCTGCCTCCCTGCCTCCCTGCCTCCCTGCCTCCCTGCCTCCCTGCCTCCCTGCCTCCCTGCCTCCCTGCCTCCCTGCCTCCCTGCCTCCCTGCCTCCCTGCCTCCCTGCCTCCCTGCCTCCCTGCCTCCCTGCCTCCCTGCCTCCCTGCCTCCCTGCCTCCCTGCCTCCCTGCCTCCCTGCCTCCCTGCCTCCCTGCCTCCCTGCCTCCCTGCCTCCCTGCCTCCCTGCCTCCCTGCCTCCCTGCCTCCCTGCCTCCCTGCCTCCCTGCCTCCCTGCCTCCCTGCCTCCCTGCCTCCCTGCCTCCCTGCCTCCCTGCCTCCCTGCCTCCCTGCCTCCCTGCCTCCCTGCCTCCCTGCCTCCCTGCCTCCCTGCCTCCCTGCCTCCCTGCCTCCCTGCCTCCCTGCCTCCCTGCCTCCCTCCCTCCCTGCCTCCCTCCCTCCCTGCCTCCCTCCCTCCCTGCCTCCCTCCCTGCCTCCCTCCCTCCCTCCCTGCCTCCCTCCCTCCCTCCCTGCCTGCCTGCCTCCCTCCCTCCCTGCCTGCCTCCCTCCCTCCCTGCCTGCCTCCCTCCCTCCCTGCCTGCCTGCCTGCCTGCCTGCCTGCCTGCCTGCCTGCCTGCCTGCCTGCCTGCCTGCCTGCCTGCCTGCCTGCCTGCCTGCCTGCCTGCCTGCCTGCCTGCCTGCCTGCCTGCCTGCCTGCCTGCCTGCCTGCCTGCCTGCCTGCCTGCCTGCCTGCCTGCCTGCCTGCCTGCCTGCCTGCCTGCCTGCCTGCCTGCCTGCCTGCCTGCCTGCCTGCCTGCCTGCCTGCCTGCCTGCCTGCCTGCCTGCCTGCCTGCCTGCCTGCCTGCCTGCCTGCCTGCCTGCCTGCCTGCCTGCCTGCCTGCCTGCCTGCCTGCCTGCCTGCCTGCCTGCCTGCCTGCCTGCCTGCCTGCCTGCCTGCCTGCCTGCCTGCCTGCCTGCCTGCCTGCCTGCCTGCCTGCCTGCCTGCCTGCCTGCCTGCCTGCCTGCCTGCCTGCCTGCCTGCCTGCCTGCCTGCCTGCCTGCCTGCCTGCCTGCCTGCCTGCCTGCCTGCCTGCCTGCCTGCCTGCCTGCCTGCCTGCCTGCCTGCCTGCCTGCCTGCCTGCCTGCCTGCCTGCCTGCCTGCCTGCCTGCCTGCCTGCCTGCCGCCCCTCATGCCAGCCTGCCTGCCTACTTGCCTGCTTGCCTGCGTACCCTTAAACACAAGAACTCCTGCTGTTGCCAACCTGGTTGCCCTGCATCTGTATCCATCATGCAGTGGTCCATCTTGGGCTACGACGCATGTGTCCACCTGGCAGAGGAGACGGTGGACGCCGGCAGCAGCGCCAGCTGGAGCCTCGTGGGCAGTGTGGGCTTCTCCTGCTGCGTCGGCCTACTCACACTGCTCAGCCTCACCTTCAGCTTGCAGTCCCTGGACAACCTGTTTAATGAGGCAGCTGTGGCAACTGGCATGGCGCAGGTCAGTCATGCAGGCCATCTGGGTGCCCTGGGCTTCACATAGCTGGAATGTCTAACTCAATCCAAAACACCACTTCACCACAAAATGTAGAAATCTGGGTGCCCTTGAGGGCCATCTGCGTGCCCTGGGCTTTGCATAGCTGGCATGTTGAGATCTATACGAAACATCACTGTTCCAGGATGTGTAGATGAATATGTGACACAGTAAGTGTGACTGGTGACGTTGCATGGCATTTCCAGGAAACCAGGGGTTTCTTGGCAGGATGTCTCAGTGGTAGCCTCCATTGGTAACATGTGCGACTTGCATTGTCCTCATTTCTTCCTTTCTCACTCATAGTCAGAATGAGGATGGCATTGAGACAGATGAGCCAAGGTTGCTCAGGGAGAATAAGCTCAAACACGCCAAACCCAACACTACCATCCTCATCCTCATCATCATGACATGACCCCAGCATGGCGTAAGCCTGTCTGCGCAGCTGCAGTGCACACTCTATGTAACATCCTATCCATAACAGATATTCGCCTCCTCCTCAACATGATGCTCCTCCTCATTGGCATCACGTCGTGATGTTTGCCTGCTAGCAGCGCTGCAAGGCATGTGTTCAGAGACTGAACCTCAAGTATGAGTCACATCATCTCATACACAGCACCACCACACACTCATGTCAGGACATACATGCAAGACATGCCGAGGTGTTGACCTGTGGGTAAGTGGGTGCACCCTTAATGACTAGAAACAAACCTCATCCCCAATGCAGTTCTAGCGGAGTGATGGTGTGATGTTTCTCACTGGGTCCAGCACAACTGTGTCCGAGCCTGCACCTGGTATGTCACCTGGGCCTTTGCTTGCACAGCCACTGCCTGTCTTGCCCTTACACTTGCAGCTCACCTGGGACGTGTTCAAAGCGCGCTATGGCTACGGCCACGGAAGCATCCCTGCCTTATACGTGTTCCTGGTCGCCATGTTTACGGCCAGCACCATGTACTTTACTGCCAATGGAAGGTAAGGCCAGCCCAGTCATCCAGCACCAAGGCAGGCACCAATGTTTACCCAGCGCAAGTAACCAACCTTGCAAATGACCCTCCAACCGTTGCATTCAGTAACGCATGCATGTTGTAAATGATGCCGACAGAATTCCTATATGTTGGTGTGCTCTGCCGGCTGCCTTGTAATGTACCGAATCCTGTGGCTGTTGGTGTGCCCTGCCCACTATCAACTGCCAATTGAATCCAGCCAACCGCTGCCATGTGGCTGGTGGTGCGTCCTGTGAAATAGTCAGCATGGACAACATGCATGATGTCGCATTCAATCACACGTCTTGCCCTGCCTGCTGCCCTGTGCCCAGTGGTATGCTGTGTGGCTGCCTTGTTCTTGTACCTTTGCATACAGGGTTGTGTACGCCTTCAGCCGTGATGGCGCCATGCTGGGGTCACGCTGGTGGCGCCAGCTGTCGCCCCGCACCCAGCAGCCAGTGGCGGGGGTGTGGCTCATGGCGGCGCTGTCATTCCTCATTGGCTCCCCTGCCGTGTTTGTACGCCAGGTGTGATGGGTGCCGATGCTCATAGCCAGACAAGGTCATGGCACCCCGAAAGATCAGGTAGAGAAACGGCAGCAGCAGCAGGAGCAGCAGCAGCAGCAACAGCAGGCTTTGGCGAGCCGTCCTTGCACATGGTCCGCTACCCATGCTGCCGACCCAGCTGTTGCCCCTGACCCGCCTTCTTTTGCAGTACCTGAACGCCCTGTCAGCAACCTGCGTCATTGCCCTGACCCTGTCCTGCGCCATCCCCATCGCCCTGGGTCTGTGGCGCGGCCCCGACGGCTACGTGCACGGCGTGTTCCACCTTGGCCGCTGGAGCCGCCCCTTGGCTGCCGCCAGCTGCGCCTGGGTGGCCCTCATCTGCACCGTGTTCTGCCTGCCCATGGTGTACCCCGTCACCGCCCTCAACGCAAACTGGGCGCCCCTCATGCTGGGGCTGCTGCTGGTCTTTGCGCTCGCCTTGTGGTGGGTCAGACAGGTTACAGGACTAGACAGGGCAGGCAAGGCGGGCTGACACGGGATGGGAGGCATGACTCTGCATTACACCCCCATCAGCGGCCAGTTCCCATTCTCCAGAGGTAGTGCCATGAGGTGTTGGGCTTGCCTTCAAGTTTGCGTTAACACCTGCTTGCTGCCCCTGCCCCTGCCCCTGCCCCTGCCCCTGCCCCTGCCCCTGCCCCTGCCCCTGCCCCTGCCCCTGCCCCTGCCCCTGCCCCTGCCCCTGCCCCTGCCCCTGCCCCTGCCCCTGCCCCTGCCCCTACTGTGCCCTTGCCCTTGGCCCTGCCCAGGTGGGCACCAGGCTTTGGCGGCTGCCATTGGTTCCGAGGTCCAATCCCCAACATCAACAACTTCATCCCCGATGAGCCTCCTCCCCCCGACGCCTCCTCCCACCCCACAGCAGCCAGCACTGCACCCACACTGCCCCCAGCCCCACCCAGCCCCCCTCGCAGCTCGTTGCCGCACCACCCGGGCACCCGTCGCAGCAGCCAGGCAGTGGCAGTGCACCCTTATCATGGCAGCGTTGGCGCCGCACCTCCCAGCCTAGTGCCAGGCAGCCTGGCAGGCAGGGATCAGCCCCAGCAGCCCCTGGCTACCCCTGCTTCTTCCCCCAGCCACTCGTGCCCTCTGCCCCTCCAGCCTGTTCAGGCAACTGCCAGCGTGGAGCCTAATCTGGAAACCCGCACACACAGCATCAGCGGCCTTCCTGGGGACCCCCCACCCAGCCAGCAGAGACAGTCTAGCGTAGTGGTCAGGCCACAACAGTCGTCACTTGCCCGCCAGGCACCTCGGGTCCCTCTGCTGCCTGAACCAGCGTCCAGCAGTCACACGGCTGGCACGACCTCGGCTTGCTTTGCAGGTGGGGACAGCAGCGTGGTCAGGCCCCAACAGTTGTCACTTGGTTGGCAGCTTTTTGATGAGGTTGTTAGCGGTGAGGAGCCCGGCAGGGCAGCGGCCAGCAAGGCTACGGCCTCTCACAGACCACCCAGTGGCCTTGTGGCTAGGCAAGCAGCAGGCGCACACAACATTGCCCTGGAGATACAGGTAGCTCCTTATCGCCCCAAACCTGCTGGTACTCCTGCTGCTGTCGCTGTCGCTGTCGCTGCTGCTGCTGCTGCTGCTGCTGCTGCTGCAACTGGTCCCCACCTGCTTCCCTGGGCAGCTCACACAGGCTGGGCGCCATCCTCAGCCGCGCCAGGCAGGGAGGCAGCAGCAGCAGCAGCAGCAGCAGCAGCAGCAGCTGGCCCGCCTAACAGCAGACCTGGCAGTCCTAACAGCAGCGAGGGGGCTAGCAGCAGCTCTGGGCCGCTGTCAGCCAGCCCCTCCCGGCCACAGCCTCCCCACTGGGCTGCACCCCGGGTCAGCCTAATCAGGCAACTGACTGACAGAATCCTGGGCAACAGCAACCGCAGCAGCCATGACAGCTCTGGGCGCCTCCCGGACTTCTCCCACTTGCCAGTACCGCCCACCGCTGCAGCTAGTGCTGGGGGGTGGGGGCCCAGGGCGACGCCCCAGGGCCTCACTAGGGCCACCCAGCTCTACCCAGAGCGTGGATCCTCCCCCATGTGCTCGCCCCTCCCCTC
Source organism: Haematococcus lacustris (assembly GCA_030144725.1). Taxonomy (NCBI): domain Eukaryota; kingdom Viridiplantae; phylum Chlorophyta; class Chlorophyceae; order Chlamydomonadales; family Haematococcaceae; genus Haematococcus; species Haematococcus lacustris. The sequence continues at coordinate 16,154 of JASKMD010000219.1, forward strand.
CGCCCACCACCCGCCCCACGGCACGAGGAGGGCCCACCGCCCCCTCGTTTCCACTTCCGCCCGCTACTTGGTGGAGCGAGCCAGGACTGCCGCCACGTACGCTGCGACTGCCTCACCCTCTGTCTCGCCGTCCACCCAGCTGCAGCGCCGCTCTGCAACTAACCCAACCCGCCCCTCACTCACTCCCAGCTACCTTGCTGCCCTCACCCACACCTCCTCCACCCAGGCCCCCGCACCAGGGCCGTCAGGGGAGGGGGAGGAGGCACATGACGACCAGTACAGCGTGCTGCTCAGCCTGATGGCGGACCCTCTAGGCACGCACACCTGCCTGGCCTCCAGCCCCCCCCCACAGCAGCAGCCAGGCAGGTGCAGCGGCAGTGGGTACGGGGAGGGCGGTGGGTCACACCTGGCCGGCCACAGCGCCACCACCTCCCAGCCAGGCTCAGAGCACTGGGCCTGGCCCGCCTTCTGAGGCCTGGGTGCTGCGGCAGCAACTGGAGTGTTGCGGGCCCCCCTGCTGCTGCTGCTGCTGCGGCTGCGGCTGCTGCGGCCTCCTGGCCCATGGGTCAGAGAGGCGCAGCCGCCAGCAGCACAGCGCCTCTAGGCCTCCAGCCGTGCCCTACCCCCTGGTATGGCACGGCTGGAGGCAACAGGATCCAGGTCAACAGGAACCAGGTCAACTTAGTCAGCAGCTTCGCCTGACTTGACTCCTATGCCAGGGTGCTTTACCCGGGTCGGGAGTCCAGGGGGGGGAGAAAAGGGAGGCAAGGAGCAGGGTCAGTGACGTGGCCAGGGCTGGATGCAGCTTATCCCCCAACAGCATATTCCTTAAAACCCTAACTGCAGGTCAACCCCCTGACCCTGACCCTTGGCAGAGCGCCTGGGGCAGGTTCGTCACACCACAACGCCTCGCCCTCCAGGATCGCCACGACCTGCCTCATGCCACGCCATGCTACCCCATGCAGCCCAGCTTGGCCCTGCTGCCTGCAGCGGGTGTTATCGCCGCTCTCACCAGCATGGAGCGGCCTGGGGGAAAGGCAGGGAATGGCCATCCATTGAGGCGGGGCGGGGCGGGGCGGGGCGGGGCGGGGCGGGGCGGGGCGGGGCGGGGCGGGGCGGGGCGGGGCGGGGCGGGGCGGGGCGGGGCGGGGCGGGGCGGGGCGGGGCGGGGCGGGGCGGGGCGGGGCGGGGCGGGGCGGGGCGGGGCGGGGCGGGGCGGCTACACTTTGAGGGTCCCAGGCCAATGGAATGACTGCTTGAAACTGCTTGGACACCAGGACAAGCTTGACCAGCGTCCATTGCCCAGCTCACCACACCAGTCAAGTGGCATGGGTGAAAGAGGCTGCGTGGCTATGGCAAGGAAGGTGGCCGGCAGGGCGGGGCGGCAAGTTGGGGTTCCCAGGCATGCCAGGATGGCTCGGTCTGGTCCCTGTCACCAAGCCCAGCGTGATCAGTGCCCATAGATTTGCTCACCACTTGGATCAAGTAGCACGGGCAAAAGATTTGGCGGGGCTATGGTGCGGCAGATGGCAGGCAGGGGTGGCACAGCTGCGCAGGGGGGAATGCGTGACGTGATGACCAGGCAGCTCCAACACATTATTGATACTCCGATCACATAGGAGGGACACCAGACATTGACACATCAACACCCGGTGCCACGCTGCGACACTGTAGCACTGCCACATTGCACTCGGAGATTTCAGAGCTATATACCATCAAAACTAAATTGCATGAGCAGCACTGCAGCTGGCATGCACAGCGGGGGCAACCTCCCCGTCACCTGTCATGCTGCACACCCGCTGCCCCACTGCTCGCACGCCTGCTGGCATGCCCGTTGCGTGTGGTTCAAGGTCTGATGGGGCAAGCCAGGCCCTGCCAATCCTTGTCTACGGCCACACTGCGGCAACACTGGGTCTGGGCAAGCTGAGTCTGCGGATGCACATGCTTCCCTGGTGCTTGTTTTCGCATGGCACAACCCACTTCATGGATGGCATCATAGAATCAGGGCAGCCTCCGTCACCACCACCACCATTGTTGGCCACCGCTGCCACACCAACCATGATCATGTTTGCAGCACATGGGTTCGCAGCGCAAGGGTTTGGCAGTTTGGTGGTTTGGCGGCTTGGCTGTCTTTCTTTTAGGCTTGGCAAACCTCTTCAGGAACTCCTGGATCATCAGCTTTAAATGGGTTGCATGAGCAACATGTGCCATGTCGTTGCACTCCCTGGACCCGGAAAGGAGACTCATGGAAATGTCAGGCTTTGCGGTTCCACGGCCAGGTCCCGGCTTTTGGTTGTCTGCACTCGCGTGGTTCAAATCCTGATGGATAAATGCACGCATCGTTCCTGCCGCTTGGTCGCTGGCTAGCAAGGTGGGCGGCGGTCACACTACAACAGCCAAAGACTGAGGTTGAATGAAGCGGTGGAGCTCATCTTCAAGCTTCAGCGAGGTTGATGAAAATGATTGAGTTATTTATGTTTAAAATAGTACAGGTAGTGTCAGGCACCGTTTCGCAAGGTGCACTTCAGAGCGTGGGAAATTTATTTGTTGCTAACAATTGGGAGCGTCTCATTTGGGAGCTCCGGAGGTTGACGACACGCTTCTCCGCTCGTGTTAAGGGCAGTGGGACCTTACCCTGCGCAAGGGCAAGACGGCGCGGTCGTGTCTCACGCAGGTGGTTGTTCGATCCTTACCGGGTCACACATATATACACTACCCGTCGCCTGAATGGCTGAACTGGATTTACACAGCCTCGCCAGACCCGGGCGACGGCGAGCTTGGATGCCAATCTATGGATAGCAGGCCGAGCTTCAAACCTGTGGAAAGCAGAAATCATGGCGCCAGTGAGCGACGACGCGATAGGCTGGGACGCTGACCTGGGTGCAGTCCCTGCACCCGTAAAATTCCATGAACCGCTTGCGTCTGGGCATGCGCGCTGACATGCAGGCCATGAAGGATGAGGCAGCCAGGCGGCGTGCTCTTGCCATGTCCCGGCTACTAGTCGATAATGTGGCCATGGCAGCCACTGCGTTAAACCAGCCTCCACGCAAACATATCCCCCGCAAGGGGCGCTGGGATGAAAGTGAGCAGCAGCCCACAAAGCACATGAGTTGAAGAAAAGCTGGTGGTCACTGAGGAGCTTCCCTCATGTACACTCGGTGTTGCTGGCCTTGCATGCAGTCAAGCTGTGGCAGCTGGGCTACAAACAGGTCAGTAGACCTCGGTGTGCTAGGAACAGCACAGCATGCCCACAAGTCTGGGCTATATGCAGCACAACGTATGGCATGAACCCTGTCACTGTAGGATAGAGCACACCTTGCAACTTGCAACTCCTGGCTTGTTGTGTGCAGCTATCATCATTTGCGTGCCGTGTGCACGTCTCTGTGTGCACCCCTGTGTGTGCACCTCTCTCACTTGCCCCTCCAAGCTTGCAGGAGTTGCATCGCTCACTGAGCTGGGTGGCTAATGCCGCATGCGCTTACAACATCATGGGCTTTTGGGCAGTGATGGGAATGTATGCCCGCATAGGGATGGCCAACGGTGGCCCTGTGGTGGTCATCTGGGGCTGGGTGCTGGTCAGCTGCTTCTCCATGGCCATTGCGCTGTGCATGGCTGAGCTGGTGTCGGCCTTCCCCACCTCAGGTCAGCTGGGAGGTCAGAGCAGGCAGGCGGGGCCAGCTGCACTCCCACAGTGGACCATGGCCTGGCTCACAGCTCCTAGCACACAGGGTCAAGCCGCACACACAGTCAGCCCTGGCCTGGTGGCTGCCCCTGCCAGGCGGGCTGTACTACTGGAGCTACATGCTGGCGCCTGTGAGGTACCGGCGGCTGGCCTGCTGGATGACCGGCTGGATCAACTTACTAGGGCAGGCGAGTGGATGGAAGAAGATGATTGACAGTACACATCACACCAGCATACGTGCTGGTCTGTGTACTAGTGGTGCATGGGGCACCATGCATCTTGTTCATGTGGCCCTGTCTTTTTCGTGGTAAATCAGCGTATGCTATGGACTGCCATATCACAGAGCTCGCTCTGCGATATAGAATGGTTGCTCTGTGAACTGCACTTTTCCTCGTCGTGATTGAAAAGCGACCTTTGACCTGCAGTTTGCTGGCATGTTTGGTGTGGGCAGCGACAGGCAAATGCCACGTGATGATAATAGTCATGGTCATGATGATGGACATGGCATTGGTCATTTGAGATTTCCACTCAGCATGTTTGCTGTTGACATGGCCAAATATAATCTTGCTATGCTATCAACAGACTTTCTCATTCCAAACACCCCAGATACAGAACTTACATCATGGTTCAGGCCGCCGCACCTGCTCACTTAAGGGAGGGCGAGGAGGCACATGGCAACCAGCACAGCGCACTGCTCAGCCACACACACCTTCTTGGCAGGCCGCAACCAGAGCAGCCACTGCCACCAGCATCACCCAAACATGCTGGTAGTCAGTGTCCTGCTGCGCAGCACAGATCTCCTGCACTGTCGCCATTGAGGTGGTTTTGCTGGACTACATCAGTGCCATGGTGCGGCTCCACACGACAGGACCCAATGGTGAGGGTCAGCAGAACACTCTGGCTGATGGCATAGTCACCATCGTCACCAACGTCTCTGTAGCAATGCATGTTTCAGATGTGTACAGACACATCCATGCAATACATGCATGCATGATCCTTGCATGACGGGCTTTTGCCTTTTGGCCATGCCTGCAGAGGAGCCTGGGTACCTCTTGACGACTGAGCTGGTGTTGTGCATGCTTGTGGCGTTGCTTCTTGTGCAGGCTTGGTAAGCTGTGGTGCAAGTAGGCTGACTAGCTATGCTTCTCATAGAGTATTGAATGGGCTGTTCTCAGTAGTCCATCACGGATAACAGCAACATGGCAAAATGCATACAAGGTGCCTCAATGCAGATGAAAAGGCTGCTTGTTTGCGGCGGCCAGGCCACGTGCCCTGTTTGTGTCAAAAGCAGATGGGTTTCAATACATGCAGGTTGACCAGCCTAGGTCAGAGCGCCACCCGTATGATGATGGTGTTCGCTGGGTTGTGGAACAGCTTGGCCACATTGGGTTTTTGCGTCATGCTGCTTTGGGTGGCCCCAAAGCACCAGAGCCCGGCCTTTGTGTTCACAAAGTGGCTGCCGGGCAGTGAGGCGAGCGGCATCACCAGCCCGCCATACATCTTCATAGTGAGTGGCCATGCATTGTTGACTGTGCATTGCATCATGTGCAGCGAGATCACACTGCAAGCCCCATCACGCCAAGCTTTGCTGTGAGATATGTGGATCACAGGTTGTCTGATTGGCTTGTGTCATCGTGCACTTGCACAGTTCATCTCGATCTTGCTATGTTACTTGCAGGTTCATTTGCTGCAATATCTGACTCTGCACGTCTGCTGCCTTTTCTTGCCATGTTTGTTTTGCATGTGCAGATGGGGTTGCTGATGAGTCAGGTGACATCGGGTGGAGTGGCTACTATGTTGAGCATGGCTTAGCATTAGCCACTATATGCAGTCACAACACAATGCTGAAGTACGACCATTGTCACTACATCTGTAATCTCATCACCTTGCATCACTTGTAAGCGTGGCCGGCATGACGAATGGCACCACGTCGTTTTGGGTGTGGCTGGCACACGGTGCATACATGGCACCTCTCTTGATGCTCTTCATTTGCAGTCCATGCTCTTAGGCTACGATTCGTGCGTTCACTTCTGTGAGGTGAGTGATGGATCTATTGGAATTCAGCAATGCTCCCAGAAAAGCCAATGCACCAACCATGTCGGCCATAGTTGTTGCGGTAGAGCTTCATACAGTGCTAACCCCACAGCTAAGATGTTTGCATAGTCCGCATAGTCTTCACAGTCTCCATAGTGTGATTGGTGCTGGCAACGTTGGCAACATTGGCACAGTGCTTGCCGTGCAGGAAACAGTAGATGCTGGCAGCATGACCGGATGGAGCATCATAGCAGCAGTGGGCATGGCATTCCTGACAGGTGCGATGCATGTAGTGAGTGGGGCAATGGCTCTTGTTGCATTACACAAAACTTGCATAAGCACAGTTTGACGCACACTGCAGGTTTGGTGGCATTGCTGAGCTTGACCTTCAGCCTGCAATCGCTAGACAACCTTATAAACTTGGATACAGTGACCGCTGGTGAATGCGACATCGCACAAGTAAGCAGCTACCTGCTAACTGTACCCTACCAGACCTCATGTTGAGCTGCCTGTCACTTGCTGCCAGCATGCCCTTGTAAGTGCTAGCATATGCTGTGCTGGTTCATACACCATACGATAACTCACTTGCCCCAAACTCACCCCGCAGCTCGTTTGGGACGTTTTCAAAGCACGCTACGGGACTGGCCATGGTGCCATTGCCCCGCTTTGGATCCCACTGGCCAGCATCTTTATGGCGGCCACTGTGTCCCTATCTTCTAATGCCAGGTGCGGGTGGCCCTGCCCGGCATTGCATGGTGGCATCTCTGCCATCACCACATGCACAAGGATGGCATGAGAACCTGTGCATCACACATGCAAGCTGGTGGGGTCATTGCTCGTCCATACGTTTTCAGCCAATCTGAAACCCACGCTGAAAAAGACAACATCGGCTTATACATAGCACATACCTCTCGCCCCTACCTGGAAAGGAAGAAGGCCCTCATCAGGAAATGTAGGTCGTGCGCCATCAGATAGTGAGGCAAGGCAGTGACATACACTCACAGAAAAACACCACCCCTGATGCTTATTCCCTGACACATATCTCTGTCTGTTTGTCCTGGTAGGCGTTGGGCTTAAGGCATGTAGGTGTCATCTTTCCTATGCACTGGAGCAGGCAATGGACCATGTCCCGTCATTGGGGTGTGGCTAGTCCATGCACTTTGGTGCCATGCAGGCAGCCTTGCAGGGTCGTAGTTACACATTGCAATCTATTGCTAACTACTAGGAAAGTACGTAATACTACCATGTAAGTTGTACTGTGTAGTTACCATGTAATGATAATGTTACAAAGTAGTTATATGTAAGTTGTACTGTGAAGTTACTGTTGAGTTCTGATGTAATTTTTGAGAGCCATCTTTGAGTGCATGGTGCCTCCTCGACATGACACCTGTGCTCTTTTTTGGCTGCCTTGTGCACGATGGTGTACGCATTCAGTCGTGACGGAGCCATGCTGGGTTCACGCTGGTGGCGACAGCTCAACCCCAAGAGCAAGCAGCCTGTAGCAGGCATGTGGTTCATGTCGGTACTATGTTTCTTCATCACACTGCTTGCCGTTTACCTCGGACAGGTAAAGGCATCTTTGCTTGTTAAGCCAAACACCCACTGGGCTTCAGTGCCTTGATGAGGTGTGTGTGGCTGTGCAGGTCAACACCACCATCACCTCCATCTTCGTGGTTTCGCTGCACCTATCTTACGGTAGGCATTTCTTTCACGATGACACGCACATGGTTACAATCACAATGCAGTCACCATGCAAGAGTGTAAGAGCCAGCTTGGCGCGAGGGATGATGGTGTTAGTGTTTGACCCTTCGCAGTTGTTCTTTGCAGACGACCTTTGCAGTCGTGCTTTGCAGCTGCTTGGCATGCCACAATGAAGCGCTGCAACACAGTGTGGTGCTGCATGGGCAACAGTGGTGTCATGCAAGCCACATGGGTCTTGCATGCAGGGGTTCCCATTGGCCTACGTTTGTGGCAGAACCCAGCGTCCTTCGTCACCGGATCCTTCCACCTAGGCCATTGGGGACGTCCCTTAGCTGCCGTCAGCTGTGGCTGGATCGTCCTCACGACCGTCACCTTTTGTTTGCCTAGCGTTGTGAGTAAGATATTGTGCACAGTCTGTGTGCTTCATTCATCTCAGTGACATAAGCTGGAGCCAGGCCCCGTCCATCACACACCTGATGCCTCTACTTTGCAAGTATTCTGTGATTATTTACTAGCTATTTTAAACTCATTGGGGATACTTTGTGGTTACTTTGTAATCATATAACGTCACCAAGGCAATACATCCTCATGCAAGCAAGACTGCTAGCAACCATCAGCTGGCTGTCACCCTGCCCGCCTTGCAGTACCCTGTCACAGTGGACAACACAAACTATGCGCCTGCCATGATGGTCGCGCTGTTGGCCTTTGCCAGCTTCATGTGGTGGGTCAGATTGCAGCTGTTGCGCCTGCTGTGTACATTCTTTCATAGCTGCATTGCGACATGCCCTCATGAGCATGTACCACACCTTGCTTTTATCTTGCCCAGCATAGTAGCAGTTGTGTGACCCCCTGAGCCTTGTGTAGTGTGGTGTGATGTGTGGCCTGAGCCTCACTGCTGATGTATGACCGCCTGACCACTGATGTGTGACCGCCTGACCACTGATGTGTGGCCGCCTGACCGCTGATGTGCAACCCAACTGCTGATGTGCAACCCAACTGCTGATGTGCAACCCATGCCTTGGCCTGACCCTCGCCTGCCTGCAGGTGGGCTCCTGGCTTCGGGGGTGTGCACTGGTTCATTGGGCCTGTCTTGAATGTGCATGCCACCATCGTGGACACTACTACACCGTCAGCAGTCACCACTCAAGCGCTGTCTGACCCGCTGGTGGCTTCACTGGCTGAGCCAGCCTTAAGCGTCCCACAACACCGCAAATACAGCCAAGGCTTGACAAACCACACAGGCCAGGGGTCAGGAGAAGGCATGCAGGAGCATGCAAGCCTGCCTGCTTTGCTGCCACCATGCCTGTCGGGTGGCGGAAGAAACAGAAAAACCCAACCATCTGATGACATCATAGGCCACGGATCACACAGCATGCGCTGCGCCTCTGCTGCATGGCTGTCGGGGCCTGCAAGTGGACAGCAGTCTCTGACCCACCCCCTTCCTGGACCTGGGCCTAACCCCTGCCAGGGCCATTGCAAATCCAAACGCAGCTCAGCTCATCATCAGCACTCTGCTGCCTGGCAGTGTTTAGATCAAGACAGCCAGGGAGGGACTCAGCTGCAGACCCACATCAGCCACAGCAGCCCTCACCTGCCTGTATACCAGGACAGCCAGCACACATCCTTCCTAGAGCAGCGGAAGAGCCGCCTCAGCTTCCAGATGCAGCCCAGCCAGAGCCTCTCCCGCTCGCTATGGAGCCAAACTGCACCCCTCACAACGCACAAGTCCACCCTCGCTGGCCTGCGCCAGGCATTGTCCACCTGGCTTGGCAGCCAGGCCAGTGAGGCGCTGCATGCCCCGCCCTCCCCTAGCAGCTGTGAGGAGGGTGACGACCAGTACAGTGCGCTGCGCAGCCTGATGGAGGACCCCCTGGGCACGCGGGACTCACTGGTGCTGCAGCCCTCAGAGCCGCAGCCAGGCTGTGTGGGTGGTGGTGGTCAGCATCAGCTGGGGCATGTGGTGTCCAGTCAGGCGCAGCGCAGCGCATCACAGCGGTCCAGCGGCCCCCTGGAGCTAGAGCTCAGCCTCCCTCACAGCTCAGCCCCTGAGCAGTACCCACTGCCACCAGCCTCCAGGGCAGCGGCCCAGGGCGCCTACACCAACACACTGTTCACCACCGCGGACTCGGCCGGCAGCAGCGCCCTGCAGCCCCACCATGACCTGCACAGCCAGGCGGCCCCACACCAGGCTAGGTCAGGAGCTGAGTTGAGCGAGCCCAGTGCCACCCTGCCCACACCACAGCTGCCCATGTTCTGGTGGGAGGGGAACCAGGAATGCCAAAGGAGCAGAACAGGCAGCAGCCAAGGCGGTTGATGTGTTGTGAGTCAGGATGCAGTGCACATAGCATCTGCTGCTGCCACGGCCCTAGCCCCATATCAGCAGTTGCATCTCAGCCTGCCAGCGACAGCCAGCGAGCCGGGGTGAATGCGCAGTCAAGGCAGCCAATGGGTTGTGGGTTAGAGCATTGGGCATGTGGGCTGACGTAGTCTAGCTGCACAAAAGGCCAGGGTCTAGGGTACACATAGCCTCCTGCTGGCAGCAGTCAGAGCTGAACCTGTCTGGCACCCAATCGAAGCAGACCCACCACCCAGGAGCGCAGCGTTTGCATGGACCTGATGACACAGTCAAGCAAGCAAGTGAGCAGCAAACAGCAAGCAGAGCTGATAGGTTAACCCTGCCTACTGAGTTGCCAAGGAAGATAAGAGCAGCGCTAAGCTAGTGCATGAGCTAGTGCTGTATGAGCCAAGTGAAATAGCGTGTGGTATCCAGAATGATGCATCAACCATAAGGTAGTGCATGCCATGCCTGCATGCCACTGTAGCAATGGTCACACAACAAGAACCAAGTGAGTGCTCAGTGTTTGACTATTGTTCATAGCATGGTATGGCACTCACATCATGCATAATCACGATGGGGTTAGGTTTTAGGGTTAGGTTAGGGTTAACCCCCTTACCCCAGCATGTTTCCAGATGAGTGCGAGGCACCACCCGGGCCAGCAACAGCAGGATATTCACATTGTTGAAGCGCCACCGACATGGCATGGAAGGTCATGTTCGTTCTATGTAGCGTATAAGTATCAAATTGCATGGCTAGCCTACCAGCTGCTTGGCAGGCTGTCTTGAGATTGACTAAGCAGGTTCATACAAGCAACGCTGGATGGTGCATTGTGAGCTTGCCGGGATCAGCAGGAGCTGGCACTTTACCGCATGCATATTGTTGTCCCTCCGATTGCAACGATGACTGGCATATGTAACGCTTGTCGCGTGATTGCCATGCGCACAACCAATGACATCTGATCCATCCATCTAGCTGCTCCCCTGACTATGCTCATCAGATGGTTGCAGCCTGGGAGGTGGCGGTTGGGAGGAAAAGGGAACGGGATACACTAGGTGTGACCATCAGACCTGCAACAAACAAGGAACGTGCTAGAGGCTATGCTAGGTCAAGCCCAAGCTCCTGACTCCTGCTGCTCCTGCTGCACGGCAGGGAGGCGTAGCCAGCAACGGCATTGCGCAAGTGCTAGCCTGTGAAAGCCAGCAAGCCAGGGTGGTTTAGCGCTGCATTGCAGTCCCTGTCCAGCAACCTGCCTGGCTATGGGGCTGGCTTGGCTTTGGCAGCCTTGCACTTGCTCAGCTCAGCTGCCTGCTCAGCCATGGTGGGCTGGGTGGGCTCAGCTGCCTGCTCCGCCTCGGTGCGCTTGCTGGGCTTGGCTGGCCGGGGTATGCTGGGCCCTGGCTCTGAGGCTGCTGGCTGCGGGGCTGCCTGGCTGCATGGGGCCTGTGGGGGCTTGCGAGGGCCCACTACCGGGCACCACATCAGGCCCCGCACTGGCTGGTCACGCTGCTGGCTCCATGCTGGGCGCAGCAGGCGGAGGTCCACCTGCCCTGCTGGGGGCTTCCAGTCTGCAGGCCTGGTGGGCTGCTCATGGTCCATCTCCTCCTCACATGGCTGCTGGCCATTCACCGCTGAGCTGACCCGGGTGGTGCGGTGCTCATCCACAAGCACCTCCCTGCCGCGGCGCTAGTCTGTGCCCCTGGTGTCAGCCGGGGCAGAGCCAGCAGGGAAAACGCAGGCTGAGTGATGACCATGCAGGAGTGGGTATGGGGGCAGGAGGGGAGGGGAGGCGTGAGGGGTGGGGCGGGGCGGGGCTACTCTCAGCCACTGCTACCGGCTACCATGGCTGTCTGCTGCATATGGCATTTGGCGCCTTCCTTCGGCTTCAAGCTAACTCTCCTTGTTGCGGCTTCCAGAAGCTGGCTGTTCCAGTGGCTCGACGTGGCTTGAGTCTTTACCGCTCAAAAGTAGGGAGCCGTTGCCACCCAATCTCGAGTTCTGCACTAGTCCGACAGGGTTCATGGAGTGTTGCATATGCGTTGCGAGGGCGGAATACGTATCACTCCCCCCCCATGAGTGGTGGTTGCAGGGCTGCAGTAAGGGCATGGCAGCTCCTGGTTCCTTTTGTCAAATGGCACACCGCATTGATTGAGATCATTTTGGATTTTGTGGTTATGTGTGGATATGTGTGTAAACATGTGTGTGACAAGCACGAAAGTCCTTATTATCTGTAGCCTTCAGGCGTTCCCAACATGGGGTTGGTAATCTTCATGCAACTGCGGCCCATCTACTCCATCATTTGATGTAACGTTTGCCGCGTCTGCTGCAATGCGATATTGCGCGTTTAATGTCCGACTGGAATCGCCATCGGAGTCTTTCGATGCGGGCAGACACATGTGACCCCGGATGTGTCCCAATCAGAGACCGTGGTTAGCTACACTGGTAAGCTACGTCCTTGGTTATAGCGATGCACGACATGTCGGTGGCGCACACCACCGAAGTCCGGCAAACATGGCTGCGCGAGCTTCTTGATGGTGCAGGCCGCTTGACGAGGATGTGAAGAAACCCAAATTCGAGTGTGGCAGCGCTGTATCGCTATAATGGTGGGCGGCACAGTAGGGACTAGTCACCCCCTCCAGCTATGATCCGCTTTATGTTTTCAACCATTGAACAAACAGTCAGGGTAGACAAGCAAGGGGAAAATTGGGTACCATGCTGTTCTCCACATCCAGGCCACCATTTGCTACCGCGATTGCACCGCTAGCTTCAGCTTGCTAAAATAGTGAGCGGCACCGATAGAGGCTCAATATGGGTGTTTGTGCCTGAAATTGTGTCCACGCAATAAGGTCGCTGTAGGGAGCGGTACACATACGTATAAAGTCTAAGGCCGGGGCCCGTCTCTCTCGCTGGCCAGGTTCGTTCAGTCGGTTGTACTGGGTAGCTCGGCTCCCTAGCTCCCGCAAAGCTGTGAATGTTAACAATGCCCCGCAACCAACACAAGCTCCAGCTCCGAACCCTCCTATCTAACAACATGTGCGGCAGACATTGCCTGAAAAGCTGTTTGCGGCTGGCCCGTCCGGCCCTCAACCTTGCTGGGCTGGGCCACCTTGCCTGGGCTATGTTAGCGATGGGGCCCTTCCAGCGCACCCAGCAATGCTTCGCTTCGAGCGATGCAACATGCTTAAAATGCTTCAAGTGCGGCTAGCATCGACCGAAAGGTCCATCGCCGACTCCGACGGCAGGAGTAGGGTCGTCGCTACTGTTAGCATAATTATGGCGGGCTGAAACGACTTCAGTTCGGGGAAAAGGCCCCTGGCATGGCCGAATCTTAGCTGTTTTTCAAGTTTATCTGATTACTACTAGCACACGCATCAGTTTGCAGGCATATCTATGATATCGATGGACATACTTGATGCGGTTCCCCCGTATTCATTGCAGGGCATTTGGGACGCTTGGCATACAGTTGAGGCTTCTGGCAATGTGTCCCTCACCACCCTCGCCATAGACCGAGCTAATGCATGTTAGGGTCAACTCAGCGCCAGGATGTGAGTGTGTGGTACATCTAGCTGCTCACGAAATATCAGGTCCAAAGCCTCGTGGCGTACCCCCTCAACCCGGCCATGAGACAAGCCCCTAGCAAGCAGCATGCAGCTCACAGAGCTCGACACCCAGGAGGCACCCGGACATCGCCGCGACAGCACACCTACTCCAGGGCGCATAACCAGAGAGATGGAGTGCTTCTGACATTGCGTGCTAGTCGGAGCCATCGAACATTGGACGGGGTCGCGGACCAGCCGATCACCGTAGGCCTGTTCCTCTGAGCCGATGCTAAGCTGTACGGCGCTGCGGCAAGGCGTGCAGATCTTACATCGTGAAGCGGTGTATAGAGTTAGTTAGGTCCGTCCGAAAAATGGGCATTTTTTGGCTTGCTTGTCTAACCTGACAAACAGCCTGGCCTCACTCGAATTTGTTATAGCATACTCAATAACGCGTCCGTGGCACTATGGAACTCAATCATTGGGTCTGCAGGTGTCAAGATTGACCCCTTACAAGGTACACATGCTGATGGTTACAGGTGCACGAGGAGCCGACTGAGCTTGGCTTATAACTCCGCCACGTGGCCACCACCAACACAGCTTAACCCACCATCTCCCAACCTCGTCTACCCAGCCCAGCCCCCAGTAGCCCCTCCTCCCAGCAGCCCAGCCTGCCATCAGCCTCCTCCCCCCTACCTCTCCTTCTCCTCGCCTCCTCCCCCCTACCTCTCCTTCACCCATCTCGAGATTAAGCAAGGCAAAGAGCGCCCAGCTCAATGCACTGAATAAGTCGCCAAGGGCTGGCAATCTGCATTGCCCTAACAACATCAAGGCTGCAGCTTGTAGGGCACAAGCGACAAACTGTGACCTGCAGGCTGAGGTGCAGCGGCTGCGGGATGTGGAGCAGTTACTAATGGGCACCGCGGATGGGTTGCAGGGCGATCTAGACGACCTGCAGGCAGCGCACCAACGCCTGCAGGATGAGCAGGATGAGCGGTCCGAAGGGAAATACAAATTTTTTGATCAACATATTCGTCTGATGAGCAACCCTGGCCCTGACCCTGACCCTGACCCTGACCCTGACCCTGACCCTGACCCTGACCCTGACCCTGACCCTGACCCTGACCCTGACCCTGACCCTGACCCTGACCCTGACCCTGACCCTGACCCTGACCCTGACCCTGACCCTGACCCTGACCCTGACCCTGACCCTGACCCTGACCCTGACCCTGGACCCTGACCCTGACCCTGACCCTGACCCTGACCCTGACCCTGACCCTGACCCTGACCCTGACCCTGACCCTGACCCTGACCCTGACCCTGACCCTGACCCTGACCCTGACCCTGACCCTGACCCTGACCCTGACCCTGACCCTGGACCCTGACCCTGACCCTGACCCTGACCCTGACCCTGACCCTGACCCTGACCCTGACCCTGACCCTGACCCTGACCCTGACCCTGACCCTGACCCTGACCCTGACCCTGACCCTGACCCTGACCCTGACCCTGACCCTGACCCTGACCCTGACCCTGACCCTGACCCTGACCCTGGACCCTGACCCTGACCCTGACCCTGACCCTGACCCTGACCCTGACCCTGACCCTGGTCCTGACCCTGACCCTGACCCTGACCCTGACCCTGGACCCTGACCCTGACCCTGACCCTGACCCTGACCCTGACCCTGACCCTGACCCTGACCCTGACCCTGGTCCTGACCCTGACCCTGACCCTGACCCTGACCCTGACCCTGACCCTGACCCTGGTCCTGACCCTGACCCTGACCCTGACCCTGACCCTGACCCTGACCCTGGTCCTGACCCTGACCCTGACCCTGACCCTGGACCCTGACCCTGACCCTGACCCTGACCCTGACCCTGACCCTGACCCTGACCCTGACCCTGACCCTGACCCTGACCCTGACCCTGACCCTGACCCTGACCCTGACCCTGACCCTGACCCTGGTCCTGACCCTGACCCTGACCCTGACCCTGACCCTGACCCTGACCCTGACCCTGACCCTGACCCTGGACCCTGGACCCTGACCCTGACCCTGACCCTGACCCTGACCCTGACCCTGGTCCTGACCCTGACCCTGACCCTGACCCTGACCCTGGTCCTGACCCTGACCCTGACCCTGACCCTGACCCTGGACCCTGACCCTGACCCTGACCCTGACCCTGACCCTGGTCCTGACCCTGACCCTGACCCTGACCCTGACCCTGGACCCTGACCCTGACCCTGACCCTGACCCTGACCCTGACCCTGACCCTGACCCTGGTCCTGACCCTGACCCTGACCCTGACCCTGACCCTGACCCTGACCCTGACCCTGACCCTGACCCTGACCCTGGACCCTGACCCTGACCCTGACCCTGACCCTGACCCTGACCCTGACCCTGACCCTGACCCTGGTCCTGACCCTGACCCTGACCCTGACCCTGACCCTGACCCTGACCCTGACCCTGGTCCTGACCCTTACCCTGACCCTGACCCTGACCCTGGTCCTGACCCTGACCCTGACCCTGACCCTGACCCTGACCCTGACCCTGACCCTGACCCTGACCCTGACCCTGACCCTGACCCTGACCCTGACCCTGACCCTGACCCTGACCCTGACCCTGACCCTGACCCTGGACCCTGACCCTGACCCTGACCCTGACCCTGACCCTGACCCTGACCCTGGTCCTGACCCTGACCCTGACCCTGACCCTGACCCTGGACCCTGACCCTGACCCTGACCCTGACCCTGACCCTGACCCTGACCCTGACCCTGGTCCTGACCCTGACCCTGACCCTGACCCTGACCCTGACCCTGACCCTGACCCTGGTCCTGACCCTGACCCTGACCCTGACCCTGACCCTGACCCTGACCCTGACCCTGACCCTGACCCTGGTCCTGACCCTGACCCTGACCCTGACCCTGACCCTGACCCTGGTCCTGACCCTGACCCTGACCCTGACCCTGGACCCTGACCCTGACCCTGACCCTGACCCTGACCCTGACCCTGACCCTGACCCTGACCCTGACCCTGACCCTGACCCTGACCCTGACCCTGACCCTGACCCTGACCCTGACCCTGACCCTGACCCTGACCCTGGTCCTGACCCTGACCCTGACCCTGACCCTGACCCTGACCCTGACCCTGACCCTGACCCTGACCCTGGTCCTGACCCTGACCCTGACCCTGACCCTGACCCTGGTCCTGACCCTGACCCTGACCCTGACCCTGACCCTGGACCCTGACCCTGACCCTGACCCTGACCCTGACCCTGACCCTGACCCTGACCCTGGTCCTGACCCTGACCCTGACCCTGACCCTGACCCTGACCCTGACCCTGACCCTGACCCTGACCCTGACCCTGACCCTGGACCCTGACCCTGACCCTGACCCTGACCCTGACCCTGACCCTGACCCTGACCCTGGTCCTGACCCTGACCCTGACCCTGACCCTGACCCTGACCCTGACCCTGACCCTGGTCCTGACCCTGACCCTGACCCTGACCCTGACCCTGGTCCTGACCCTGACCCTGACCCTGACCCTGACCCTGACCCTGACCCTGACCCTGACCCTGACCCTGGTCCTGACCCTGACCCTGACCCTGACCCTGACCCTGACCCTGACCCTGACCCTGACCCTGACCCTGACCCTGACCCTGGACCCTGACCCTGACCCTGACCCTGACCCTGACCCTGACCCTGACCCTGACCCTGACCCTGACCCTGGTCCTGACCCTGACCCTGACCCTGACCCTGACCCTGACCCTGACCCTGGTCCTGACCCTGACCCTGACCCTGACCCTGACCCTGGTCCTGACCCTGACCCTGACCCTGACCCTGACCCTGACCCTGACCCTGACCCTGGACCCTGACCCTGACCCTGACCCTGGACCCTGACCCTGACCCTGACCCTGACCCTGGTCCTGACCCTGACCCTGACCCTGACCCTGACCCTGGTCCTGACCCTGACCCTGACCCTGACCCTGACCCTGACCCTGACCCTGACCCTGGACCCTGACCCTGACCCTGACCCTGGACCCTGACCCTGACCCTGACCCTGACCCTGACCCTGACCCTGACCCTGGACCCTGACCCTGACCCTGACCCTGACCCTGGACCCTGACCCTGACCCTGACCCTGACCCTGACCCTGACCCTGACCCTGGTCCTGACCCTGACCCTGACCCTGACCCTGACCCTGGTCCTGACCCTGACCCTGACCCTGACCCTGACCCTGACCCTGACCCTGGTCCTGACCCTGACCCTGACCCTGACCCTGACCCTGGACCCTGTGCCTGCTCAGGCCAGTGAGGGTGTGATTGTGGTGGCCGCCACCAACTTCCCTGAGGTGCTTGACAAGGCTCTGGTGCGACCTGGGCGCTTTGACCGCCATGTCGTGGTGCCTAACCCTGACGTGGAGGGCAGGCGGCAGATCCTGGAGGGGGCCTTCAAGGCGGTGCCCAAGGACCCGGACGTTGACTTGCAGGTGTGACCTGCCTGCCCTCAGTGAAAAGGTGGTGGCTGTCATGCTGTTAGGCTGCAACTGTGTGTCATGCTACTAGGCTGCTACTGAAAGGCGGCAGGTGTGACTAGAGTGGGGGTGGGAGTGATTTTTATGGAATGATGGGTGTGATAATCTGTGGAGCAACTGGAAAGATGTGATGGGGTGGGTGGCTGGCAGGTCATTGCCCGGGGCACCCCTGGATTCAGTGGAGCTGACCTCACGAACCTCATCAACGTTGCGGCCCTGCACGCCGCCAAGCTGGGGAGCAAGGCGGTGACCATGAGAAGGTGGGAGGAAGGGAAAGGGCAGGCGGGAAGGGGAGGGGTGGAGAGGAGAGGGGGTTTGGACTGGCCTTTAGCACGCCCCTCACCTCACCAAGAGTTGGCCATGTGCAGCATTGATCTTCTGGCACAAACACATGGCACAAACATTGCAATAAACCATGTAAGCACCACCTGGTGCATGGCACTGCCATTGCTGAGACATGAAGAGGGCCTGGGGTGCCTGTGGGTACAGCCCACGCCCTGCCCTGCCTCGCTGCCTGCAGCCTGGAGTATGCGCGGGATCGCATCATCATGGGAGCGGAGCGCAAGAGCGCTGTCATCAGTGAGCGCAGCCGCAGGTCAGTAGGGGGAGTGAGAGGAGGTGTGATAAAGAGAAGATGTAGCAGCAGCACACCCGTGGCTCCCCCTGCCTGCCTTCCACCCTGCCTTCCTCCCCTATAGTTCCCCACCTGTCCATCCCTTAAACAGCTCAATCCACAAGCTCCGCAACCCACTCCATGCACCCACTACCTCCCATCCACTCCCATGCATTCATTCATGCTTCAACCCTCCCTACCCCCATCTCCCATCCCTCTCCCACCCTCCCTACCACCCACCCACCCTCCCACCCTCCCTCTCACCCACCCTGCCACCCTGTCCACCAGTCTTCCCTTCCCTCCCCCTGCAGACTCACAGCGTACCATGAAGGGGGACATGCCCTGGTGGCCCTCCACACGGCTGGGGCTGACCCGGTGCACAAAGCCACCATCGTGCCTCGTGGCCTGGCCCTGGGCATGGTGATGCAGTTGCCTGATGAGGACGCCACCAGCGTGTCACGCAAGCAGGTGTGATGGAGTGAGCTAGGCGCAGGGGAGGGGAAGAGAGGTGGGGAGGGAGGGATGCAGGAGAGGCAGAAAGAAGAAGACAGGTAGGGGGAGGGGAGGGGGTGAGGGAGTGTGAGAGGGGGAAGGAGAGGGGGAGTGTGAGAGGGGGAGGGAGAGAGGGAGTGTGAGGGGGGGAGGGAGAGGGAGAGGGGGAGTGTGCGAGGGGGAGGGAGAGGGGGAATGACACATGCGAATGCAGGAGGAGAGGGGGTGAGGGGGTAAGGGTAGGGGTTGGGGAAGGGGTTGGGGAGGACACCCCTGGGCTTGCTGCCTGCTGCTTGCAGATGCTTGCTCGGCTAGATGTGTGCATGGGCGGTCGTGTAGCTGAGGAGCTGATCTTCGGCGCTGATGACGTCACCACTGGAGCCAGCAGCGACCTGAAGCAGGCGACTGCCCTGGCACGGTGGGTGCCTGACTGCCTGCCTGACAGACTGGCTCGACCTCACGACTGGCTGGCTGGCTGGCTGGCTGGCTGGCTGGCTGGCTGGCTGGCTGGCTGGCTGGCTGGCTGGCTGGCTGGCTGGCTGGCTGGCTGGCTGGCTGGCTGGCTGCAGGCCTAGTCTGCCACCCCATACCCCTCCCTCATGTCTTGTCTTGTTCATGTCATGTCTTGTCTTGTTCATGTCCTGCTGCAGGGCTATGGTGACCAAGTACGGGTTCAGCAGCAAGCTGGGCGCTGTGTGCCTGGACTACGAGGATGACGGGCGCAGCATGAGCAGTGAGACGCGGTCCCTGGTGGAGGAGGAGGTCAAGGCGCTGGTGCAGGTGGGGGCTAAGCAGTACAGGGGTGGGCAGGGGGTGGGCAGGGGGTGGGCAGGAAGGAGAGCGTGAGGGTGGCTGAGCGGGCGGGTGGGAGGTGTGAGGATGTAGAGGCATGCAGGTGTAGGTGCAGGATGAGCAGTGCAGGCAGTGTACAGCTAGAGCAGGCAGAGGAGCAGATGGGTGAGGGCAAGAGCAAGGGGCAAGTGGAGGGTGAGGGCAAGGGGCGAGTGGAGGGTGAGGGTGAGGGTGAGGGCTAGGGGAGGGTGGGGGCAAGGGGCCTGATGGCCCAGACGTCGCTAGGGATACTATGCGTGACCACCCCTGCCCCCTTGACCACCCCTGCTCGCCTGCCACCCCCTGCCCACCTGTGCCACCCCCTGCCTGGCTGCCTAGGGAGCGCTGGACCGTGCCCGCAAGGTGCTGCTGGCCCACCAACACGAGCTCCATGCCCTGGCCGGCGCCCTGCTGGACAAGGAGACGCTGTCCGGTGACCAAATCCACGCCATGCTGGCTGAGGTCAATGCAGCAGGGGGCCAGACCTCACCACTGGTGCAAGCCACCATGGCAGCCACGGCAGCCGCCACAGCAGCCGCCTCGGCGGTTGGCAAGAAGGTGGCGGCGCCCAGTGCCTAATGTGAACATTGGTGTGGGTGGTGGAGACCTGGGCTGACCTGACAGGGGACGTGACAGGTTGACCGCTGGGCCGCTTCCATTCAGTGCCACCTCAGCTGCTGAACCACCCAGCTGGCTTTGTTCAGCTGGGTTCAGCTGCCGAACCTGAACCTGAACCCGAACCCGACCTGTAGCTGCCGAACCTGAAACTGGATACAGCTGGATTTAGCTGCCGAACCATTCAGCAGGGCTGGGAGCTGCGGCTGGCAGCCCCGGCTGGCTGCTGCTGAGGCTGGTTCTGTTCTGGCCTCAACAGCATCATGTAGAGAAGGCGAGGGGCTGGTATAAGGGCGCAAGGGTTAGGCAGCAGCAGCTGATGTGGAGGCCAGGGCAGCAGCTGGGCAGCAGAGGCAGCAGGGAGCTGCAGCGCCTGTGCACCCACCCTCCTCACGTGATGTGCAGCAGCTTAGTGTCAAGGTGTTAGGGTCACAGCTATAATGCGCGCACCCGGCTTGGCTGCGGTGGTCCTATGGTGCACCTGGCTCAATGGGTGCGGATGGGCAGAGATGCCAGTGCATACCAGATGTGGGTTTGGGGTGGAAGTGGCAATGCTCTCTGCACCCTGTTCCAAGCATTCTGATAACGAGAGCCATGAAGCCGGGATGGCTGGCCGCACTGCCCCACCAGGGCCACCAAGAGGGGCTGACACCACTGATCCTGACATGGCAGCCATGCCACCCTTCAATCTGGCGGGCGGGCGGGCAGACGGGTCGCTCAGGTCGGCTGGTCGGCTTGCCCTGACAGCCAATGGCCTAAAGACATGAGGCTGGCTGCACTCAAGGTCCTATGCCAGGCAGGCTATGGGGGCCTGGGGCAGCCACCATGGCAGACACTACTGACCTACACCTGGCAGCCATTCTGGCCTTGCAGTCAGCAACGGTGGCATCATGCTACTGTAGGACCTGCGCTTGCTGGCATTCTAGCCTCTCACCCTCCCTGCCTTGCCGCCCAACCCGCTAACAGACGAGCAGGGCTGGCGCAGGGCCGTGTCAAAGGCGTGTGCCTGGCTTCGAAGGGCCAATGGTTGCAGGCGAGAGGGGCTTATGGACTCGCATGATGTGCCGTTACCTTGTCGCGCTAGACAGGGGGTAGCCAGCGTGCACTGGGACATGCTGCTTTGTCTGTAATGTGGGGCTTGAGATTGTGTTTGTGTGCCGGAACAAGGTTTGCGGGTAGACAGTGGTCATGGGTCATCCTTTTCCAACGGGACAGTGCTCGACTCTTGCCACTGGTCGCCGGTGCTGGCTTGTAATGTCGTCCCTAAGCATTGTCACATTTGAAAGCTACCACGCTTTCGCACGGCTCAGCAATGAAGGCAGCTGTGCTTGACCAGACGCAGCTCAATCATGTTGTATGCCCATATGCACGGATATATGCCCATGATGCCCAAATGCACGGATGTTTGCTGACTGCGTAGGATGAAAAAAGCATGAGGATGCATGCCAAAGAATGCGTCTACCTCGCCGGCGCAGCATGGCACTGCCTTGTCCGTCAAACGCTGCTTGCCAAGCTGCGAGTGGCGTGCGTTACGACGCGCGTCCTCCGAAATATGTCTTTTCAAACGCGGTTCTCGCCAGCCAGGCGAACGCGTACGTCCCAACACTGATGAGCACGCCTGCGATGATGATGGCGCGCTCAGTCTGCGGTGTCTCGCGCTGGAGGACGCGGAGGAATGGGACCTCGTTGGGCCAGTTGCTCTCCGTCCACAGCGGCTCTGGCGGCCAGCTGCCCGCGGCCTGCCATGCGTCCGAGGCGTTGGTGAAGTAAAACCTGCGAGCCAGCGTGTCGGCGCAAGCACCGCGACGTAAGTAAGGCTGAGAGAAGAGGGCGGCGAGCAATGTGACATGCGCAAGGGCCGATGAAGCATGCTTGCGACTGTGACCGCAATACATCGCGGCTAGCTGCAGGTGCAGCAGAGCTGGGCACTGCTTACCAAACTAGGCACTCAAAGTGGGCCCCCATCTCAGCCGGCAAGCACACTCACAATGCCGAGCTCCCCACTTGCGGGATGAAGTCGAGGCCGGTGGGCATCGCGGGCGTGTATCGCACCGTTGTGCGCATGCAGCTGCCCATGAGCTGCGCGTTGCGGGTGTTGCTGCCTTTCCAACCAATACATTCCTGCACCAAGCACGTCCCCATGACGATGTGAAAGTCAACCATCACACCCATGGAGACACTCTCCACTGTGAGTAACATGGAGATGGCACTAGGCTGGCCTTCGACCGGTGCCCCATTGCCTGTCGTTGTAGATAGGCTTCACACTCAGCACCCAGCCCACAGACAATCAGAGGACTGATCCCAATGACCCCACTGGAAGCAACTCCCAAGGTCTCAGTGCAGATCCCCAAGTGGCATAGCCTGCCCCGATACCCCTTGTGCTACTGCCCCGTTCCTCACACAGCCACCACACGACTCTGCTGCCCAGCCCATTCAGCCTGGCCCAGCCCAGCCTTCGCCCAGCACTCACCTCCCCTGCTGGACATTGGTTGGCTTGGAAGGCGCAAGCAGCGCGGGAGCTATTGGCCAGCTGGGCACTGGTCAAGCCCATCCAGTTCCACAGAAACCTGCTCAGAGGGCCAGGGCCAGGGTTAGGGTTAGGGTTTGGGTCAGGGCCAGGGTTAGGGTTTGGGTTAGGGTTTGGGTCAGGGTTAGGGTTAGGCTTAGGGTTTGGGTCAGGGTTAGACGGGCCAGATCCACGGTAGAGAGCGGCATGAGGGTGTGAGAACCAGGGGAGGTGCGAGGGCAGGCAAGAGGCCGGTACCAGGGCCGGGGAGGGTGGCTAAAAGAGGCAACGCAGGGCGGCGGGAGGGATGGTGGGTGGGTGGGTGGTGAGCAGCCCCTGAAGTGGTGTCAGGCTGTGCTGTGCAGGGTGTCTGGTGCGGTGCTGGTTTGCGCTCGCCTGTACAGCGTCTTCTTGTAGTAGGGCTCGGACGGGGTAGGGTGGATAAACTGGAGAGGACCTGGATAGTGCTTGACTGCGTATGACACCACCTGGTCAGTTATCTGCGGGCAACGCCAACTGGCATGTGAGGGTGAGGGAGAGGGTGAGGAGGAGAGAGTGGCGGCTGCATGTGATGGTTGCGGTGGCGTGGTGATATGATGGTGACGATGGCGATGCTGGTGGTGAGAGCCATGCTGGTTTGATGCCCAGCGACGCCCAGAGGGGAGCCCTGGACAAGGCCATGGGCGCTTTGAGAACCAAGCTGTCCCTTTCATGCCTCACAGATGCAACGCACTTGCTTGTTTAAGAGACCATGGGTGCTTTTGAGAGTCAAGCTGTCCCTCTTAAGCCTTATGCCTCACACATGCAATGCACATGCTTCTCTAAGGAAGAACATGCGCCAACTCAGCAGGCACTTATTGAGGCGAAGTGGCAGACAGCCCATGTGTGGCCCAGTCTTGTGCTAAGGTGTGCTAAGGTGACAGTCAGGGCCAGGGGTCAGGGGTCCTATCCCTCACCCCACCCTGGGCACACCTCAAGCTCTGTGTTGTGGGCTGTGAGTGTGGAAGTCACACCTGGAAGTCCAGGGTTCAAACCCTAGCTCCACCCTGACCCTACGCTAACCACACCACCCTAACCCTGCGTTGTGGCCTGTGAGTGTGGCAGTCGCACCTGGAAGTCCGGGTTGAGCAGCGCTGTGGCCAGGGGGCAGGCCATGCCTGGGGTGTCCATCACCAGGCAGGCTGCCAAGCTCTGCACCAGGCTGCGCACTGAGCTCATGTTCACCTGCACGCCACACAGCCCACCACTGCCGGCCTGCCCTGCCACCACCCCACCCAGCGACACCTGACCCCTCCTGCACCCAGCTCGCATGCCAGCTTGGTGGGCAGTCATGCAGGTTCGTCACACGCAGGCACACCTCTGGGTTGTGAAACTCTGCATGCTAGATACGCGGCTTCTGTTGCGCATGCGTATGAGAAGGGGAGTGGGGCGGGATTAGCAACAAGGGAGACATGAGCTGTGGTGTGACGTCGTGGCGTGATTTATTAGGTTATGTGCTAGTGACTGCTGCCGGCTAGGTATTGCCAGGCTGTGCGTGTTGTGGCATGAGGGGAAAGGGGAGGCAGGATACGAAGCCAGGGGCACAGGACAAGGAGGTGTTGGGTCTCCTGCCGTGGACCCAAGAGGGTCAGGGAAGGGTAGGGGTACGGGCAAGTAGGGAGAGAGGGGAGCAGAGGGGTTAGGGATTGACAGCACCTGTTTAGTCAGGGCAGGGCAGCCGTCCAGCAACAGCAGGGCACAACTGGAGCCAGGCTTGGCCATGCTTGCCAGCCGCCATGTGCTGCTGCTGCTGCTGTTGTTGAGACTCAGCTCACCTGCAGGGGTGGGGCGCCTGGTGGTGCTGCCAGGGCATGCAGCGCTCTGGCCAGCAGCGCCGCCCCAACCATGATTGGCTCTACGGCCACCCAGCTGGCATTGTCGTAGGCGCTGTGAAAGTACGGGTCGATCATCTGGCTGC
This sequence comes from Haematococcus lacustris, assembly GCA_030144725.1. NCBI lineage: Eukaryota > Viridiplantae > Chlorophyta > Chlorophyceae > Chlamydomonadales > Haematococcaceae > Haematococcus > Haematococcus lacustris. The sequence continues at coordinate 40,986 of JASKMD010000219.1, forward strand.
ACACCACACCACATAGGCAGCAGGGGCGGAAGCAAGCGGTCAGGCAGGAGGCAAAGCGGCAGCTGAACGTGAGGGCAGGCAGGCCAGCCTGCCTTGGCTGCAAGTCTGGCTGGACCTGCGCAAGCCTCACACACCCCTGACCCTGCACCTAGAGCCCCTGCCCCTGGTGCTGCCTCTCGGACCAGTGGCCCTGGACCCCCTGCTCTTTAACTCAGCCTGCAGACCCCTGCCTGACTCAGCACATGGCAGCATTCAGCAGCCCCCAAGGACCCCGACCCTGACCCTGACCCCGACCCTGGCTACCCCTCCTGGCCACCCCTCCTGGCTACCCCTCCCGACTACCCCTCCCGACTACCCCTCTTGGCTGGCTGCAGCACCTGCCTGTCAAACTCGGTGATGACCACCCCGGCAATGCTTGGCTTGGCCCGCAGGAATGAGAACAGCGAGGAGGGTGGCACGCCTGGGTTGCCGGCACTGGCGGCGGTGAGGTTCAGGGGCAGCTCTCCGCTGGTCAAGAGCCCGGCATCTTGCAGCGCTGTCATCAGCTGCGCACGGGGGGCAAGGCTGGGTGGGGAAGGGAGTGGGCGCGCAGGCAGCTTGGTGGGGTGGTGGTGGTGCTGCAGTGCTGCCAGCAGCTGGAGGTAGCTGGCAGCTCCCCTCACACTTACAGCAGCAAAGGAATGCTATAGAGCAGGGAGTGAGGGCAGGGAGTGAGGGCAGGGAGTGAAGGCAGGGAGTGAAGGCAGGGAGTGAGGGCAGGGAGTGAGGGCAGGGAGTGAGGGCAGGGAGTGAGGGCAGGGAGTGAGGGCAGGGAGTGAGGGCAGGGAGTGAGGGCAGGGAGTGAGGGCAGGGAGCTCCATACGTGCAACACGAAACCAGAGCTGTGGCTGGTTGACAGGCGCATTCACAACCATCACACCTAGCATCCATGAGGCCAGGCCCAATGTGAACCATTCAGGACAAATATAACACATAATGATTACAGCAATCAAACTAAGCAGGCACTATTATACTAAGCAGGCACGTATGTAAGACCCAGTTGGCCAGATCTGGCCAGCAGGAGGAGGACAGTTGCCTGATCAGGCACTGACCGGGGAGGCATCGCCCCATTTGCCGCCGGCTGGCTGCGAGTGCATGAACAGGCGGGTGGTGTTGGAGCTGAGCTGCAGGGCACGCCCCAGGGGCCCCACCTCAATGACCTGCAACAACCACAACAGCCACCACCACCATCACCACCACCACCACCAGCAGCAGGGTCAGCGGCTGTACATATAGCGTGTGGCAGCAGCGGCAGCAGCTAAGGAGGAGGAGCAGCTGCAGACCGAGTATCAGTCACGCCCACATGAGCCACAGCAGCCACAGCGATTGTAGCATCAGGCACACCTGCCACTGCCGCCGCAGCAACAGCCACAGTACCAGCAGCAGCAGCAACAGCCACAATACCAGCAGCCGCCGCCGCAGCAGCCGCAGTACCAGTCCCAGCTGTGGCAGCAGCCGCAGCCGCCACAGCATGAGACACACCTGGTCTACATCAGCCAGGGTAAGCCCAGGGGTCCATATGGAGCCGCCCCGAACACTCTCCCAGGCCAGCCGCTTGCTGCCCAGGTAGCCCCACGGCTCAGCCGCCAGGCCTGCAAACACCAGCTGGCGCCTGCAGCAGCACCAGGGGAAGAGTAGGCAAGAGCAGCAAGGCGCCCGGGTCCACACTCACTGCAGCAGATGCCGCAGCAGAGGTCGGCAGTAGCGGCAATGGAGGGAGGGGTAGAGGGAGGGGTGGAAGGATGGGTTGAGGGAGGGGTTGAGGGAGGGGTGGAGGTAGGGGTGGAGGGAGGGGTGGAGGGAGGGGTGGAGGGAGGGGTAGAGGGAGGGGTGGAGGGTGAGTGTGATTGATTGTGTGAGCTGCCGACCCACGTGTACTGTGTGGTGTTTGCTGCTTTCAGGATGTCCATGGCGGCCAGCATGGCCAGCAGGCCTGACAGCGGAGCGTTGGCAGCCTGTGTTCAAGGACAGCCAAACAGCTCTGGCACACAGGGGATATGCAGGGCCGACTCTTTGCAAGGTTTGCAGGGCGGGCGGGTGCATGACAATAAACACAAGGGAGGTATGCAAGGCATGGTGTGGAAGGTGTCTGCAAGATTTGGAGGGGAGGGAAAATGACATTGACTGGACATAGAGGGTTTCCATCTTGCTATCTTTGCAAGATTTGGAGGGGTGGGGAGGGGAAGTGACGTGAACGGCACATGAAAGGGGCCATCCAAGTGCAGAAGCAGTGCAGGACCACAGGAGTAGTGGTGGTGGTGGTGGTGGTGGCTCTTTGCAAGGTGTAGAGGGGAGGGAGGACATGCACGACCCACTCTGCAACAGCAAGCCCCATCACAGCCTGAGCACCATGTCTTTTGATTCGCCCTGAACCTCATAGCCCTACGGCACCCACCTTCACCCCTTCACCCCTTCACCTGCACAACACCCCTAAACAGCCCTTGGTCCTCCTAGCCCTGAACCTCTGGCCTTACTGCCCATTAGCCCTGAGACTGCACATGCCACAGACTGCACAGACCCACACACCTAGTCTTGGGCTACAGCCTACCCACCCACCTCTTTCAACCTGACATCCTTTGCCACCCACCCTATAACATGACCATCACCCTCCGTCCCTGCCTACCGCTGCCCGCTTCACATGCATCGCCTCCACGGCTGTGCTTGCGCCTTGGGCTGTTGCGGGGCTGTGCTGTATTGCCTCATGTCATCACCTCCTGCCCTACAATTTACCCCACACACCTCCACACCACGCGGGTCAACGCTCCACATGCCCCCTTCTGCCCCTACCCAAGCATACACCCCAAGCAATTATGTTAACGTCCTGCTGAGCTGGAAGGGGTGGGATAACAGAAATGCAGGTGCAGGGCCAAAGGCAGGGTCAGGGTCAGGGTCTGGGGCAGGGTCCCCTCTCGACCATCCTGCTCGGCCAAGCCCTGGCACACGGGCCTGTCTTCACCATCTCCCAGCCCTCACCCTGCATCACCCAGACCCCCACCTGCACATGGTCGTGGAAGAAGGCGTTGCTGTCCAGCTGGGCTGTGACCAGTGTGACCGGCAGGCCGCTGCGCGTAGGCAGGCCGGCTGAGGTGTTGGTGGGCAGGGGGGGCAGGGCTGCCCACACGCTGAAGCCCCCCAGAGCCTGGCAGGTGCCTGCCTGCATGTCACACCAGGGGGGAGAGGCGGAGGGGCGGGCGGGCGGGATGAAAAGGGCGGAGGAGGGCAAGGGGGGGTGCCTGCCTGCATGTCACATCAGGGGGGGTCAGGGGCGGAGAGGGGGGGTGCGGGCGGAGGTAAAGGGGAGGGGAGGGCAAGAGGGGCGGAGAGAAACTATGAGAGAAAGAGCAAGACTGCATAGGGTGCATAGGGTGGGAGAAGATGGTGGGGGGTGGGGCAGAAGGGTGGAACAGAAGGTCAAGGGGAGGGTCATGGTGCCTGCCTGCCTGCATATCAGGAAAGGTGGGGGAGAGGGCAAGGGGGGGTCGCAGGAGGTGGTTGGAGATGAACAAGAAAATAAATGTATATCCTCATGAGTGTTGTAGGAGATCAGCCTGCCCAATCTAGGGCAAATCGCAAGCCAGACGGGCACTGCCCTCGGAAAGGGAAGCAACTGTTGTCGATGAGAGAGGGAAGATGAGGGAGGGGTGAGGGATGGGGGTGAAGGAAGGAGGAGGAGAAAACAGCAGAGCAGTGGCCAGTAGGAGGGGAGGGGGGGGGAAGGGAGGGGTGCTAGGTGAGAGGTGGCCAGTAGGTGCTCCTCGGCATGAAAACGCTGCAGCAACGATGCCTGCTCGTGATTTGCCCGCCTTGCTTGGCAGCATGGGGCCATTAGGCAGGGAGTCTTGTGGGGGCTCCATGCATTGGGCACAATGCAGCAAATGCCAAGCTGCCCCCCACACTGCAGCCTCCAGGCTTTGAACCCCGTACCTATGACCGCATGACTGCATCGTGCGCATGACCATGGTCCACACAATGCTGGTATGACAGTCATAGCAGGATGGTAGCCGTCCCATGTCCCTTGTTCCCCAGCTTGTGTATAGAGTACTCGCCCGCCCCTCCTCCCCCCCAACCCCTGGCCACCCACCCGCCTCCCTGTTACTGTGTTACCACCCCTCTCACAGCAGGGACTCACCATAAGGCAGGCTGTGCTGTTGGGCTGTGTGGCGTACATGGTGAGCTGAGCCTGAGCCCAGTGCAGGGATCCTTTGAAGCCCTGCAGCCGGCACCATGGTGAAACCGGGGCGGGGTCTGGGTAGATGAGGGGGGTGGGGTGGGTGTGTGGGCGGGGTGGTGGAAGAGAGGCACACAATTCACAAGCTGGGCAACAGGGGACAAGGGATGACAAAACACCTGTTATGGCTGCCCTACCAGCATTGTGTGGATCATGTCCATGCACATGATGCAATCATGCGGTCATAGGTACGGGGTTCAAAACCTGGAGGCTGCAGTAGGGTTGGCAGTTTGGCAGTGTGAGCCGCCTGTGGGGTGAGGTCCGCTGCTGCTAGCTGTTTGGGCTGTGATGAAGGCTGCTGGCTAAGTGCAGCCCAGGGAGGAGCAGGGCAGCGCACCACATCATTGTTGTAGGTCGCCCTCCAAGCCAGCTCCTGCACCAGCCCACTGTTGATCTTGAACACCGGGATCTGAGGACAGGGAGGTGGAATATGGGTCAGGGGCGTGAGTCACAGTTGTGGCGGTTGAGGGCCAGGGGCATGCCTCCTAGACAGCCAGCATTGAGTTGGGGGCAGCAAGGCATGCGTTTCTGGTGCCCTGAGCCCAGCCCTTCGTCTTCAGCTGCTCGTTGTGAGCTTGGTGTCAGGTGAGGAGCCTCAGAGCTTTGGCACATGCAGGGCACTGACACTAACAAAGACAGTCCTCCTCCACTGCTTCTGCCTGGACCACCAAGGTTCAGGTGTGGGTGCAGTATGGGGAGCCTCAGAGCTTTGACACAGTCAAGGATAGTCGTCCTCACTGGCCCTGCCTCATCCACCATGCACCTTATAAGGATGTCTCGCGAGCAGCTAGTTACCTGCCACAACTGTTTCACAACTGTTGTTCCCCTTCCTTCTCCCACCAGCGGGAAACAGCAGTAGCAGCTCACGCCAGGGGGCTGTGATCCCGTACAGGAATGCTATGCAAACTCTGGAATGCTATGCAACTTCAGGAATGCTATGCAAAAGCAGTATAGTACCAAATACATAAAAGAGGAGGAGGAGGAGGAGGAGGAGGAAGAGGTGGCGGCAGGGGATACGGAGGGGAAAGAAGCGGAGGAAGAGAATGGTGTGTGGGGGAGGTGCAGGTGCAGGAGGAGGAGGAGGAGGAGGAGGAGGGGGTCAGCTGCTTGGTGAGTGGCTGTCAGCAACTCACTGGCAGGTAGCTGTAGGCTGAGCCGGAGCCAAAGGGGTTCCACACATAGTCAGAGGCGTTGTAGGGCGCGTATTCCGGTCCCCCAGGGAAGCGCAGGGCGGACGACTCCGAGGCTGGCAGGCCTGGTGCGGGGCAGGCCAAGGCGGGAGCAGGGGAGGGGGAGGGGGAAGACGCCAGGTGGGCAAGGCAAGGGCAGGGCAAGGGGGGAGGACGGGGAGGGCCAGGGGGCTGAGATTAGCACAGCCGCCATCAGGGTGCTGTATGGCCTGCCTACATCAAGCAAGCCTGAGCCATGGCATGTCGGCGTGGTGGTTATGCTCACCAGGAAAAAAGAAGAAGAAGAAGAAGAAGAGGAGGAGACAGGGTGGCTCCCATAACTCTTGCGGGGGATGGGAAGACACTGGGTGGGGAAGGGGAAGGAGGAGGGGCCCTGAGGCTGCAGTCCACCACAGCCACCGCAGCTAGCTCTGCCCCACCCTGCCTGCTTGCCTGACCCACCCTGCCTCACCCTGCCTGCCCCACCCTGCCTGCTTGCCCCACCCTGCCCCACCCTGCCTGCTTGAGCAAGGAGCCCACTGCAAAGCATGATCGGGCAGTGTTTGTTGGGGCTGTACAGACTGCTGTCGAGGCCTCTACGCTTCACACCTGTGTTGGCCCTGCCTGCTGCTACCTACCCTGCCTGCCTGGCCTGCCTGCTGCTACCTACCCTGCCTGCCTGGCCTGCCTGCTGCCTGCCTGGCTGCCGTGCCATAGCCACAGCTGCGCCTGTTCCCCCCTCAAACCCACCATCATCTGCCACCAGCACCATGCTAATGCTGCTCAGCAGGCTGGCCTCGCCCTGCAGCCGCAGCAGCAGAGCCTGCGCGTCCACTGCTCCCACCAGCACGGCACGGCGGCCTGGAGCCATGTTGTCAACACCATGGCAGGCCAGTGGAGGACCCACAATCAGCAAAGCATGGGGCATGACACCGCTTACGGCTGCCCTCCTGGGAGACAATTAGTGGCCATTTGGCAACCACCGCCGCCACCGGCGCTGCTGCTGCCGCCGCAGCAGACGCCGTGTCACGGCGAAGCAGAACACCAGACGCTGCTGCCCGACTGCCCTGTCCCCTTGACAACCATGAACCTGGTTAGAAACAAGCTCGGGCCACTGCCGCCCGGATGGATGGCTGCACTGCTGCGGGTGGTTGCACCCTCCTGGGTCATTGTGAGGACGTGTGTGCCAAGCTGATGGGTGACCTGCTGATGAGTGACCTGATGGGTGACCTGCATGAGACCTTGACATTGGACACAGGCCCGGCAGCAGCAGCAGCAGCAGCAGAAGAAGAAGAGGAAGACTGCGCCAGTACCCAAAGGCGTGCATGAAGGGGGGAGCTAGTGCCTGGAGGGGCATGACCTGCTCCCACCACCTGCCCTAGGAGCCAAGGTGCTTGCTCCCAATACCACCACCCTAGGTGACTGCATGTGGGACAACATGCCCCTTGTCCTTCCAGTGGCGCAGGCCAATGTTGGCTGGGCTGGCAGGTGCTTACCAGGACCATCAGAGCCTATGAGACCCACTGGTCATGGGGGAGGGGGAGGCTACTGCTGGCTGGACGGCGCGGGCAGGCTGCTACCACTTACCCGCCAAGGGCAGGTGCATGTCCTTGTAATGGAGCAGCACCGCCTCCACCACCTCCCCACTGGGGGCTGCGCAGGCAGCACAGGGGTAGGGGGCTGGCGTGTGGCCAGGTTTAGGTGAGGGTGGCCAGGTTTAGGTGAGGGTGGTTTAGGAGAGCCCAGGCCAGGCCAAGCCAGGGCGTGCCCCACACCTGCGCACCCCACTGGCCCTGTTCTGTTCAGCAGCTTGTAACAGCCTCCGTAGTAAGCTTGCGTGGCATACATGGCTGCCTTAATGCCCCCCACAGAGCTGAACTCATGGCCTGCGACAGTGGGAAGGGAGCTTGCGTACCCTCGCGTGCACGTCATGCAAGCCAGGCGCACATGTCGCTACGCCCACCTGAAGAGGCCGTACAAAGAGCAGCGGTGCTAAACAGCACAAGGATACCCAGGACGCGTCCCTCCATATCCCGCTTCGCACTGTACCACTAGAGGTATGGCATTGCGAGCACTGACTGTTGAGTTCTGCCTCGAGTGCTGGCGGTCCTTAAATAAATATTTGGAAAGGTACCGGACGCAACGCAATGCTACTTGACGCAGTGCAACGAATCCTAGTGTAGTTACTACGTTATCTGCACCGCAAGGGTCTTACGTAGTAGATAATGGTGTCGCGGGTCGTTTTAGGCGGTTTAAAAAGGCGAGGCCGAGGCCCTGGCGCGGGGCAGCTCGAGACCGAAGCCAGCGGTCACGGAGCGTAGCGACGTGACCGCTGGCTGAGGTCGAGAGCTGCCCCGCGCCAGGGCCGAGACCGAGCCTTTTTCAACCACCTAAAACGACCCTGGCGACTCCATTATCTAGTGTAATTGAGTTTTACGTAGGCGAAGCTCTTTTGGCGCGGCGAAGCCGCGCAATGTGATGCTTCTTGTCACCTGCGATGGTGTTGGCCGGCTGTTACGTGTTCGTTGGGAGCACTTTTTGTTAATACACCAGGTCGCTGCAGTTAACGATTCTTAAAACGAGGTCTATTAACGATTACAACTGAGTAAAACTCAATTACATGTAGATTTGCCACCGCTCCCGGCATAAGGGTTATTGAAGATAAACATAGCGCGGGATGCAGTGGCGTGGGAGGGTGCAGCTGTGAGGGGCAGCAGCTCCGCTAAGCCCTTGTTGTCCATATCAACACTTGTGACTGAAAGGAGCCAGGCTGCAACCTGCACATAGTTTGCTGATGGGCTAGGCCAAGCGGACATGCCAGGCTGGCAGCAGCCTCTAGGCCGTTCCTGAAGGGGTAGCCAGTAGAAGTGCAAGGGCCGCTGTCTGGGCTCACGCAGCACCATCAAGCCTGCCACTGAGCCCCTAACGTGCGGCAAGTATTTATGCTATACCTTATACTAGACAGGTCCCTGGCCCTGCCCAGTCCCAGCTGCATGTAGCACTGTGATGTATGTACTATGCACCATCCAGGCTGTTGCTTACACCACCGTTCTGATGAACCACCCCATCTCTGCTCACCCATGCTGCCTTGAGGCTTCACATGCACGGAATGTTTAATGGGAAAAGTAACAAAAGCTCGGGTTTCGACGAGCAAATTTTCAGCAACAGGCATATCAGCAGCATATCAGCAGCTACCAAAGACAATAGCCAACGCAAGGCACAGCGTTAAAAGCCTTAGGTGTCGCACGGCATTGCGGTTTTCGTAGAACTAGGTCGTGGCAGCTGGACGTAGGCCGTAGGGCTTCCAATTGGCTAAGGCTCGAGACCGTGTATTCCAGTTGGGCAGCTCTTACGGCAGCGCCAGGCTGGACGAGGACCTCAATTGCAGCTAATTAGTCGATTTGACTAGAGCGGAGGGGTCGCCGTCTTTTATCCGATAGACCTTGGCCCCGCAAACTAAGTCTGAAGATGGGGGCTTGCTCGTCAAAGTCGGAACGTGAAAGCGACAGGCGGTACGAAGTGCAGGTGCGATCAGCTCTTGCCCGTTCGTGTCCTCTGCACGTTGGCTATGACAATCTGATCCTGGACTTGGCTATGGATTATGCCTCTAAACTGCAGGGCCCATCTGCCAGCCAGAATGGCTCCGAGGAAGAAGAACTGAAGCAGCCCACAATGTCACAAGCCCGATTAGAGCCTGTCGGACCAGCCAAACCCCAGCCCCAGGTCCCAAAGCCCAAACCCATTCTCCCTGATAACCCTGCGCTCATCTCTCTGCTGCCACATCCACTTCGCCCTAGCCTGGACACCCTTGTCCAAGCTGGGCTGTCTGTGACACGAGCTCCACTGCATGTAGTTTACTGCGAGCCTTCTCAGCTGGTCAAGGATGTGCACGACCTCGTGTTTGTCGGTCAGGGTAAGTGATACCCCACGGCAAGCACAAGCAGAGAACAGCTCAGTAATTCAGGGTCTATATTTGCTTGCCATTGAATGCCGCAAGCTTGTCTGCAGCATCAGGGCCAGTGGGTTATGGTGTTGTGAATTGTATGGGGATCTTGCCTGGCGCAAGCATTAGACTGTCTCCGCACACTGTGCATGCTTATCAGCAAGCAACACATGCACAGACCTGACATCACGCGTATTAGAGTTGCCTGATCTATGAATACAGTGTGACCCTAGCTCAATGCCCCATAGTGCAGCCCAGGTAAATAGCCCTGACTTACGAGCCTGCAGCATTGCAAGGCTGTAGACCTCACCTCTGGCGCGTTGCCTGATCTATAGCCAGATCTCTCACCCTGGTCCATGGGGCCAGCACATGGGCCTGACTCACACACCTGGCCAATGAGCCTGGCCGACGAAGCTGAGCATAGTTCTGACACATGCAGCTGGTGGCTGGGCACCTGCAGGGTCTCAGGGCGTGGTGTACGAGGGCGTTTGGCAGGGAGCCACTGTGGCAGTCAAGTGGTCCATCGCTGACAACCTGGATGCTGGAGCTTACGAGCTGTTGTTCAGCCGGCTGCTGTCGCACCCAAATGTGGTGCAAACATATGATGCCAAGGTGGCAGTGCTAGACGATGAGGTGGGTGCGACAAGTCAGCAGCAGAGGGCACGCCACAGGCCCATGATGACATGCGCTTCCTGGCTGGCAGCTATAAGCATTCCTGGAAACAGGGAGGTGCTCTGTTGTAGCTGCCATAGCTGCCATCCCCATCATATGTGTGGGAGGGATGTTTGCAGTCTTTCCTGTGGGAGTAGATGGGCTATAAATACACCCACAACACTTATCTGGCACAAAGGAAGCAGCTGTCAACCCCCTTCCTTCGGCATGCACAATGTCTGCTGCTTGCATAGAAAGCACGTGCTGGCTGGCAACCAACAACCATTTGGTGTATTGCTTGGTGCTAGAGACTGACATTAACAGCAATTGTGCCACAGGCCTGTTTGGACAGTGCTTATGCTCCCATCGCCTGCTACCTGCCTCCCCTGCTTCCTGCTGCCCCAGGTGTTTTCTCGTCCCAGCCCTGGTGGTGGGCCCATCGCCCTCACTGCTGGCCTACTCAGCGCCAGCACCAACCAGTTGGGCAGTAATGATGAAGCCGGACCTCCCAAGACCAGCACCAGCGGGGATGACAGCAGCAAAGAGTCTTGCAGCAACCCCATGCAGCCTGCCCAGCTCAGCCCCAGCCAGCAGTCCCAGTCAGCAGGCGGCCAGGCCGTGCCACAAGGCGCCCAGCAGTTGGCCACCAAAGGCCAGTCACAGCGCAATAAGCTGAGACGGGGTCACAGCGCTGCTCTAGGTAGAGAAGCCAGCCCTACATGGCGGGGCAGCGCCCTGGGCCCCAAGGCTGCTGCTGCTCCTGCTGCTGTGCGTCCTTCGACTGTGACGGGTGCGGCCATCAATGCCGCCACGGCTGCCAGCATACTGCGCCGCTCCTCCTCCTTTCAGAGTGAGGAGGGGTTTGGAGACCCTCTGGGACGCCCCTCCAACCTCGGCGACATCCGGGACATGCTGCACCTCATCGGCGCCAAGCCAAAGCAGCACATCACGCAAATGATCATGGTGGGTAGCTTGCAAGGTCTTGTCAGATGCCAGGTGGGGAAGCGTCAGGATGACCGGGGAGGTGAGGGGCAGCAGCAGCGAAAGGTGGGGGGTCTAGCAGCAGCTGTGGGCAGGTCATGAGCAGTGCTCACTTTGCTGTTGAGCCGTAAGCTGGGATGCTCCCTGTGCACTAGTTGCTCCTGCTGCTCCTGCTGTGGTCCAGCCCTGAGCTGCAATGCCCTGGCGCAGGAGTTCTGTGACCAGGGGTCGCTGCTCACTGCCATAGGACGAGGCATATTCTTGCCCAATGGCCGGTTTGGACCCAAGGTGAAGGGTGGCATCAGCAAGTAGCACGAACAGTGACAAGCAACTAGACCGTGACTAAATGTCAGTGGGCAAGTGTGTTGGCATGCCCGTGAGGAGGGCAATAGGTCAATGGGCCAACAGGGGAACCGGCTCAAGGCGGGTATGCCAGGCCTACAGCCTGCTTTGGTTCTGAACAGGTGTCACGGTGTGGTGCAGTGAGAGCAATGTGGCCCGAGGTAGGGCCAACTAAGGTGATGTAGTTGATGGCATGGTGGTGACATGCGTGTCAATCTTGGTGGTGTGGTGGTGGTGCTCGTGGCTGCAGGTGGCGCTGCGTGCGCTGTACCGCACTGCCCGGGAGGTGGCCCAGGGCATGTTCCACCTGCACAGCGCCAACGTCATCCACGGCGGTGAGTTGACAGCCCTCTGCACCCCGTTGCTGTGGCATGAGATGGGAACGGTGTGGGGAGATATAAGCAATGCTGGGAAGTGGGATTGCGCCCTTCGGCATGAAGAGGAGAAAGGAGGAAAAGGAGGAGGAGAGGGAAGGGTGAGGAGATGTGGGAAGGAAGCCCTACCCTGCTAGCCCCTCGCAGAGCACCTTTTCAGGTCGGTGCATTCAGTGATCCCGCCTTGACGTGGCCTGTGAGTTGCCTTGCCTCCGTGACAGATCTGAAGCCTGCTAACGTGCTGCTGATGAACAGCCGCAAGGACCGACGTGGGTTTGTGGCACGTGTCAGTGACTTCGGCCTAGCCCAGGTGAGACTACATCAAAGAGCCCAGGTGAGACTACCGCCTGCTGTCATCGTATTCTGTCTCGCATGATGCAGCGCTGCTTAGTCTGATCTTGCACTGCCATCACACTCACAAGCCTTGCCTGATGTGCCATCACAAGTTCCTCTGCTCCTCCTGACCGTGACTGCCTGCTTGTGTCATGCCTGTTGTACTCTGAGACATGTCCTTTTCTTGCCCTAGCTGTTTTACCCTAAGATTGACCTGAGCTCCCTTGCCCTGCTGCCTTGCCCATCTCCCTGCCATGTGTCAGACCCTGCCAGGCCGATCGCCCTCCCCACCTAAGCTGTGCTGGGCACTGCCTGGTTGACATGACCTCTGCTCCCACGACCTGCCTGCCCACTCCGCTTCTTTGCTGCTCTGCATTCGCAGTACTGCCCCGCAGCAGGCCAGGTGCTTAACGCCCCTTGGGGCACATTGGTCTTCATGGCGCCTGAGCGCTTCAAAGGCAACATCCTCTCTACCGCTAGTGATGTCTGGTCTTTCGGTGTAATCCTGGTAAGTGGCTTTGCATGGTGGGTTTTTAATGATAGGTTCAGCAGCAGGCATCGCAGGCAGCAAACGCACTGCAAGGCTGGGTACCAGTACTGCTTGCTGGGAAGGCGACCGGCTGTGGGCCTCTCTGGGGCCTCTGTAATCTGTAAGTGGTATGGCAGGGGCAGGAGCAGCGCCAGGGAGCTTACTGCTGGCCCCTACGATGCAGGCATGCCTTGCCTCCAGACTGTGCCAGATTGTGGAACCTAGCAAGCTGGGCCACATGGCTCCAGGCTGTTGCCTTCACTCACCATGGCAACCTGTCACATTGTGCCGTGTGTGCTTTGCAGTGGCAGATGTACACTGCCCAGCTGCCCTACCAGGGCGCCAAGCAGGCTGAGCTGATGAAGGGCATCATCAACGGCAGCCTCACTCTGACCTGGCCTTCAGGTAAGTCAGACCTAGCCGTGGGATCTGCTTTATGTACCACTGGTGTGTGAGGCTGGTGAGTGACCTTGGTGTGACTCTGGTGCCTTGACATAATGCTCAGTACAGTGCTAGAGTGGAAGCTAGGGGTTGAGTCCGTCCGCCCTGCAAGCAATTAGGTAACCGTTGCTCCTCCATGTTCTCTTGGCTCCATGCCGCCATCCCTCGCCCCTTGATATCCCTCGCCCCCATCCCTTGCCCACATCCCTCACCACCCTTGCCATCTCTTGCCCCCATCCCTTGCCCTGTGCCACCCCAACCCTTGCTCCTCCATCTCCCCTTGCCAAGCCCAGTGCCGCCCACCGCCGTCGCTCCTGCTACCACTGCAGGTGCGCCCCCTCCCCTGGTTGCCTTTGCCGGGCGCTGCATGTCCTATAACGCTTCAGAGCGCCCATCATTTGAGGCGCTGATGCACGAACTGGCTCTGATGGAGTCCGAGGTGAGGCAGAGTGGCAGCGGCACTAGGGGAGGAGGGGCAGTGGTGGTGGCAGGTGGGGCAGGGTGGGGTGGGGCAGGAGAGCTAGACTAGACAAGGTTGTAAGTGAATCCTCTGCCCTGCTGCTGCCAGGTGCGCATGGACGGCGTGAGGCTGTCCTTCAGCACTGAGACTGCCCGCCCTGAGCCCCACCCCACACGCAGTGCAGGCCCCAGCTTCAGCACCCCTCCACACGCCCCAGGACCGGCACCGCTCCCTGCCGCCACTACCCTGGCCCCTGTTGCCGCCGCCACAGCTGCCAGAGCCATGCTGCAAGGACCCTCCCCTTATACAGCAGCAGTTCCAGAGGCACTACCGCCATCAAGTGCCCGTCTTGCTGGAGCAGGAGCAGGAGGAGCAGCTGCTGACTTTGCCTCACGGCCGCAACCTTCAGCTGCCTGGGCCACTGCAGCCAACCCCTTGGTCACCACAGCCGGGATCGTCAGCGCTGCTGCCCCCTTCCCTAACCCCACCCCTTAGCCACTCCTGCACATACCCCCTTCCTTTGTGGGCTCCATTGGCAGCCCTGCTCCCCCTGCCACTGCAGCCGCGAGTCACCCTGTGATGCATGCGGCCCAGGCACCTCCCGGCACCCGCCCCAGCTCTGCCTCACCCAACCCCTTGCACCCTGCCTCCGCACTCCCTTAACTGGGTCCCCCTGGTGCCACAGTGCTGCCCGCCGAGCCATTGTGCAGGCCCCAGGCACCACTGGGTGCAGGTTGGCAGCTGCTGGCCGAGCGGAGGTGCCAGCAGGCAGGAGGTGGCCAGGCTGCGCTGGGATTGAGTCGAGTTGCCTGGGCGCAGTGTGGAGGCCTGGCAGCAGCGGCAGTGGAGGGGTGGGGTGGGGCCTGGCACACAGCTCTAGGTACTGTATTGCAGCACCTATTGCTCTCTCCACCTCGCTCTCACACTTGCACCAGCTCATCAACTTGAGTCAGTGCTGACTACAGTGCCAGGAGTGGCACCAGCAGCCCCTCTCACTGACCTGGGATCAACAAACTGTCAACGTGGCAACAGCAGCCAGGGATGGGGTCAGGGGCATGGGCATGGGCAGGATCAGAGCTTGGTGCAGTGCCAGGATCCGGGTCAGAGCCTGGGACAGGGCCGGCAACTGCTGAGTTGGGGTGGGCAGAGGTGCAGGCAGGGGTGAGCGCATGGGGAGGGGTTGCATGTCAGGCTACGTCACCTGCAGCACCCTGCCATGCCAGTGCTAGACTCCACTCTCACCCCACCATGGCTGCCGCCAGGCAGTGTGCTTCACCATGGTGACAGTGTGCATGGCTGTGGCACAGTGCTGCTGCATGACGGCATGCATGCATGCATGTGGTAACCAAGTCGTAGCGTGCTGATGAAAGGGACTTGCCATGCTGAGTGCCAAGGGAAGAGTGTGGTGTGCTGATACCTGCCAGGCAGTAGAGGAGTGGGGCAGAGGTCAAGCTTTGCAGCCCTGTCAGGCAGGTGCCATGGGCCTTGAGGCCTGATCTTGGTAGCGAGCATTATGAAATGTACCACATACCCCAGCCTTGCATGTCCAGGCATGGTGGCACTGGCGAAGAGAAGCTGCTCAGAACATGCAACCAGTGGGTGGCATGGCATGCGACAGGGACTGACCAAGAAGAGGCTGCGCGCTAGGTTGGCACATCAACATTTCCTCCAACTGGTCAGTGTTGCCTGTTCAGTGCCCTCAGGCCGTGGGCTCTGAGCCTCAGTGTGGATCCACTCTTTCTGCAACCCTGAATAGCCTGTGCCAACCCGCCGGTCATGGCTGTCATCAACACACCTGCTTCTAAACGTGGGTCATGTCGACATGATGGGAAGGGGAGAGCCTCTATGTGTGGCATGCAGCTGTCAGTGCCTGGATGTAGGTGACTGGTGTATGCCATGTGTGACGAGGGGCATGGCTGGCGCTGCAGAGGTGGGTAGCAGGATAGTAGGCTGCCTGGCTGCCCTGTGCTTGGTGTGGGTCAGGTGCTGAGTCGGTCTGCCTGCCTAACTTCGAGCTGACAAGTTGGCAGACTGCTGGTCGTCATGGATGGAAGGGCTTGCTAGGCAAGGTGTAGAGGTCGGTAGGCGGTGTGGGGTCAAGCAGAGGTGTGGAGAGGTGTTGTTGGTCTTGGCTATGAAGTGGAGGTGCAAGCATAGCTAGCAGCGCAGGGGTGTGTCTGGTGGTGTTTGCTGCAACAAAACGTTGCAGTTTGTTTTGCTGTGCCTTGGTCTCACTCCGAGCTTAATGACAAGGCAGGCTGCGAGTGTGCACATGGGCACGCTGGGTAGGGGCGGGCGCATGCCACGGCCTGCAATGTTGCACGAATTGTTGTGGCTCTGTGCTTCCACAGCTCGGTGGAACAGCCATGAGTCGGGAGCAGCTAGGCCTCTGTGCAGCTCACCACTTCCTGCAACATCGGTTTATGTGGTGCTCACGCCTCCTGTCTTCTGCATTTAGTCATGGCCTACATCTCCAGGAATCTAGGTGCAGTGTTTATGGGCTGTGGCAAGCACTGTCGATTGGGTTGGGCTGGGGCTTGGAGTGGGGTGTTTTGTGCCTGCCACATTTGCCTGCATTGCAAGCAAGCTAACACATACAGCATAGCATGCATGCACAGGCATGGTGAGCCATGGCACACACCATCAGGTTATTATTGAAGCATTCATAGTGGAGTTAATGGTATCCATGTCTGCCTGCTAGTGTGCTGACGACTGATGGTGTGATGGATGGTGTGATGCCTACTAGTGTGCTGATGACTGACGTGTGGTCAGGGTCATGTGTGGTGTTGCAGGTGCTTGATGTGCTGGCTGGTGTACGGTAGGCTGTATTTTGTCAGTGGTTGTTGCTATTTGTTAGCTCAGTTGGTGAGTTCAGTTGGGTGGGCTGTAGCCAAGGCTGAGCACAGTGGCACAGCAGCAGATGCAGTGCATGATGAGGCGCGACGTCATAACGTATGTTACAGTGGTGTTTGGTGCTACACTGTTTTCCCTGTTGTTGTTCACGCATCCTTGTTGCTGACTGCAAGCAAGTGTCAGCACCAACACATTTGTTTCGGGCTGTGTGACTTCGTCTGTCTTGCTCTGTGGCTCATATTATCCTCCCATTTCTTCTGATGACGAGGTGGTAGCATGAGTAGCCAGGCCCTCTTGAATGAGAAAGACTGCGGTAGTCCCTGAGAATGTGTATTTGGAGCAGGCTCCCAGGTCAACAACTGCGATCGTGTGTCCAATGTGTAAGATGAGACATGTCTCCGAAGGTTCTGGTGCGTTCAATAGTTACAAGTTAGGAAGCACCTGCCGCGGGCCAGCCCATGCGCACAAGTAGCGTTCTAAGCTGCCAAGGAGAACTAGCTGCTTCAAATGAGATTTCTAGTGATATTGCAGTGAAGCGATGGAACATGCAGCACCAGCCAGCACAGTCCGCATCCATACCCTGCCTGGTGGGTGGTGGGAGCAGGTCGAAGCCCAGGCGGAAGCTGCTCCTTGAATGCACGCCGGCTCTACCAGAGTCTTCGTCTTCCTCCACTGGTGCTAGCCCCCTACGCAGTCACCTGAATAACAAGCACAATTGGCAAGGTTTTCACTGCCGTGAGATAAGGCTATGTACCAAGTTACTAGTCCTAAGTATTCGTATCATCTTTTCATATCAATTCATCCACACGCAGTCACCTAGCAACTCGAAAGCAGTTGGCAAGATTGTTACTGTGGCAGGCGCCATTTTGTCATCCCATCTTTACTCATATGTGCATCTTAATTCACACAATGCACTGATGTGACTTGGGACGCTCACACAGCATTGCTAGAACCAGCTACAGACTCAGAGCAGGGGTCAGGGATGGGGTTGTAGGGGGGTCCTTTCCTCCTAGGGTAGGTGAAGGGAGCAGGCCGCGCCCTAAGCGGAAGCTCCCTACTTATTGCATGTAGCTTCTGCCGCATTATTGTTCCTTTCTTTTTCTTTTTCTTCTTCTTCTTCTTCTAGCACACCCATCACCCATCATCAGCCAAATGTAAGCCTTCCTTAGAGGGCTCTTTCTCCTTCCCTTCCTTCCTTCCCACTGCTCTTCAGCCTATCAGCCCAGTAAGGTGCATTACTAATGCACGCATTATTAGCCAGATACTGTCTCCTCGTCCATGCCTCCAAGTGCTGACTTGCCGGGCCTGTGGCTGAGCTGTGATCACGCAACCGAGTGGCTAGCCATGGCTGGGAAAGGTCAGCCAACATGCCCTAGGCCCTGACCCACTCGGCCTGAGTTCTGCCTCTTGGCTTGGGCTGCGAAACCAACAGAGACTGCGCATTCACCCAGGCTTGCTGGCTGTAACTGGCAGGCTGAGATCCGACTGCTGGTTTGGCTAGAGCCCTGGCAGCAGGCTTAGGGCCGTGGCAGTGCACTGCGCCCTGACCCATAACACATCAACCGCCTTGGCTGCTGCCTGTTCTGCTCCCTTGGGAAGCTCGGCTCCCCTCCCACCAGAACATGGGCAGCTGTGGTGTGGGCAGGGTGGCACTGGGCTCGCTCAGCTCAGCTCCTGACCTAGCCTGGTGTGGGGCCGCCTGGCTGTGCAGGTCATGGTGGGGCTGCAGGGTGCTGCTGCCGGCCGAGTCCGCGGTGGTGAACAGTGTGTTGGTGTAGTCGCCCTGGGCCGCTGCCCTGGAGGCTGGTGGCAGTGGGTACTGCTCAGGGGCTGAGCTGTGAGGGAGGCTCAGCTCTAGCTCCAGGGGGCCGCTGGACCGCTGTGATGCGCTGCGCTGCGCCTGACTGGACGCCACATGCCCCACCTGATGCTGACCACCACCACCCACACAGCCTGGCTGCGGCTCTGAGGGCTGCAGCACCAGTGAGTCCCGTGTGCCCAAGGGGTCCTCCATCAGGCTGCGCAGCGCACTGTACTGGTCGTCACCCTCCTCACAGCTGCTAGGGGAGGGCGGGGCATGCAGCGCCTCACTGGCCTGGCTGCCAAGCCAGGTGGACAATGCCTGGCGCAGGCCAGCGAGGGTGGACTTGTGCGTTGAGAGGGGTGCAGTTTGGCTCCATGGCGAGCGGGAGAGGCTCTGGCTGAGCTGCATCTGGAAGCTGAGGCGGGTCTTGCGCTGCTCCAGGAAGGATGTGTGCTGGCTGTCCTGGCCTACAGGCAGGTGAGGGCTGCTGCGGCTGATGTGGGTCTGCAGCTGAGTCCCTCCCTGGCTGTCTTGATCTAAACACTGCCAGGCAGCAGAGTGCGGGTGATGAGCTGAACTGCGTTTGGATTTGCACAGTCTGAGGCTGAGGGGAGGCCCAAGTGCTGGCAGGGGTTGGGTCAGAGACTGCTGCCTGGTCACCAGTCCAGGCTGGCTGACATCAACACCAACGTTTATGTTGAGTGAGTTGCCCCTCCCGTGCCGGGCACCTGCCAGACAGCCCTGCATGGCTGCACAGCTGCTGGCAGATGTGGTGGCAGATGGGCCTGGGAGGCGGGTTGAGCGGTGGGGCGCAAGGGGCTGGGTGGTCCCAGGAGGGCGTGGAGGCAGCAGGGTGGGCAGGCTGGTGCGACGCTGCTGCCTCGTGTCCCCACTCTCTTCTGTATGGAGCTGTATGGGGCCCTGTTCTGAGTTCTGCCCACAAGCCCTCACAACCTGGCTCAGCCCAGCCTGCGCTGCACCCAGGCCTCTGACGGCAGCAGCAAGGGAGATGCGGGGCCTTGCATGGCGCTCAGGGCTGTAGCAGGAGGTTGGTGGAGGAGGGCCGCTGCATGCTGGCCAGCTCACTGATGGCACTGAGGGGGCTGGGGCAGCAGGCCTGGTGGAGCCTCCCTTCGTGGCAGGTGTGTCTGGGTCCGGCAGCGCTCGCTGCACATTAGGCATGGGCCCAGTGAACCAGTGCACACCACCAAAGCCAGGGGCCCACCTGCAGGCAGGCGGACAAGTAGCCAGGCCAAGGCATGGGCCATGCCCACAGTAAAGTAGCACCCCACACCATGCCACAGCACGCAACAGTCCACGCCTGGACCTGGTGCGCCACGTCTGTATTAACACCACCCAAGATACTAAGCCTGACAGGGCAGGGCACAGTGCCTAGGCCCTAGCCAAAGCAGGGCCTAAGCCCTAGCCGGAGCAGGTCACCAGATTTATGGCTGCGACCTGGTGCCCCAGGATTGATTGCAGTCAAGCTTTAAGTGTCAGGATGCGCAGCAAATCAAAAACCATTAAATAAGCCAATGCAGCATAACTGACTGCAGACCTGGTCGTGGCATAAGTCTTGATTGTCTGTCTGGGAAGGTGGTAGTCTAGGTGGTAGCATCGGTAGTGGTGTTTAAGTAAAGCTGCAAAGAAAGACCGCCCAACAATTCTTATTTTTGCCAATAATTCTTACCCCAAGGTTGCTTAGAGACCAGAAAGCAGTGTATCAGCATGCAACAAGCACTGCACTACTACCCTCCCTCAGCCCATGTTGGCCATCCTTTAGACCACTGTTGTTTGCCAGCAGGCCCCAAGGGCCCAGCGCCCTAGCTGTGTCCCTGGCTGTGTCTGGGCTGCAGCTGCAACCCGTATCCTGACCCTGACCCTCACTATACGGACTGACCCTAGCCTACATCAGCTCAGGCCACCTGAGGTGCTATGACCCTGAGCGCTACAGCTGTGCTTTGGGATGCATCCCTGGTCAACCCTGAAGCACCCTGGCCGCAGACGCCTTTAGTTAGTTCCATACCCTAGCAAATGACATGTAGCCTATATCCACTCAGGTTCGACTCAACTGGCCCAGTCCCCATCGCCATCCCAGTCCCTGCAGCCACCAGCAGGGCCTCTGCTGATCTATCTAATCACCTGTGGTGCTGTGACTCTTGAGCGCTGCAGCTGTGCTTTGGGATGCATGACCACTGATGTCCAGCCCCAGCTCACCACAGTGTAAGGGCGAAGGCCACCAGCAGCAGGATGGCAGCTGCCGACCAGTTTGCGTTGCGCAGCGTGATGGGGTAGGCAAAGGGCAGGCAGAACACCGCACACACAAAGGTGATGTACACACAGCACACAGCTGCCAGCGGGCGGCCCCAGCGCCCCAGGCTGATCCCTGGGCCCGGTATGAAGGCGTCTGAACCCTGGCCGGCCCGGAAGGCAAGAGGCAGGGCGTAGCTCAGGGTCAGGGCGAGGACAGACACCGCCGCCACCGCAGCCTCCATCTGCAGGGGCAAAAGCGGCAGGCAAGGCTACAGCCCTTGATGTTTCAAAGGATGCAATACGTGGTAGGACGTTCAGGTCGTGGTGCCCCGCACCGCTTAGGACGTAAGGGAGTGTTGCATGGGGCCTGGTGTTGCAATAGTGCACATGCAGCCTCGTCATGTGTCAGGTGCCTACCAGCCGAGTTATCACAGCCACAGCACAGCCATCACGGCTCATTCCCATGGAGTGCTGATCAGCTGCTAACGTCAGCACGGAGGGGCTCAGAGGTGTGGACCCCTTTGTCAGCGCACTATTCCCTGCCACACTGTCCTTTGCCAGCTGTCCTTTGACAGCCGTTGCTTTTGATGACGCGCCCTTAGCTGCTGGCTAGCCCCTGCCAGGAGGACCGAAGTCGAGCGTGCTGTCCCTAGACTAGACGAGTAGCCCTGGACTATCGCGACGGGGAGGCCGGAGTTCGCGGTCTGATAGGAGCAGCTACTCAGTACTCGACTCAGTACTCAGTACTCGACTCAGTACTACCAGACTCAGCCTGACCTGTGGTGTAGAATGTCCCCAGCATCCTGTCCCGACCCGACCCGATATTGCAAGTGGTTGTGCGCCCTTCCAGTGCTGATCAGCCACACAGCCTGCTCACCTCAGGCAGCAGCACTGCAGGCAGCCCTATACAGGAGGACAGGGTGGCCACCAGCCACACCCCCGCCACTGGCTGCTGGGTGCGGGGCGACAGCTGGCGCCACCAGCGTGACCCCAGCATGGCGCCATCACGGCTGAAGGCGTACACCATCCTACGCAGTGAGGAAGGCACAGCGCACCATTAAGGTGTAGTGCAGCAGCAGCAGCAGCAGCAGCGGTGGCGGCAGCAGCAGCAGCAGCAGCAGCGGTGGCGGCAGCAGCAGCAGCAGCAGCGGTGGCGGCAGCAGCAGCAGCAGCAAAGGGCAGCAGCAGCAGCAGCAGCACAGTGCCCAGAATAATCAAGATCTTCTGATCAAGCAATATGATGTTTGCCCCATCCTTCATGGCTGTATAAGCAGCAGGCATTATTTCTGCAGTGAAGGTTTACAAAGATGCTGTGAAGCACCTGCCAGTAGGGTCCGCTTCCATACCCTGCTGGCAACACCCCGTGCTACGTTGGTCCGTAGACCTATGCCTTACCTGAACCTGAGGCTAAGGCCCAACCTCAACCTGAACCTAAGGAGTTGTTCCTGCTTGCCCACCTGCCGTTTGCTGTCATGGAGGTGCAGGCACAGCAGAACAGTGCCATAGAGGGCAGGCACAGGGGCAGCAGAGCGCCATGGCCTGTGCCGTAGCGAGCCTTGAACACGTCCCATGTCAGCTGCGAGGTACATGGCACAGCAGCAACACAACCACCACCATCCGCACCGAGTGGCACAGAAGCACCATCTCTGTCATCAGCATGGAGCAGGCAGAATGGCTGTAACTGAAACCACCAGGACAGTCACAACCACGATGAGGTGTAATGATGACCAGCTACCAGCAGGAGCAGGCGTAGCTTCCAGGCAATGAGAGGGGCCCCGGCAACAAGGTGGGCGTGGGAGGGTTGGCAGTGTGAGGGTACAGGGCAGGTAATGCAGGTGGGGCAGGTTGACTGGCACTGAGACCAGTAGGGCAGCAGCCTTCACCACACAAGGCCATGGTCTACTACCACAGCATAGACCATGCAGGCTTGCTGGCGCTGAGACCACCAAGGCTGCAGCCAGACTCTGTGCAGCAGGCGCGTGGCAGCTGAGGGCACCCTGGCTTCAGAACCACGCGCTGCTGCTGCTGATGATGATGTTGACGATGGTGAGTCAGGGCTGAGCCAGGGGCCACCAAGCGAGACCACTGTGCTCCAGGCGCACGGCAGCATTTGCAACCACGGCTTCAGTACCAAGCGGTGTTGTTGTTGTTGACGATGGTGAGTCAGGGCTGAGCCAGGGGTCAGGCAGGTGTGAGGGCCCTGGCTCAGCCCCAGCTCACCTGGGCCACCCCGTTGCCACCGCTGGCTGAGACTGGGTTAAACAGAGTGTCCTGGGACTGCAGGCTGAAGGTGAGGCTGAGCAGCGTGAGCAGGCCCATGAGGCAGGCAGCGGCCACACTGCCCACCAGGCTCCAGCTGGCGCTGCTGCCGGCGTCCACCACCTCCTCACACATATGGATACAGGAGTCATAGCCCAACAGGCACCACTGCAGCCAAGCACCACAACACAGCCACCCAGCATGCCCACGCTGCCTCTTCCACCCTGGGCCTTCCGCCTGGAACACCAGCAGCGGCTACCTCAGCCACTCCCTACTGCCTGATCCAGCTGCACTGCCTCCCACCTGGCACGCCAGCAATGTCCACCTCAGCCACTCCCTACTGCCTGATCCAGCTGCACTGCCTCCCACCTGGCACGCCAGCAATGTCCACCTCAGCCACTCCCTACTGCCTGATCCAGCTGCACTGCCTCCCACCTGGCACGCCAGCAATGTCCACCTCAGCAACTCCCTACTGCCTGATCCAGCTGCACTGCCTCCCACCTGGCACGCCAGCAATGTCCACCTCAGCCACTCCCTACTGCCTGATCCAGCTGCACTGCCTCCCACCTGGCACGCCAGCAATGTCCACCTCAGCCACTCCCTACTGCCTGATCCAGCTGCACTGCCTCCCACCTGGCACGCCAGCAATGTCCACCTCAGCCACTCCCTACTGCCTGATCCAGCTGCACTACCTCCCACCTGGCACGCCAGCAATGTCCACCTCAGCCACTCCCTACTACACCTCACCCACTCCCTGATCCAGTTACACTGCCTTGGCCAGCAACCCCTGCAGCAGCACCCCTATCAACGCCAGGAGTATGTCAGCTCTTTACTGCTGTCAGGCTGTGGCGCGTGTGGTGGACAGCCACCATGGACCACACCAGGCGGCATGGCCGCAGGTGGCTGAACCTGTCCAGCAAATGATGCTGTTCAGCAGGGATGCTGTTCAGCAGGGATGCTGTTCAGCAGGGATGCTGTTCAGCAGGGATGCTGTTCAGCAGGGATGCTGTTCAGTAAGGCCCTCAATGGGCAACATGTTCACTATGGCCCACATGGGCTTGATGCAGTAGGCAAAGGGAATGGAGGCACTAGCACAACAGCCTGTGTGCGCCTGTGTATGTGTCCCATTTTGAGCCGTCATCAGCTCACATCAGTGCATGTCAGTCATTGCTCAGCAGTGTGCAACCCTAAGCAGGCGCATGCAAAGGGTGTGGAGGGCAGCAGAGGACGCAAGCACTAGTACTGGGTTCTGTGCCAAGATCTGTCAGCAGCCGTTCATGTTGGATCCAGCTTGTGCTGGGCTGAGTACAACACGTTGTATATGTCAGGCTGCATGGACCAGGCTGCCTCCATGCTGGTGCTGAACTGCAGTGCAGCCTCCCATGTCCTCGTGAAGTCAGTCAGGCCGTTGCCAAGGATAAAACAGGGGCGTGAGGCTCGAGTGAGCCGTGGGTTCATGTGGGGCCAGGTGGGGTCAGCTGGGATCAGCTGGGGCCAGGTGGCATCAGGGGCGGTCAGGCACTCAACCTGGCACCTCGTTGCTGCTGGCGGGTGGCTCACCTGACTCATGAGTACGCCCATCTGCAGGCAAAGCAGAGGCATAGGGGTCGCATAAGCTGCCAGGAGGGGTCACATAGCTCTACATAGCTCTTAAGCAGCAGCACAAGCAGCAGCAGAATCCTGCAGCAGCAGCAATGTGCACCAGGAGGGCTTACAGGAGGGGTCACATGTACCGCCAGGAGTGCATCAGAGCTCTAGAGACTTGTTCAGCAAAGATATGGGTCATCAGTCGTTTTGAAATCCATTCAGTTTAAGAATCCTAGCACCAGGCTGCTTGTGTCCAAGGATGTGCTTTGTTGGATCAATAATTGGTTTTGATGAGGAGCCCAGTGGCCCAGTGGCCTTGGGAGGGGATGCGGTTCCAGGGATGGGGTTTGTAGCCTGCATGGTGCTAGGAGGCCCCGGAGTCCCTAATCCATGTCGAACCGGAATGGCGTTGTGTCTGTCAGTGAGTTTTCCCTTGTGTCAATGACCTTGTGTTGGAGCTAGGTTCAGCTTGTGTTCAGCAGTGTTGGAGCTAGGTGCTAGGTTCAGCCAGCCCATCAGGAATTGACCTCTCTGTGAATTAAGTGTGACTTGTGTCTTAGGCTCCGCTTACTGGCTGAGTGCTTTACGTATGGTACAATGTCGGAGGCCAAGCTGTTACTGTGTTTATCCGGTGCTGCCTTCAAGCAAGGGCCGCTTTCTTCCTCAGTTTGTCCGTTGTTCCTGTCAATGACCGCCCTCCTACTGAGTTGGTAGTGAAGGTGGGGGAACTGCAGCCACAACAAAGTGGTGCCTGCTGACCATGAAGATGTAGGGCGGGCTGGTGATGCCGCTCGCCTCACTGCCGGGCAGCCACTTTGTGAACACAAAGGCCGGGCTCTGGTGCTTTGGGGCCACGCAGAGCAGCATGGCGCAGAAGCCCAGCGTGGCCACGACGTGCCACCAGCCTGAGAACACCACCATGACCCGGGTGGCGCTCTGACCTAGGCTGTTCAGCACAGCGTGTACCACATGCAGGGCGGTGAACACGCCCAGCAGCTCCTGTGTCGTCATGTCATACCCGGGCTCCTCTGCGGCAGGTCAGCAGCAGGTTGTGGCTCGTCGCGAAGCTGCAACTGCAATTGCTGCTGCTGGGTTAAGGTGCAACTGGTGGTGAGATCAGCTAGGGCCAGGTGGCATCAGGGGCGGTCAGGCACTCAACCTGGCACCTGACTCATGAGTACACCCATTGGGAGGCTGTAGGTTTAGGCGCAACTGCTGCTGATGATGATGATAGCCAGGGCGCACACCCTGACTCTGAACCTAAGCCATGGTGCGGGCGCCCATGAGGTCAGCTCACCATGGCGGCCTGTGGTGTACAGGCGCACGTGGGCAGCGATGTAATGGGTGAGGGCCACCTCAAGGCAGGCGGTGAAGGCCACCTGGTAGGTTATGTTAAGAGGGGCATACACAGCACAACAGCGACATGGGCGACCAGGTCTGCCTCCTTGCAAGCACGTCAAGCTGTATGAGGGTCACTCTTTCCATTGTGGGAGTCTAAGACCTTGGTGATGTCGTCAGCTGGTTGTGACATGGGACAAATGTGGTAGTACAAATTTCAAAACATCAGTTTCTGTCTATAGTTATAATGGTTTGCATGTTCTTGCGTGATACCTACCTGGGGACCGTCTTGTATGTATGAACTGACTTTGGCTGTGCTAACGTCATTGACGTTTTGTCCCTGTCCTACTGCCCACCTGGCCCAACAGGTTGAGCCAGCCAGTCATCCAGCAGGCCAGCCGCCGGTACCTGACAGGCGCCAGCATGTAGCTCCAGTAGTACAGCCCGCCTGGCAGGGGCAGCCACCAGGCCAGTGCTGGCTGTGTGTGCGGCTTGACACTGTGTGCTAGGAGCTGTGAGCCAGGCCATGGTCCACTGTGGGAGTGCAGCTGGCCCCGCCTGCCTGCTCTGCCCTCCAGCTGACCTGAGGTGGGGAAGGCCGACACCAGCTCAGCCATGCACAGCGCAATGGCCATGGAGAAGCAGCTGACCAGCACCCAGCCCCAAACCACTGCCACTGGGCCGCCGTAGGCAAGGCCCTTGGCGGAGTATGAGTCCACTAGGGCCCACACGGACATAATGCTGTAGGAGCATGCTGCGTTAGTGACCCAGGTGAAGGAGCGGCGTAACTCCTGCAATGCAAGGGCGGTGAGGTATGCTGCTTGTCATGCCAATTCTAGGCTATAGCCATGTCAAAGGGGTCAGGTGATAGTGTAGATGGGAGGCGCCCATGCCATGTGTGTGAGAGGTACTGCACGTATGCAAAACACAACCCATAGTGAGGGGCCTGTGCTGCTTCTGACAGTGTGCCGGCGTGAATGTGGAGCGTCCTGTCATCCTGCCAACCTGCCATGCTGCCAGCCTGTCATCCTGCTGTGAGTATGTATACCCTATTAAAAACATAGGTCAAGGCAGTGGAGGGCGCACCAACCTGTTTGTAGCCCAACTGCCACAGCTTGACTGCATGCAAGGCCAGCGACACCGAGCACGGAGTCCAAGTCAAGTAGTGAAGCCATGTCAGATGATTGGTGTGCTGCTCTTGGGTGCTGCTCACTCTCATCCCAGCGCCCCTTGCGAGGAACATACTTGTGGCGAAGCTGGTGAGCTGGAGCTGCTGCCTTGGCCTCGCTCTCAGCTGCTAGCCGGGACATGGCCAGGACACGCCGCCTGGCTGCCCCATCAATCGTCATCTGCGTGTCAATGCTCCCAGTCCCAGTCGCAGGCAGCTATTGGTGCAGTGCGCATGGTGCATGAAGCACGCCCAGCGTCCCGGCTCAGCGCCTCGCTGCTCACAGGTGCCATGTCCGCTGAGCTTTGCGACTTGACGTGCTGCTGGGATTGCTAGCTATTGATCGCCATCCGAGCTCTTCACTACCCAGGTTTTACACTGCCCGCGCCTGCTGGCGGAATGTTCGCCCTTCGTTTTCGCTGCTATGGGAGTTGTTGCACAGAATGCGGGACGCGGGTTGCGCTGGCAAGGGCTGCAGGGACGTCTGGGGTTTGAAGGTGGGCGGGTGGTTTCTCCTTATCAAGCCACGCTGACACTAGTGCAACTGAGCCGCTTGCTCCCTGTCCGCGGTCAAACTTGTCAGGTTTACCTGTATCCCTACCCTCCTGTGAAGCCCCTACACTTCTCCACAGCAGTGAGAAACTGGTGTGTGTCCCTAACCTAAGTGCGACCCTAGGAGTCGCTAGAGCCCTACCTGTGCATGACTCTCTCGCACACACTGTCCCTCAGGAGCAATACTGGATGCACCCTAAGCAAGGACAGCAGTGAGGTCTAGGCAGCAGAGGGTGCTAGCAGTGAGGTACAGGCGGCAGAGGGTGCTGGAGTGCAGTAAGACATAGGCACAGGGTGTGTGCACGGAGGTAGCAGCGGATGTGTAGCCGTTGCTACTCCTGACCCTCCTCCTCAGCCCAGCAAAGCAGTGTAGTCTAGGCACACGCACTCGAGGACTGGACCGATCTCAAGCTCATTCCAGAGGCTCCAAAACCTTACATCGCTGGGCAGTGGGGCAAGAGGAGTAGGGGCATGGCACGACCTGGACTTGCCAGACAAACAAAACTCATTCAACATGGAACAACATGTTTGCCTGTGGGTAATCTCGCTTAGCTACACCAAACAAGTTGAAGCAACCTCGGTCGCACCCTTGATGACTGCAAACCCCACTCCGGTGGCACTCTTTCCAGGGGCTAATTCCCCTTGACCACTGGGCACCTCATCAAAACTAACAGCTTTTTGTAAGGCTAACAGCCTGTGTAAACTACTAGGGCCTATGCATTGTTGCGGGCCCGGCCATCAATGCCTCGGCGGTACTCAGCAGCCCGGTGCAACCTCTGCCTGACCTTGGGCAGCCGGTCATTGAGCCGCTTGTAGCCCTGCTGGTACTCCTTGCCAATGGGGGGCAGAGCCTTCAGGCCCTTGTAGTTGCACAGCTCCAGGGGGCGCTGCATGCTCTCCCCAATGCGCTGGAAGTTGAGGCAGGGGTTGGTGTCCCGGTCCAACCACCTGCCCCATGAGGGAGCCTGGGGTCGTGGCACTGGGCCAGGTGGCGCCTGGGCAGGGGGCTGCTCCTGAGCTGGTGGGGGTGGTGGGGCCTGGGCTGGGGGAGGGGGTGGGGGTGGGGGACCCTGGGCTGGGGGAGGGGCAGGGGGTCCCTGGGCAGGGGGAGGTGGCTCCTGGGCAAGAAGGGCCTGGGCAGGGGCAGGGGGTTCCTGGGCAGGTGGGTGCTGAGCTGGGGGAGGGGGAGGGGGGTTGGGCGGCACCTCATGGCACCACTTCAGGCCCCGCACACACTTAGCATGCCGCAGGCTCCAGGCTGGGCGCAACAGCCGCTGGTTGACCTGGCCTGCTGGGGGTACCCAGTCTGCGGGCCTAGGCTGGTCATCTGGCAGGTGCAGCTCACAAGGCTGGCGGGCATGCACGGACGAGCTGACACGGGTGGTGCGGAACTCATCCACGATCACCAGCCGGTCAGGTCTGGCCAGGCCAGGCCTGCTAGGCTGCTCCACCACCTTGCGAAACCCCTCCCGCACCGCCCCCGCCTTCCACCCACCCTGGCTGAAGTTGCCCGCTCCCAGGTACACCGCCACTCCCCTCTCCTGGTGGTAGTGCTGGCGGGACACCCACTTCATCCCATTCACCACCTGCAGGTCAGGGTCAGGGTCAGGGTCAGGGTCAGGGTCAGGGTCAGGGTCAGGGTCAGGGTCAGGGTCAGGGTCAGGGTCAGGGTCAGGGTCAGGGTCAGGGTCAGGGTCAGGGTCAGGGTCAGGGTCAGGTCATACCTTCTTGCAGTAGGCCTCAATGGTGCATGGGCATGGTGCAGCCCCAACCGTTGCCTGCGCCAGCGTGGCTTGAGGTACTCCTCCCACAACGCGCCCCACGTGGATTTGAGGGCCAGGATGTGGGCTAGGAGGCTGTCCAAGGTGGTGCCAGCTGGGGTGGCCCGCTGCCAGCTGCCGCAGCTGTGGCTGGATGGCAGTTGACCACCGGGCTGTGTCCTGCTTGGCTTTGGTAAGCCCGCTGTCATGCTTCAGCTGCCCCTTGGTAAGCTCCCACTCCCACTGCCTGAGCACCTTACCTGTGACTGGGTGCCGTTGTGCATGCCCTGCCTTGATGACCTGGGTGACACCGGGATCCACCCCCACGGCTATGTGGGTGGCTGCGCTGAAGTCAGTGGGGGCTGTGAGCTCACGCCCTATGCAAGGCGGCTCCACTGCCTCCTTGACTACCTGGTTGCGCACAAAGTGCACACTGACGCTGACCCCATCAGTCTCTACCCTGCGCGCAAAGTCCCACCCGCTGTTTTGCAGCTGGCTGTACTGGACAAACTTTTGCCAATGGGGCAGGCTGTCGGCCTCAAACTGAGGCCTTGTGAGGATGGTCATGCCCAGGTCAGTCAGCACCCCATGCACCACCCTGTCATCGATGACGAAATGCCTGGCCCGCACCCCCACCATGGGGAGCATGGTGAAGGGGCGCGGACAGGTGCGGGGGAGGTGGCTGTTGCCATGGGGTTTGGCATGGGGGGATGTCTGCCAGCCCTCTAGGCTGCGGTTCACGAACAAGACGTAGCGCACCCTAAACTCTAAAGGTAGCCTGCCTGCCCCCCCCTTCCCTATGGAGTCCTGTCCCTCCCGCCACGTGGCTGGCAGTCCCAGCAGCCCCCTGTGCTTGACTACCTCTTCCTTCCACCTAGGCTGCCGCAGGAAGCTGTTGGCCGGCAACCGCCACCTGTATTGTGGGTCCGGCTGGCTATAGTCTAGGCGGCCTAGCACTAGCTGGGGGAAGTGTTTCTTCATCTCCCGGCTGAACCCACCCCCCACCACCCCCACCGCCTT
The DNA here is from genome assembly GCA_030144725.1 of Haematococcus lacustris. NCBI lineage: Eukaryota > Viridiplantae > Chlorophyta > Chlorophyceae > Chlamydomonadales > Haematococcaceae > Haematococcus > Haematococcus lacustris. Next base: position 71,070 of record JASKMD010000219.1, read on the forward strand.
CCCCCACTTGTTAATGGACCGCCCCGGGTGCCGGTAGAACTCCGTGATGCTGGTGATGATGTTGGTGGCATTTGCATTTAGGCAGTTGCCGTCCCCTGTCAGATGCACCTCATCCAGCTGTTTGAGCCTGGCCACCGGCCAGGCGCTGCTGGGCTGCTCAAACACCGCCACCTCACCGGGCAGCAGCCGGATGCTGCGGTGGTGGGGGGCCACGCATCATGTGCTCAATCACGCTGGCATTGGTAAGCAGCTCCATGGCATCTCTGATCTGTGCCAGCAGGCTGGGGTCCCAGATGTCCAGCTGCACTGGGGGGGGCAGTTGGGCTGGGGCGGTTGTTGTACAGGGGGAGCTGCGTGTGCCAAGGCGGGGGTGGGCATAGGGAGGGCATGTTCCAGTGGCTGACTGCACCCGGCAGCTGTGCTGCAATGTCGGTGTGGAGGCTGTACTGCAATGCTTACCTTGCCTTGCCTGCTTCCTGCCCTAACCCCCCTCCATCCTTCCAACATCATCTGCTTGTCTGTATCTGCATACAGCACCCATATGTGTGTCTACGTACCTGTCTACATACCACTTCACATACGCATCAACATTCCTCCCGTCCCAGCCTATCTGTTTGCGCCGCTGAGTTCACAGGTTGTGCTCTTTCTGCATCATCGAGCTGTGCAACAGATGCCCTAGTGCAGGAACACGCGCACAAGTACACCACTGTGGCTTTGAACTTGAACGGGGTGGTTAGTCTGCCGGGTCTGCGATCCCAGCATCGTCGTAGGCGCTCGGGAGCTGGCACGTTAGGGGTAGCCCCGGGATGAAGTCATGGTGGACGCAAGCTCAAGGAGCTGCAGCGCAGGTGCAAGCTCAGACTGCAAAGCTGGTGGATCTCGCCAACCCTGTCCTTGCGAAGACGCGGGCACAGGCGCCAGCCTCAGGTAACGCGCTTCAGCTGCAGTTCCCTGCAAGCAGGCATTTGATGGAGTTACTGCTGATGGCTGCAGGAGCGGCTTCCCCTGCCGGCACCTCTGCTCCAGCACTAGCAAGCGCCAGCAAGGTGTGTACGTGTGCCTACACCTGCTGCTGGCTCCAGCCCACCGTCCTATGGCCTGCAATCACATTGCACACATCTCCATCGGCTTGATGATGGGGTGGATACAATTTCCCTTCCTCCATGACATGCAGCAAACTCTTGCCCTAGTTGCATGACTGCCATGAGTAACTCCTAACCAGGGGCCTAGTCATGAACGGGCATGCAAGGAGCTTGGGATAGGTTACATTGCAGACAGGTCTTGAACTCCATGCATAGAGGTGCCATTGCATGTAGAATGACAAGCCACACACCAAGTGCATGCAGAGGGCGCTAAGCCAACCATGAGAGATGGGCTGCCTGCCTGCTGCCTGCTGTGCCACTCAGGGTGCGGTGGAGCTGGATGGAGGCAGTGAGGTGCAGCGGCTGCGGGAGCAGGTGGTGTCCCTGAAGGTCAAGAATGGCATGTTGTTGTCCGAACTGGAGGTGGGCACCTGATGGTTAAGCTGCAGTCATTTGAGGGCATGAGGGCTGTTGTACACAGCACCAGCAACAGCAAGGATAAGCAGTGCGTGCAGTGCAGCAGTGCAGCAGCAAGAGCAGCAACAGCAGGTACTAGTAGTGCAGCAGTGGCATTGGGAGTTGACAATCACGGCATGCACCTGTCATGACAAGCAGCAGCAGCAGCAGCAGCAGCAGCAGCAGCTGGGACACCAAGTGCAGCAGTAGGAGCTGCAGCAAAAGAGGAGAGCTGGACGTTATGGGACACTCCTCAGTTTCGTCACAGCCTAGGGCGACACCCGAGCAACAGGAGTGTCATAACGCCGCGGCTACCTCACACACAGGCCATGGCTGGCTGTGGGCAAGGGCCCAATTGGGCCGTCTGGGTCCTGTTGGAGCTCACTGACCCTGCTCCACAAGCATACCCATAGCGGCCCAGCTCAGCCTCTGCTGCACATCAGCGACAGCGCCCCCTGGAAGGGGCAGTGAAGCAGCTCGTGCCACAGCTCAGAGGGCAGTGGCTCAAAGGGCAGGGGCTCAAAGGGCAGGGGCTCAAAGGGCAGGGGCTCAAAGGGCAGTGGCTCAAAGGGCAGGGGCTCAAAGGGCAGGGGCTCAAAGGGCAGGGGCTCAAAGGGCAGTGGCCCCGTGGAGGTGGGCGGGCAGGGTGTGGAGACAGGCAGGCAGGGCGGGGGTGAGGGTATTTGAGCCAGGCAGGCAGGAAAACTGGGCAGGCAAGGGCGGTGGGCAGGGCTGTACATGCAACAGCGCATAGGGCGGCGGCAGCTGCAGCATGAGCAGGACAGGGGCAACAGCTCTCCCTACCATCCACAGCCTGGCCCTGATAGCTCCCATGACGTAGGGTTAGGGTTAGGTTTCCTGCTTGCTGGCATGGATTGCACAGGAGCTCTAGGCATGGCTGCCTGCTTGCTGGCATGGATTGCACTGGAGCCCCTAACCCTAAGCCATGGATTGCACAGGAGCTCTAGGCAGTGAGGGCAGCAGGCCACAGACAAGCAGGCCACAGAGGGTACAGGCGACACAGACCACGCGCAGGCCACAGGCAGGCAGCTTTGCCATGAGGGGCACAGACAACACACAGACCACAGGCAGGCAGCTTTGCCACTGCTGTGCTTATCGGGCTCGCCCTGCTGTTGGGGTCTGATTAGTGAGACAGGGGTCGGGACCCTGAGCCAGGAGCCAGGATGAGGCGGCAGATGCTGAATGTTGATCAGGATGTCCAGGTGTCATGTGCTCAGGGGCCCCAGGAGTTACGCTGGCAAGAGTGACTGGGTGGCGCTCTGTTCTTTTTTGTGCAGGAGGGCAAAGCGCATGCCCAAGAAATCGGCGGCCTGCGGGCTGAGCTGGCTGACTTGCGGGTGAGAGTGGTCAGGGGGAGCAGCAGGGGAGGGGTGGGCAGGCAGGGGTGAGGGGACAGGTGGGCAGCCGGGGCTGAGGGGACAGGCCAGGCTTGAGACCAGGCAAGAGACCAGGCAGGTGTGTGAGTAGGAGTGTGAGTAAGAGTAACCCTCATGATGCTATCTTGTCAGCAGGACAGCTAGCCAGCGAGTCAGGGTCGGGGGAGGGGAGGGCCTGGTATCAAACGTATGGCCTGACACAGCCTGACTTGCAGCCACTTAGGGGAGGGGATGGGGTTTGTGGCTGTCAAGGGTGCAACTGATGGCGCTATAGTGATGAAAGCTATAGCTGAGTGAAGGCTAAAGCAGGCTACACTCTGGACCACAGTATGTAGAGGTGCTCCTGTCAAAGAGCTGTCAGGTGGCATGGCGCCTGCATGGTGCCAGGAGGCTACACCCTGATCTAGGCTGTATAGGAATGAGTTGCCAGGTGACAGGGCGGCTCATGCTGGAGTGTGGGAGTTGTTCCTGGTCCCTGCTTCCCTCCCTGTTCACTACAGCCACCATGGCCCTAGGGGGGTTGTTGTATGCAGCCACCAAGGGTGGGACCAATGGCGCTATAGTGATGAAAGCTATAGCTGCCTGTAGTTTCCAACAGGCAACACCATGGTTTATGTAAATGGCAACCGGGGTCAGCCAGCTAGGGCTGTAGAATTAAGGCAGGCACCCTGATTAAGGGATATGATTACTATCATTTTTACTATCATTTACTGTTAGCAAGTAGGGGTTAGGAAGTAGGGGCAGGTCTAGGGAGTTGTTCCTGCTCAGTGCTTCCATCCCTGTTTTATAAATAGCCAGATCGCCCAGACAGCCCAGATTGCCCAGACAGCCCAGATTGCCCAGACAGCCCAGATTGCCCAGACAGCCCAGATTGCCCAGACAGCCCAGATTGCCCAGACAGCCCAGATCGCCCAGACAGCCCAGATTGCCCAGACAGCCCAGATTTCCCAGACAGCCCAGATTGCCCAGACAGCCCAACTGCCTGGTGTGTAACCAACAGCCTAGTGGAGGGGAGGGGCCCCCAGGCAACCCTAGGGGCCTCCTAGACAAGGTGAGGGGCTGAGAGCAGGTGTGAGGCCTGGGTGCTAGCCCTAGTACCCCACACCCTACCATGCTGCATCCGGTGTGCAGGTGAAGCTGGTGTTTGCACTGAAGCGTGGGGGAGGTGAGGGGCAGGAAGACCTGGTGCCACAGGTGGGTGGGGTCAGGTAGGGGTGGGCAGGTGGGGTCTGGGCGCTGGGGGTGAGAGTGTGAGACTGAGGGTGAGGGCATCGGTGTGGCTAGCTGGTGGATGGTGGGCGGGTAGGCAGAGATGATGGGGATAGGCGTGGCAGGGCGGGGGCGGGGCAAGGGTGGAGAGCTTGACAGGGTGGTGATCGTGGCAGGGGTGTAGCTGGATTGAGGTGCTCCTGGGCACTAAGCTCAATCACTGCTTGACGGGGTGTGTGTCATGGAAGCTGGGATGTTGATAAGATGGGAGGGGGAGGAGAGGGGAGAAGGGAGAGGGGAGAGGGGAGAGGGGAGAGGGGAGAGGGGAGAGGGGAGAGGGGAGAGGGGAGAGGGGAGAGGGGAGAGGGGAGAGGGGAGAGGGGAGAGGGGAGAGGGGAGAGGGGAGAGGGGAGAGGGGAGAGGGCAGAGGGGTGTAGCTGAGTCAAGGTGCTCACTGTCAAGGTGCCCAAGCGCTCTTATGCACAGTTAATCACGGCCACGCTGCATGGGTACATGGGCACAGTGATGGGCCACAGACAGGTGACGGCAGCCGGGTGGTAACGTGAGCAAGGCACCGCTCTTCACCTGCTGCCCCAGGTGGTAGCAGAGCAGCAGGCACATGTGGCGGCCCTGCACCAGCAGCTGGGGACGCGGGAGGCTGAGGCAGCAGGCCTGAGGGCGGAAGCCGCCAGGCTGAAGCTGCAGGTGAGGTCCGGGGAAGCAGGTGCCTGGCACACTGCACCAGACTGTGGCCTTGGGTTCAGCCAGTGGACCAGAACAGGGTTGGGTTAGGGTTAGGGTTAGGGTTAGGGTTAGGGGATGGGTTAGGGTTGGGGTGGGGTTAGGGTTAGGGTTAGGGGTGGGGTGGGGTGGGGTTAGGGATGCTGGGGGCTAGGGGTGGGTGCGGGGCGCCCAGTTCTAATGGCCATGGTCCTTTGCCTGTGGCTAACACCTCTGTACACAGTGAACCAGGGATACGGCAAGATTGGAGTCTCCACTTAGAGCTGGGAATTGTGCAGCAGGGCAGTCAGGCGGGTAGTGGTGGGCCCCTGCTGCTTCAGCCCTGGGACCCCTGTGGCCCTAGGCCCTAAGCAGCAACCACACTTCTGGCAGCCAGACCAATCAACAGCCTGCCCCACTACCCACATCGCCTCATCCCTGCCGCCAGGCAGCCGGTGCCTAGGGTACCACACCAGACTGTGGCCTTGGGTAGAGCCTGTGGAGCCTTCAGGCCTGCTGGCCCTGGCGCTGGGTGGATAGGTGGCCCCACCCCTGACGCTGGCCCTGGCCCTGGCCCTGGCCCTAGGTGGGGTAAAGTGCCCTTGGGCTGCCGGCCCTTACCTTGTATCGGACTCAGTCTCCTTCTCAAGCTGTCTTTGTCTTCGTGTCTGGCCAAAGCTACAGGCTGCTACAGGCCCACACTGTTGACCCTCCCTTGCAGCTACCTGCTAACCCGCCGTTGCTGCCCTCCTGCTGCCCTGCTGCTGCTGCCGCCGCTGCCGCTGCTGATGGCTTGTTCAGGTGCATGACCTGACAACCTTGGCAGAGCAGCAAGCTGCCGCTGCCACCGCCTCAGCTGCCAAGGCTGAAGCTGTCCAGCAGGAGCTGGCTGACTCAGACCAGGCTCTGCACCAGATGGCTGCCCAGCTGCTGACCCTGAAACAGCAGCTGCATGCAGCCCAGGGCAGCAAACCGGTCAGCCAGTCCAACTCCCCAGAAGCGGCAAAAACACGAGCGGAGGGTGCCGGGTCACGGCATCAGGAGCAGGGGCCTGGGGCGGAGGAAATCACCAGGCGGGTTGCTGAGCTGCAGCAAGCGGCAGTCGAGGCTGGGGCGCGGGCCCAAGATTCGCACAAGAGGGCGGAGCAGTTGCAGTCGCAGCTGCATACCCTGCGGCAAGAGTGGGAGGCAGCCGTGGCAGAAGCACGACGCGAGGTGCAGAGCTTGCGGGAGGAGCTGGCGGTGACGGAGGCGAAGGGCGAGGAGGCAGCGACGGCAGCAGCAGCTCGGCTGCAGGACGTGGAGGCACAGTTGACTGCCGTAACGTCGCAGCTGGCTGAGCGCGAAGAGCTGATAAAGCAGCAGAAGCAGGAACTGGCAGCGTTGGCCGCGAATGTTGCAAAGGCAGAAGGTCCCACAGCAGGGAGTGACAGTACTGCCCCTGTACAGCCAGGAGCGGGGATGGATGGCCTAACGCCACAGCATATCAGCGAGCTGGTGCAGCAGCTCGAGACTGTGCATTCGGAGCTAACAGCTGCCTTGCGAGCGCGTAGGATCGCCGAGTCCGCCGCTGAGCTGGCCACACGACGCGGTGCTCAGGCGGCTCTCAAACTCCAGGACCTAAACGCGGAGCTGGCAGACGCTCTTGCTGCTCGCCAGGCTGCCGAGGCCAAGGCGGCTGAACTGGTACAGCAGCTGCACGACGCCAAGACCCAGCACGAGGCGTTCGCAAAAGAGAAGGCGCTAGAACTTGCAAACGAGGTGGCCGCTGCCCACGCTCGCATATTAGTAGCTGAGCGGGCGGCAGCTGCGGCGGAACAGAAGCGAGCTGAGACCGCTGCGGAATTGAAAGTCACCATGAACAAGCTGAACGGCGCGACGGAGCGCATTGTTCTTCTCACAGGTACGTCAAAGCGTAGATTTTTTGCCAGCAAGCAAGTAGAGCGGTGGGAGCCACACGCAGAAATGGCGCTGATAACGAGCTGACAAGATATTGTGCCATCCTTGCTTTGTGGTTGCAGAGGGTGCGTACGAGGCCGAGCAGGTGGTGAAGAAGTACATCATGCTGGAGGACGAAATGAACAACAGTCGCGAGCTGGCCAAGCAGGCGCAAGCCCGCATTGACGTCGTCAACACACAGCGAGCTGAAGCCGATGCAGCAGCGGCAGCAGCGACCGCACGCGCAGCTGCTGCTGAAGACCGTGCTGAGGCCGCAGAGGCCGCGGCGGAGCAAGTTCGCGAGGAGTGCGCCGCCGCCGTACTGGCTGCTTCGGCGCGCGCGGCTGCTGCAGAGCAAGGACGCGTTGTGGCGGAGGAGGCGTTGCAGGCAGCGCAAGCAAGCGCGCAAGCAGCAGAAGCGGCATGCGCTGCGGCGCAAACAGCGTTGGACTTGGCAGTGAGGGAAGCAGCACGGCAAAGTCAACGTATGTTGGTGCCACACGAGGGTGAGGATGTGCCGAGGGAAGAAAGCAACGGACCCATAGACAGCCCCCAGGTGAGAGGCTGCCCTGCATGATGTCACTCCGTAGCCTGCCTGTCAGACCCCACTTGCTGCCTACTGCTGCCCAAGCAGAATTTTGTACAGCGGGATCCCATGTGTGCCTTCATGGCACACAGCAGAGACCCCAGCTCCTTATGTATCAGTCTTGACTCAGAGATTTTGGCTCTGCCTGGGAAGAATGAGTACCTGCTCCATTGCGCCTGCTGCGCTGCCAAAGCTCCCTCAAGGAATTTGATAGATATGGAAATAGGGCAAAACAGTTTAGCATGGCTCCCATGCACTCCATAGCACCCTCTTCTTGCAAGCAATGGAACAGTTGAGGACAACTCCCTCCTCTCAGGCCCTTGTTCAGCAGGTACGCTGCAGGCTTGTAATGGTGGACCAGCAGCCTCATGTGCCCCTGAGTGTTTGTCAACCACTAGTTACTCACATGGCTGCATGCATGGTGCATAATGTTGAGGGTTCAAAAGCGGCATGCAAGCCTGAGAGGCAGTGAGTGCCCGCTTGCGGCCGCAGGCAGCAGAGGGACGCCCTCGCACCCGCAGCCCCAAGGCTGACATGGAGCCCACGGACGGACGCTCCCACCCGACACCACACCACACCAGCAGCAGTGGCCAGCCCCTGGGCAGCAGCAGGGGAAGCCATGGCAGCCATGACCCAGCGGTGGACAGCATCCCACAGACCCGGGTTCAAATCCTGTTGCCTCCCAACTTACAGGCGCTAGACACACCCGGAGTGACACAGACTGAAGTTGAGCAGTGTCAGGCACAAGGTGAGCATGCACCAGCTGGTGTTGAGGAGTTATGGAGGATCATAGTGGCAGGCACAGGCAGCTGGGAGCCAGGCACAGGCAGCATGGGTGTCGTGACATGCAGTGGGTGTGCAGGCGTAGGCAGGTAGTGATCACATGCATGCTGGTCCACCTCATGCAGCTCCCTGGCCCGGGCCCCGCGCTAACCTGGTGACAGCTGGCGAGCAGGAGGTGCTGGTCACCCTGATGGCCCAGCTGACAAGCAAGCTGCAGCTGCTGGAGCAGGAGCTAGACACGATGACACAGCAGCTGGCCTGCAAGGATGCCGAGCTGCAGCAGCTGAGAGCCACAGGGCGCAGTTCCAGTCAGGATCAGCCCCAAGCCCACGAGGAAGACCAGACTGACAACGGGCAATATGACAGCAACACAACGGCTGATGGGGCAATGAGAGCAGTAAAAATGGAAGGCCAGCTGCAAGCAGTCGAGGCAACGGCAGCTGCCGCTGAAGCAGCCCAGGCAGCAGCTGCAGACCAGCTGCAAGCGGTTGAGGCAAGGGCAGCTGCAGCTGAGGCAGCCCAGGCAGAAGCAGCAAGCCAGTTGCAAGCCAGTCAAGCAAGGGCAGCTGCAGCTGAGGCAGCCCAGGCAGAAGCAGCAAGCCAGTTGCAAGCCAGTCAAGCAAGGGCAGCTGCAGCTGAAGCAGCCCAGGCAGAAGCAGCAAGCCAGTTGCAAGCCAGTCAAGCAAGGGCAGCTGCAGCTGAAGCAGCCCAGGCAGCAGCTGCAGACCAACTGCAAGCGGTTGAGGCAAGGGCAGCTGCAGCTGAGGCAGCCCAGGCAGAAGCAGCAAGCCAGTTGCAAGCCAGTCAAGCAAGGGCAGCTGCCGCTGAAGCAGCCAAGGCAGAAGCTGCAGACCAGCTGCAAGCCATTGAGGCAAGGGCAGCTGCAGCTGAAGCAGCCCAGGCAGCAGCTGCAGACCAACTGCAAGCGGTTGAGGCAAGGGCAGCTGCAGCTGAAGCAGCCCAGGCAGAAGCAGCAAGCCGGTTGCAAGCCAGTCAAGCAAGGGCAGCTGCCGCTGAAGCAGCCCAGGCAGATGCTGCAGACCAGCTGCAAGCGGTTGAGGCAAGGACAGCTGCAGCTGAAGCAGCCCAGGCAGCAGCTGCAGACCAACTGCAAGCGGTTGAGGCAAGGGCAGCTGCAGCTGAGGCAGCCCAGGCAGAAGCAGAAAGCCAGTTGCAAGCCAGTCAAGCAAGGGCAGCTGCAGCTGAAGCAGCCCAGGCAGAAGTTGCAGACCAGCTGCAAGCGGTTGAGGCAAGGACAGCTGCAGCTGAAGCAGCCCAGGCAGAAGCAGCAAGCCGGTTGCAAGCCAGTCAAGCAAGGGCAGCTGCCGCTGAAGCAGCCCAGGCAGCAGCTGCAGACCAACTGCAAGCGGTTGAGGCAAGGGCAGCTGCAGCTGAAGCAGCCCAGGCAGAAGCAGCGAGCCAGTTGCAAGCCAGTCAAGCAAGGGCAGCTGCAGCTGAAGCAGCCCAGGCAGAAGTTGCTGACCAGCTGCAAGCGGTTGAGGCAAGGACAGCTGCAGCTGAAGCAGGCCAGGCAGCAGCTGCAGACCAACTGCAAGCGGTTGAGGCAAGGGCAGCTGCAGCTGAAGCAGCCCAGGCAGCAGCTGCAGACCAGCTGCAAGCGGTTGAGGCAAGGACAGCTGCAGCTGAAGCAGCCCAGGCAGCAGCTGCAGACCAACTGCAAGCGGTTGAGGCAAGGGCAGCTGCAGCTGAGGCAGCCCAGGCAGAAGCAGCAAGCCAGTTGCAAGCCAGTCAAGCAAGGGCAGCTGCAGCTGAAGCAGCCCAGGCAGAAGCTGCAGACCAGCTGCAAGCGGTTGAGGCAAGGGCAGCTGCAGCTGAAGCAGCCCAGGCAGAAGCAGCAAGCCGGTTGCAAGCCAGTCAAGCAAGGGCAGCTGCCGCTGAAGCAGCCCAGGCAGATGCTGCAGACCAGCTGCAAGCGGTTGAGGCAAGGGCAGCTGCAGCTGAGGCAGCCCAGGCAGAAGCAGCAAGCCAGTTGCAAGCCAGTCAAGCAAGGGCAGCTGCAGCTGATACAGCCCAGGCAGAAGCTGCAGACCAGCTGCAAGCGGTTGAGGCAAGGGCAGCTGCAGCTGAAGCAGCCCAGGCAGCAGCTGCAGACCAACTGCAAGCGGTTGAGGCAAGGGCAGCTGCAGCTGAGGCAGCCCAGGCAGAAGCAGCAAGCCAGTTGCAAGCCAGTCAAGCAAGGGCAGCTGCAGCTGAGGCAGCCCAGGCAGAAGCAGCAAGCCAGTTGCAAGCCAGTCAAGCAAGGGCAGCTGCCGCTGAAGCAGCCCAGGCAGAAGCTGCAGACCAGCTGCAAGCGGTTGAGGCAAGGGCAGCTGCAGCTGAAGCAGCCCAGGCAGCAGCTGCAGACCAACTGCAAGCGGTTGAGGCAAGGGCAGCTGCAGCTGAAGCAGCCCAGGCAGAAGCAGCAAGCCAGTTGCAAGCCAGTCAAGCAAGGGCAGCTGCAGCTGAAGCAGCCCAGGCAGAAGCTGCAGACCAGCTGCAAGCGGTTGAGGCAAGGGCAGCTGCAGCTGAAGCAGCCCAGGCAGAAGCAGCAAGCCGGTTGCAAGCCAGTCAAGCAAGGGCAGCTGCCGCTGAAGCAGCCCAGGCAGATGCTGCAGACCAGCTGCAAGCGGTTGAGGCAAGGGCAGCTGCAGCTGAGGCAGCCCAGGCAGAAGCAGCAAGCCAGTTGCAAGCCAGTCAAGCAAGGGCAGCTGCAGCTGAAGCAGCCCAGGCAGAAGCTGCAGACCAGCTGCAAGCGGTTGAGGCAAGGGCAGCTGCAGCTGAAGCAGCCCAGGCAGCAGCTGCAGACCAACTGCAAGCGGTTGAGGCAAGGGCAGCTGCCGCTGAAGCAGCCCAGGCAGAAGCTGCAGACCAGCTGCAAGCGGTTGAGGCAAGGGCAGCTGCAGCTGAGGCAGCCCAGGCAGAAGCAGCAAGCCAGTTGCAAGCCAGTCAAGCAAGGGCAGCTGCAGCTGAAGCAGACCAGGCAGAAGCTGCAGACCAGCTGCAAGCCATTGAGGCAAGGGCAGCTGCAGCTGAAGCAGCCCAGGCAGCAGCTGCAGACCAACTGCAAGCGGTTGAGGCAAGGGCAGCTGCAGCTGAAGCAGCCCAGGCAGAAGCAGCAAGCCGGTTGCAAGCCAGTCAAGCAAGGGCAGCTGCCGCTGAAGCAGCCCAGGCAGCAGCTGCAGACCAACTGCAAGCGGTTGAGGCAAGGGCAGCTGCAGCTGAAGCAGCCCAGGCAGAAGCAGCAAGCCAGTTGCAAGCCAGTCACGCAAGGGCAGCTGCCGCTGAAGCAGCCCAGGCAGAAGCTGCAGACCAGCTGCAAGCGGTTGAGGCAAGGGCAGCTGCAGCTGAAGCAGCCCAGGCAGAAGCAGCAAGCCGGTTGCAAGCCAGTCAAGCAAGGGCAGCTGCCGCTGAAGCAGCCCAGGCAGATGCTGCAGACCAGCTGCAAGCGGTTGAGGCAAGGACAGTTGCTGCTGAAGCCGCAAGGGTGGAGGCTGTTGTCCCTAGCTCCACCCTGAGTTACCAGGCCGCAAACACCCCTAGGGTAGGCCTTGGGAGCACTCACGGTCCTTCCACAGCAGAGGTTTCGAGCCCTAGCCATGTGGGGCTTGTCAAGCAAATAACATCATGCGTCGCTGTGCTTACCCCGTTCCTTGCTGACGTTAAAAACACTCCTGGCGCTGTGCCTGGGCTGGCTGATGCTATTGCGTGCCTAGAGACGTCTTTAGAGCAGTTACTTGGCGAACAGAATGAGCAGTCCGCCGAGCATGCGAGTGACAGGGCGATGCGATGGCACGCTCCACCGGCAGCCTCAGCAGTCCTCGGCGCTGATGCTGACGCCAGCACTGACGCAGGCGCACCGGTATCTCCTGGAGCTGACGGGGAGCACCGGTGGCGCCAGCAAGTCGCCGAGTTGCAAGACAAACTGTCCTCTCTGGAGGCCGAGCTGCTGGTGGCTCGGCCTCGCTCCAACCAATGCAAAGAGCTAGAGCAGGAACTACAACGCCGACAACAGTCGGCGACGCAGCTGGCAGAGGAACTGGAGCAGACGCGTGCAGAGCTGGAGCAGCAGCACGCGGAGAAGCTGCAAACTCGCTCGGAACTTCAACAGGCGCGAGCGGAGCTGGCGCGTGTGCATGCCGAGCTGGAGCAAACCTGTGCGGAGTTGGAGCAGACGCATGCCGAGTGGGAGCGGGCGCGCGTGGAAGTCGAGCGGGCGGGTCTCCGACTGGAGAAGCAGCGTAGCGAGTTGGAACAGCAGCGAGCGGAGGTGGAGCGCCGCCGTGAGGAGTGCCGCGAAGGCGCGGAGCAGGTACAGCGACTGACGGAGCAGCTCGCTGCCCAGCATGTGGAGGTGGAGGCCCTGCGGAAGCAGCAAGCTGTCGCTGTACAGGTGAATCACACTAGCTGTGCAGCCAAGGTGCCTTGCATCTTTTGGGCTGAGGCTGGGGCTGGGCCAGGGCCAGTTCTGGGTCAGGGGCTGGGTCAGGGGCTGGGCCATGGGAGTGTGCAGGCTGGGGTTGGGACAAGACTTGAGTCTGGGGTGATTGACAGCTTGGGCACATGCTGTGCTCTGGGTTGTTGTATACCACGGCCTTTCGGCATCAGTATGACTTTTCCATCAGAGTGTTTTCCATCAGTGTCACTTTTCCATTAGGAGTGCTTTTCAATCAGTAGTACTTTTCCATCAGGAGTGCTTGTCCCACCAGTAGTGGTCATGCTGCGGATGCTGCCCGGTACTGCAGGAGGCTGAGGCTGCCATGCGTGAGTGCTGCGAAGCCGAGGCGAGCAGGAGCTCGCAGGCCCAGCTTGAAAAGGTGGCAGCCAGCCACCAGAAGCAGTTTGCCAGGTGTGGTGGCCCTCAGCACACAGTTGCTGTTGGGCAAGGCCAAGCAGCAATACAGGATACTACCCATTGGTCACCCTTGTCACATTGAGTGTGAGATAATATCCTGGGTGTGTGGGCACGAGAGTGATAGCCATGAACCGTGAATATCATACCAAATGATTTAGACAGCATGGCTGCAGCTGCTGCTGTGGTGCCCTTGTTCAGGTCTCTTTGTGCGCTGGCAAGTCAATGCAGTCAGCTTTGCTGCCACCTCATGGCTGGTCCTGCCATCTTGCGCCGTGCCCCCCAGCCGTTCAGATGCTCATGAGCATGTGTCGTGGCTGTACACCAGCCTTTACTGGTACCCTGACCTGGCATCCGCTCCTGGCCATATGCCGTACCTGCACAAAAGCCTTAACTGGCACCCTCACCTGACAGGCTGCAGCACGACCTCTTGCTCTGGGTGTTGCTGAATCATGGACAAACAGCATTCTATGCTCAGCCTTGCTAAGCCTTGCCTGTTGCTCCCCAAACACCAAGGGGCTGAAAGCATGCCTCCCTGCACTACACTGCCCTTTGCCTGCTCCAAGGCTGCCCAACCGCTGTTTGGGCGCAAGCATGCGCAGCATGTTTGTGTGCGGGCGCAGGCTCGAGGCCGAGCACAGTCAGAACCTGGCAGACATGCAGGCGGCGCACCAGCAGGCAGAGGCGGCCCTCAAGGCCGCCCTTGAACAAGCAGAATCGGAAGCCAAGGTAGGGTCAGGCATGGTGTATACTGTACAACATGCAAGTTTCCAAGCCAGGCCAGGACACCGGATCTTCAAGGTCCAGGTCTTAGGCATTGCTCGCTGTGTTGACAGCCAATCTTGGTCTGGTCTTGGTCTGTCAACCAGTCGGCACATTGTCACTCTTGCGGATGGCTTATGCCGCCAACGGACATTGTGCAGGAGTCCCGCCAGGCGGTGCAGGACGTGACGCGGCGGGCGGAGGCCGCAAGGCTCGAGGTGGTGGCCATGCGGGAGCAATGCCAGGCCATGGAGGCAGATGCTAGCGAAAGAGTGGAAAGGTGAGACAGCGTCTACTGGAATTTGTGAGGCAACATTGGAGATGCCCATCGCGCTCGCCAAAGTTAAGCACGCCGAGGTTGCATTTGTTCCCGCAGGTTGCAGAGCCTGAACAAGAAACGAGGCGCAGAGTTGGAGGAAGCCCAGTCGCAGCTCTTCGCGCTGAGGTCGCTGCTCAGAGCGGCTGAGGGGGCTCGCGACGAGGCCCAAGCCCAGCAGGCTGAGCTTTCCGCACAGCTTGAAGCCATTGGGGCAGTTGCACGCAACAGCGAAGCGGCAGAGTCGCGAGCGGGGGCGCGGGCATCGGCAACGGAGCAGGCGATGACGGAGTTGCAAGCCAGGTTTTCGTTGGTTGAGGCGGATGCGCTCCGACTGGGTGCGGAGGTGAGACTTGAGTGAGAGAGTGAGTGAGATTGTGCGAAACGGTCGTACGGGGGCTAGTTCCAGCACAACCCCTGTCCTTGCATGGTTTAGCCAGGCACTGGTCAGCTGTTTTTGGAACTTACTTCGCTTGACTGACATCCCCACCTGCCTTGCTAGGCCTGGTTGGCCTTGATGTGCATGCTTGATATGCATGGCTGCTTAATGGGCCTTCCTGACTTTCAATCAAATTCCAAGTCTTAACTGACTGACTGACTGACCTGGCCCGCTGCCCGCCCTTAGGTGCCAGGCTTGCGCGTGGCAGCTGCCGAGAAGCTGGCCCTGGAGTACCGGCTGGCAGAGTTGCAGGCCCAGGTCAGGAGAGGGGAAGTGGAGGGAAGGGGCCAGGGCCAGGGGAAGGGGAAGGGGAGGACCAAAGAAAACGGATTTGGTCAGTGCCAGCCTCAACTCAGACCTCAACAGCCCTCATGCAGCCCGCCAAGCCTTGCCTTGCCCCTTGTCTCTTGGCAGGTGGAGGAACTTCAGGTGGTTGCAGACGGGGCTGCTGGCCATGCGGCCCGCAGCCATGCTGCTGAGCTGTCACGCGACAGGGCACTGGCTGAGGCTGCCAGAGCCACCACCATGCTCAACAACCTGGAGCAGCGGCTGAGTCAGGTACAGGGATGGGTGGCTTGGACCACATTAGCTTCATCCCCTGCCCCTGCCACCCTTGCCCCTGCCCACCTTGCCCCTGCCACCTCTGCCACCCCTGCCCCTGCCACCCTTACACCTGCCACCCTTGCCCCTGCCACCCTTGCTCCTGTCACCCCTGCCCCTGCCACCCTTGCACGCGTCACACCCTTAGGTGGAAGAGGACAATGAGCGGCTGAGCTCAGCCCTTGACGAGGCACGCCTCCGCAGCGCAGCTGCTGCCCAGCTCCGCCTGACGCATCAGCTGCTGCTGCCCCCAGGCCCAGGTCACGGCCAACCAAGAGATCTGGACCCCGACCCCCCCAGCCCCCAGCCCCAGGACCTGGCAGTGGAGCATAGCCAGGGCAGCGACATCAGCAGCGGGAGTGGGTGGGGGGTGGGGGGTGGGGGGCCCTCAGGGGCGGTGGGGGTCCAAGGGGCGGGGCAGCAGCAGATTGGGGCAGCAGAGCGGGCATGCGCGCAGCTGGAGGGGCTGATGACGGCCCAAGCTGTAGAGGCCTTGCCCTTGGAGCTCGCTCGAAGGCTGGCATCGCTAAGTCAGCAGGTGTCACAACGGCTTGGGCAGGCTGGGCGTGGTGAGTGGCAGAGGCGGGGACAGGGGCTGGGGAAGGGGCTGGGGAAGGGGAAGGGGAAGGGGAAGGGGCTTGAAGGGGCAAAAAGGCTAGAGCAGCGTCAGGGTATTAGGATCATGCAGGGACAGTCCCGCAGGCATCACACCTAGCCAGTGTCGCCTAGCCTGGTTGCCTTGTGCTTTGACACCCTGCCTGTTGATGCTGCTGCTGCTGTTGATGCTGCTGCTGCTGGTTGGTACCTTGTTTGCAGGCCAGTCCGGGTCTCAGTACGGGCTGGGTGGTGAGCAGGAGGTGCAGCGGCTGCAGGCGGAGAGGGATGAGGCGCTGGCACGGTGGGTTGCTGAAGGGGGTGGGCCAGGTTGGCTGGCAGGCAGGCAGGCAGGCAGGCAGGCAGGCAGGCAGGCAGGCAGGCAGGCAGGCAGGCAGGCAGGCAGGCAGGCAGGCAGGCAGGCAGGCAGGCAGGCAGGCAGGCAGGCAGGCAGGCAGGCAGGCAGGCAGGCAGGCAGGCAGGCAGGCAGGCAGGCAGGCAGGCAGGCAGGCAGGCAGGCAGGCAGGCAGGCAGGCAGGCAGGCAGGCAGGCAGGCAGGCAGGCAGGCAGGCAGGCAGGCAGGCAGGCAGGCAGGCAGGCAGGCAGGCAGGCAGGCAGGCAGGCAGGCAGGCAGGCAGGCAGGCAGGCAGGCAGGCAGGCAGGCAGGCAGGCAGGCAGGCAGGCAGGCAGGCAGGCAGGCAGGCAGGCAGGCAGGCAGGCAGGCAGGCAGGCAGGCAGGCAGGCAG
This sequence comes from Haematococcus lacustris, assembly GCA_030144725.1. Classification (NCBI taxonomy): domain Eukaryota; kingdom Viridiplantae; phylum Chlorophyta; class Chlorophyceae; order Chlamydomonadales; family Haematococcaceae; genus Haematococcus; species Haematococcus lacustris. The sequence continues at coordinate 87,547 of JASKMD010000219.1, forward strand.
GCAGGCAGGCAGGCAGGCAGGCAGGCAGGCAGGCAGGCAGGCAGGCAGGCAGGCAGGCAGGCAGGCAGGCAGGCAGGCAGGCAGGCAGGCAGGCAGGCAGGCAGGCAGGCAGGCAGGCAGGCAGGCAGGCAGGCAGGCAGGCAGGCAGGCAGGCAGGCAGGCAGGCAGGCAGGCAGGCAGGCAGGCAGGCAGGCAGGCAGGCAGGCAGGCAGGCAGGCAGGCAGGCACATGGGATGGTGTGAGGTCTGGCAGTGGGCAGGGAAGACCCTCCATCCTGTCCCAAGTTTAGCCTGTCAGGCGACCCACCACTTCCTTCCACTCTTTGGATGGCAGTGATCCCCCACTGCCCCCTTTGCCCCCTGTTTGCCAGTCAGGCGGCCCACCACGGCCTGCCAGTCACCACTGGAAGAGCAGTGATGCCCCTTTGCCTCACCCTTTACGACCCCTCTACGGCTGCAGCTGCTCCGAACTGGGCACTCGGCTGGCCCAGCTGCAGCAGAGCTTGGAGGCCGCCACTGCTGCCGCAGCACAGGCTGGTGAGCGGGCAGCTCTGGCGCAGGGGCAGGCGCAGGCGGCACAGGCAGAGGCTGATGGCTGGAGGAAGCGGGGAGAGCAGCTGCAGGTGGGCAGGGGCAGGTGGAGAGCCCAGGGCTGCCATCCAAGTGCATGACCTTAACGTGTTTTCAAGTTGGCTTTACGTAACGAGGGTGGGGGGAGGACTGACGGTTATGCCTGGTGCTGGGAGGGACGCAGATGGCTACCCTCACCCTCACCCTCACCCTCACCCTCACCCTCACCCTCACCCTCACCCTCACCCTCACCCTCACCCTCACCCTCACCCTCACCCTCACCCTCACCCTCACCCTCACCCTCACCCTCACCCTCACCCTCACCCTCACCCTCACCCTCACCCTCACCCTCACCCTCACCCTCACCCTCACCCTCACCCTCACCCTCACCCTCACCCTCACCCTCACCCAACAGGAGGAGCTGGTAAGCCTCAAAGGCCGCACCCGCACCCTGCTAGAGGAGCAGGAGGCTGAAGTGGACCGTCTGAGAGCCGCCCTACGATCAGTCCAGGCATCCCCCTCCCCCTTCTCCCTCCCCACCTCCCTGCCTCCCTCCTCCTCACCCACTCCCTCCTTCTCCTCTTATCCCTCGCTCCCTCCCACAGCCCCCTTGCAAGGGGCGGGGCTGGGCACAGGCAACAGGGAGATCACCTCGACTGCCTGGACGCAGCCCAGCCAGCCAGCCATGGCAGGCGTGCCAGGGCTGGCTGGAGGGCAGGCGGCCGGCATGGCTGTGCCTGGTGCTGGAGTCAGCAGCAGCAGCGGCAACAGGGGAGGTGCAGCTTTGAGGCCAGTGTCAGTGCATGATGCCGCAGCTGGAGCAGCAGCAGGGGCAGGGGGGGAGGGCAGGGTGGGGGGTGGGGGGCCAAGAGCTTCTCCAGGGAGTGCTGGGGAGGTGGTGAGCTGGAGGGCTGAGAGGAACAGACTGCTGCAGCAGGTAGGCGCTGGGGGGAGCGCTGGGACTGGCCTGCCTGCTGCCTGATTGCTGCTAGCTCGTGAAGGGAGAGGAGGATGGTGGGAAGCGGGGGAGGGGGAGGTGGAGCTAGGACACTTGCTGGACCTGTTATTGGGGGCAGTTTGCACACTGAGTGAGCTGAAGTGCAGCAGCCGCACGGAAACCTCAGGTTGGGGCATGGCACCGCGCCGAGCCAGGCCTGCAACGAACAAGGTGTCAAGGCTCTGATGATGAACCATCCAACCACCCAACCACCCAGCCAACTAATCAACTTCACCCACCACAACCATGACTTACCACCCACAGCCTCTGTTGGTGAAACCTCCCTCCCTGTTTGATCAGTAGGTCATCAAGGCATCAAGTAGGCAACAGGGCCTTATGTTGTGGCAAGACAGCTGTGTTGCTGGCTGCATGATGGCAGCAGCAGCAGCAGTAGCAGGATCACCCACCTACTTGTACATGCCCACCAGCACAACAACCACATGGCTGGGTGGTTGGGGCAGCTGGGCGGTCAGGCGGTTGCTTGGTGAGATGCCAGTTCAGGCAAGGTGACCAGGGGGCTGGGTAGGTGTGACGTGCCCTGTGACCAGTGTGATGAGAGTGTGATGGGGCGGCTGCAGGTGGCTGAGCTGCAGCGGGCCTACCAGGCAGAGCAGGTCACTCACCGGCTGAGGGATCAGAGCGAGGCCGCGCTGAAGGCTGAGGTGGCCCACCTGCAGGTTAGGCCTGGCTGGCTGTGGGGGGGAGGGTGGAGGGGAAGGGGGTGGGGTTGGGGGTGAAAAAGGGGACAAGGGGGTTAGGCGACCAAGCGGAGCTGACAGTGGGGGTGGAGGGGGTGGGGGTTAGGGTGGCGGGGGTCAGGGTGGTGGGCGCAGCTGGTTACGAGGGGGGATGCAGGGGTCTGAGCATGGGGTGGGGGGTTGTGAAAGGGTGGTGCCAGTGACAACACGCATTGGTGTGAGTATGAGCAGCAGCAGCAGCAGCAGCCGGCAGTAATGGTGGTGGCAGGCAGCGGCTATTGCTGGAGCTGTGTGGCTGCAGTGCCCGTTGTGACCCAAGCCTGCTTTGCCCCTGTGCCATATGCCTTTCTCATCTCCTGCCTATAGCCCCTGCTTTCTCACCTTTTGCCTCTGCCCTCCGCCATCTGCCCTCTGCCATCTGCCATCTGCCCTCTGCCATCTGCCCTGTACCCTCTGCCCTCTGCCCTGTACCCTCTGCCCTCTGCCCTCCGCCCTCTACCCTTTGCCCACCTCCACAGGCTGTGGCGCGCATGGAGCCCCAAGACAGCGCCTACTTGCGCAAAGTGCTGCTCACTGGCTTCTCCAAAGGCCAGGTGGGGCTCTCTGCACGTCACCTCATCCGGAACCGCACCGCAGGCAGAGCTCAGCTGCATGTGAAGCACACCGTGAACACTGTCTGCCTGGCGCCCCTGCCCCCTGTATTCAGATACCTTGGACACTTGCAGCTGGACAGCGGTGCCTGATGCCCCTGCTCTGACCCAGCTTCCTGCCCCACCACTGTCTCTTGCCTCACCTCCTCGCCAGCAGCCTTACTGGGCTGACAGCTTTACGGTATAAACCAATAACGACCACAGCTTTGCTCCACCCCTCAGTTCACAGTCCCTACCCCTGCCCTTGCTTTCCCCTTGCCATCTGTATTCCATTCTTTAACTAAATCCTGTGACATGCCTCGCTGACAACTATACCTGCCCGCCTGCCTGGTTGACTGCAGCTGCGCGCTGAGCCAGACATGTTCAAGGCGTTGTCCAGGGTGCTACAGCTCAGCGCTCAGGAGCTGAGTATGTTGCAAGCCTCGCGACCCCAGCCCGGCACACATGCCCACCCTGCGCTTCCTCCCGCGCCATCGCTCGGCCGCATGTCCCTGCCACAACTAGGGCCCGCCGCCGCTAGTCCCGTCGGTGCGTCCAGCGCCGGTACGATCGGAGCTGGACAAGCCGCTGCTGGCGCTGCGGGGAACAGCTCCGGGTTGAATTTGGCGAGAGGGTCAAGAGGCATACCCGCCAGCAGCGCCGGGTCCAGTGGCGGCGGCGGCGGGATATTTGACCTTGTCGGTGGCATCTTCAACCTGGGATTTCCGACCGGGCCGGGGTTTGCCCCCAGCCAAGCCGGCACCCGCAGTGTACGACGGAGTGCGGGCGGCAGCTGATCTTAAGTAGCGGTTGAGGGAGGGCATGTACAAGGTTCTAAAAAGTTTGTATGAGGAGAGTGCTTGCGTTGTATTACACAACCGTTGTGAGTCATTATTGCAAATAGTGTTCAACGTCCATATCTCACATGTTCCTCCCCCCAACCACGCGCACCCTTGCAACTTAGTTGTTGTCTCCATCCTGCCTGGCCACCCCGCTATGAAGAAAATGCTAGACTAGCGGCCCTGATGCTTAGCAAGGGCCACAACTATCCAATCACACGCTTCCATATCCTACCAAGTGCCGCCCCAGGCAGTCGCCCGGGTTACTCAGGCCTCACACGTCACACTTCATCCCGCGTCTACCCGGCACGCTTCCGTTACCTCCGCGGTCTCACACTATATTCATACAACAGCCCAGCTCCCTCGCCGTCGAGCGGCATGCCTCAGTCGCATACACAAGCGCCGACTGAACAAGCTCCCTGATCCTTACGCCCAAGGTAGAGGGCGGCCAAACAGCCCAACGGCTGACGGCTTCGATGGTGTAAGCCGTCATCACCAACCCCTTCGCCACAAGATCAACTATAGAGTTCGGCGCAGTCGGGAGCCAGCCAGCTCCATCCACTGCGCCCACCCAGCAGCTAGTGCTTGAAGCTCAGCGTAGCTCAACAATATGGCCCATCACCGGTCACGGAAGAGGGCAGGGCTGTTAGGTTGTGCAGTGGTGGGTGTGCCGCTGTTGCTGCAGACTGCTCCGCCAGACTAAGCCCAAAGGCTGCTCCCAGCCCCCACCCCCCGCTACCAGCACTCTGGCCAAGCACTTCGGCCAGCAGTGGCCTGGCTCAGCAGCCGCAGGCATGCCAGGGGGGCAGCACAGAAGCAAAGGCCTCACTTGTTCATGCTGGCCTGTTGGCGCCAATGGAGTTGGTACAGTGCACGCCTCGCTGCTGCAGTGACTTCCTGTTGTTGCTCTTCCTTCCTGCTGCTGTGCGTTGTGAGTGCTGCTGCGGGCTGTCAGTGCTGCTGCAGCAGAAGCAGGTGCAGGATGGGCCTATCTTGGCATGTAGCCAAACCCTGGAGGGGCCTTGGTGACTCAGTTGCCATCCCCCACATCCCTGACGCCAAGCAGCCTACCACACGCAGCCAGCTGGCTGGCACAGCACACCCCAGCCACCTCAGCCGCCCTGAAGAACGCCCATGTAAAGGGTAGCTGCATGGGCGGTGTGATTATGGTGGGAGCAAGCGCCCCTACAGGCGGTAGCTCCTCCATCGATGCACACCGGTGAATACTGAGGTAGTCTTCTTCTTCTTCTTTAATGCAGCTGCTTCCATTAAAAGTAATGTGCAGCGTCTTGGGCGGTACGATGCTGACATGGGGCTTAAGTGTGGCACGGTGAGGAGAGGGCGGGGGCTAGGGGAGAGTGAGTGAGTGGCATTTGAAGAGTGGAAGAAGGGGGCCGAGGGAGTGGGGTGCCAGGGAAGGCTGGAGGGGGAAGGATGGTAGAGTAGGGTAAGCAAGAGCACTGCGCACAGGTCAGCCAAAAAGGCGGCGCCAGGGGGGGTGGCGGCAGGTTGGGAGGTCCGCCTGGCTTGTACACCCTCTAGGCCGCCTTGCCCCGCTGAGCATTGCCGGGCGTGTTGGCCGCAGGCTGACGGGCACTGGCTGCCTTGCTCTCCTTCTGGCTCTCCACACGGGCAACGTCCTCCAGCTTGGCTAGCTCGCCCACCAGCTGCGCGGCGCTGGGGCGGGCAGCGGGGTCCACGTCCACGCACCTGATCAGCACATGCAGGGAGGGTGTGTGGGTTGAGGGTGAGGGCGGTTGATAAAATAGTATGACATATATTATTTGTAGTTTGGTAGTATTGAATAGATGGTAAATAGTATACATGAAAACCGCTGGCCTGGTATGTTTTGCTTGACGTGAGGGAAGAGGGTGAAGAGGATGGAGTGTGCTGCCACTGTCCTGTGCTGCCGCTGTCCTGTGCTGCCGCTGTCCATCTAGGGCTCGACGTGCCTCTGCCCTTCACCCCTTGACCCCTGATTTGCCCTCCACCACATTTGCCTTGAGCCTGACTCCATCTACTGCAAGAAGGGTAGTGGAAACAGTCAGAAAAAGAAAAAGAAGACTACTCCGGTATTCACCGGCGTGCATCAAAGGAGGAGCTACCGCCCGTAGGGGGCGCGGCCTGCTCCCACCATCAAGCAGGAGAAGATACGACCCTCCCTTTACCACCCCCCCCCTTAGTGGCTCGGGGAATGGCCCAAGGGCTTGCTGGGCTGCTAGGCTTGCTGAGGTGCTGGCCATGTTGACTGCGGTATACGCAGCTGTGCCTTGCGCAGAGTGCTGCACACTGCCTCTACCTTGTACCCGCCGCACCAGGCCAAGGTAGGACCAGGTAGGGCCTGCTGCAACCACTCTGAAGCTCGCACCGCAGTGCGGGCAGGGCTTAGCTGTGAATCAAGCACACCATAGACCTGCCTCCCAGCCTGCCTGCCTGCCTGCCCCCTGGCTGCCATGCCTCCCTGGACCTACCTGCCTGCCTACCTGCCTGCCTGCCTCCCAGCCTGACTGCCTACCTGCCCGCCCCCTGCCTGGCTGCCTGCCTGCCTTCCCTCCTTTCTTCCTGCCCCTTGCCTCCCTTGCCTCCCTGGAGGCATTCCATGGCACCCTGCATTCCCTGCTCATGCTTTCCCCCTGTTGACCCTGACCTGAGGTACAGGCTCTGCAGGGCAGGCAGCTGGGCCTCAGGGGGGGCCTTCCAAGGAGGCCTCATGCCTTGCATCACCAGCACCAGCACCTGGGCTGCAGGGGCCAGGGCAGCAGCAGCAGCAGGCGAGGCGGCAGCAGGGTGAGAGCAGCAGCAGGCGGTGACAGCCACAGCAGCAGAGCGGAGCAGAGGTAGCAAAGCAGAAACAGGCTGAGGCAACACAGGCGGGCACAAAGCAGCAGGAGGATGAGGTGGAGGGCTTGGGAGCTCTGGTCAGTGGCACAACGAAGCAGGAGGTTGAGGTGGGAGATTGGCCTTCTCTGCCACCAGGACACAGGCTGCTTTCATGTGAACTTATTCAATTGAATGCAAGTGGACGACGCAGAATGACGTCTGCAGGGGATGTGTGACTTTTGTGACATTGAGTGTGACCGTGACTGTGACTCACTCTGATGGATCTCATGATAGGCAGGGCAGCCGTGGACCATCTCCCTGCAGGTGAGCCACAGGCAAGGGAATTAAGGCAGCATGGCATAGGCAGCTTCCCAGCAGCTTCCTGGCAGCTGTTTGTGGGGACGCCTGCGTGCCTGCACCTTCACACTGTTGCTTCCTTGCAGCACCAGTGACGGCAGGCTGGCAGGGTCCCTCGTAGAACTGGAACTGTGCAGCCAGCCGTGCGGGGTGCAGCAGCAGCAGGGTGCAGCAGCAGCAGGGTGCAGCAGCAGCAGGGTGCAGCAGCAGCAGGGTGCAGCAGCAGCAGGGTGCAGCAGCAGCAGGGTGCAGCAGCAGCAGGGTGCAGCAGCAGCAGGGTGCAGCAGCAGCAGGGTGCAGCAGCAGCAGGGTGCAGCAGCAGCAGGGTGCAGCAGCAGCAGGGTGCAGCAGCAGCAGGGTGCAGCAGCAGCAGGGTGCAGCAGCAGCAGGGTGCAGCAGCAGCAGGGTGCAGCAGCAGCAGGGTGCAGCAGCAGCAGGGTGCAGCAGCAGCAGGGTGCAGCAGCAGCAGGGTGCAGCAGCAGCAGGGTGCAGCAGCAGCAGGGTGCAGCAGCAGCAGGGTGCAGCAGCAGCAGGGTGCAGCAGCAGCAGGGTGCAGCAGCAGCAGGGTGCAGCAGCAGCAGGGTGCAGCAGCAGCAGCAGCAGCAGCAGCAGCAGCAGCAGCAGCAGCAGCAGCAGCAGCAGCAGCAGCAGCAGCAGCAGCAGCAGCAGCAGCAGCAGCAGCAGCAGCAGCAGCAGCAGCAGCAGCAGCAGCAGCAGCAGCAGCAGCAGCAGCAGCAGCAGCAGCAGCAGCAGCAGCAGCAGCAGCAGCAGCAGCAGCAGCAGCAGCAGCAGCTGGGTGCAGCAGCTGCTGAAGGTGGTGGAAGGGTGGAGGTGGTGGAGGCAAGGCAGTCAGCCTCCCTCACCACAGCATGATGCCAAAGGCGTAGACGTCGGTGCGGTGGCTGACCTCCCCATTCATGAACAGCTCAGGCGCCATCTGCAGGGCGGCAGGGGCGACAGGGGAACCCCAGTCAGGCCAGTCAGTGATGCAAGTAAGGTGAGTCAGGTGAGTCAGTAAGCCAGGGCAGCCAAGAGCACAGCCTAGGCCAGTCAGCGGTAAGGATGCAGGGCGGCGGGGGTCCAGAGCAGCTGGGGCAGGCAGCAGGGGCCCAGCCTGCCGGGCAGGGAATGTGGCAGGGCACTTCTGGCAGTAGTGGGTCAGAGGGGCGGGCACTAGCTGACTCCATGAGCAGCCGAGCAGCTGCAGGAGCAGCCACAGAAGCAGCCACTGCAGCCACTGTGGCAGCAGCATCCTGCTGGGGCAGCGGGGTAACTCTTACAACTCAGCAAGCAGGCAGCATCCACATGGTTGTACTGCCTGCTGGTGTATCGCTGTACCGCCTGGTGCAGCTCGTCCTCATACCCGGCATGCACATCACCACCAGCTGCCAGCAGCTCCTGGACAACACACTGGCATGGCCCAGCCGGCTTGCGATGCCCCTGCACCAGCGGGTGCTACCCACATAGTTGGTGGTACCACTGGCGTTCTTGCTGACGTGCTTGCTGCCCACCACCAGCTTTGACAGCCCAAAGTCTGTGAGCAGGGCGTTGAAGCCCCGGCTGTCAGCTCGACTGTCGTGCAGCAGGACATTGGCCTGCAGGTCATGGCCCACAGCACAAGGCGGATGGTGGGTTTCACAACCAACCCCGATCTCACATTGCCCAGGGCACAAGGCGGATGGTGGGTTTCACAACACACCCTGACCTCCAATGGCCCAGGGCAACAGCAGCAGACCTGTATCATGCCTGCCTGCTTGCCAGACCACCTGCCGGCTAGCCCACCTGCCTGCCTGCTTGCCCACCTGCCTGTCTGCTCACCAGCCTACCAGCCCACTGCACCGAGCCTGCAGCCCTGAGGGGTAGAACTCATGGCGCAGTCTAGGCTGCCGTGGCGCAGCCTCAGGCTCATGACCCAGGGCAAGCAGCAGCATAGCAGCACAGTCGTCATAGCAGCAGGTGCTGGTCATTTGGCAAGCATATCCAGGAGGAAATGGTAGTATGTGTCTGCCTGCCTGCCTGCCAGCCCTATCACAAAACTGCTCTGTTACACAGCCTTCACTGCCATGCTGCTGGCCCACCCACCGGCTTGATGTCGCCATGCACCACGTTGCAAGCATGGAGATGCTCCAGGCCCTGCAGATCAGGGGGAGGTACAATGACTGGCCTCCAAAGCCATCGCCAGCAATGCACTGTGCAATATGAGAAACCTTAGATTGTATAGCTTCACTAAAATCCATTGGTCAGAGGTATAGGGATCAAACCCCGCTACACCACCGCTGTCAGGGGGAGCCTGATTACCAGCCTCCAGATCCGTCACCAGCAACGCAACATTGCAAAATGTTAACAAATGACCAAAAGGCGTTGCTGGTGTTTCTCCATTGGGCAGAGGTGTGGGGATCAAATCCTGCCGAGGTGGATGGCTAAGGATGGCTAACACCGGGCTGCGCTCAGGGTAGATGTGCAGCAGGGCAGGCCTTCAGCAGGACTGTCACATTCCCCTGTGTGAGACAGGGGTGAAAGAGTGAGCCTCAAATCTACAACATGCTGCCTTCAGCGATGGGCAGTGGCCCTGGCTGCCTGCCACTCAGCACATGCTTACTGGTTGAGGAGCAGGTCCTTACTTTCCCATGGGCAGGCAGGGTCAGGGGTGAGGCAGAATGAGGGGGCAGGCAGGGGCAGTGGGCAGTCAAGGCCAGGGAAGCAGGCAGTCACAGGAGGCAAGGAGATCCAGTGGGCAGTCAAGGCCAGGGGGCAGGCAGGGTGAGGGGTCAGCCGGGTGGAGCGCACCATGGCAATCTCCCTGGCCGTGCGCAGGAGGGCTCTCAGCCTGCGTCGCCGGTCCGACTCGGTCGCTGAAGCTTTGCGCACAAACACAGCGTTCTGCATCAGGCAGGCAGGCAGGCAGCAGGCCACACAGGCCAGGCGCCCGACCCGGCAGTCTATGGCCCTGCAAAGGCCCAAGGGGCTGCTGTATCCTGCCTGCCTGCTTGCCAGCCTGCCAGTCTGCCTGCCTGCCTGCCTGCCTGCCCACTTGCCTGCCTGCCTAGCTCCTCACCCGCCAAGGGAAGGGGAGGGAGCAACTGCAGGTTTCGTCAAGTGGGTGGGGAGAAGTGCAGCAGGCGCATCGCTGGTGGTCCCCTAGCAGTCCCTGGTGGTCCCTAGCAGCAGCAGTGCCCTGCAGTGAGGCTGGACCCTGCTTCATGGGAGGGGAGGAGCAGCATGGCCATGCAGGCTGAGGGTGATGTACCCAGGGCAGGAGTACAGCAACAACAGACGGCACTCTGGCAATGTTCTCCAGCTGCAACGTTCACTTGCCCTCCACCACATGCAGCTGAGCACAGCACTGTCCATATGCAGCTGTTGCCTCGCCCATGCCTGTCTTTGTGTGGTGTCCTGTGCACCCATGTCAATGGTCCCCTCTCACGCCCTGAGCTGCTGCCGCCCCAAGCCCTGCAGCCGCCAGTCCCTTCCCCTCACAGCACTGACCTTGATGGCGCTCCACAGCGTGCCAAAGTTGGCGTGCTGCATGATGATGACCTGATGAGGGCAGGAGGGAGAGGGAGGCAGAGTTGTGGGTGCAGGTGGGACTCAGGGGCTAGAGTCAGGGTTTACGCTGAGCCCAGGGTAGGCCCAGGTCCGGGTCAAGGTCAGTCAAGGTCGCCAGGGCAGGCGAATGATCCCACCAGCTATGAAACACTCCCCTGCCCCCCACCCTAACCACCTTAACTGTTCCCCACCCCACCCACCCATCCAATCAATGACCAGGCATCCATTACCCCACCCACCCACCCACACCACCTCACTCCAACCAGACCAACCCAATACAACTATAATTGATCAGTATTATATTATATATTACCATAAAGCGTGAGGCGGCCATCAGCCGCCCTGCATCGCGCCCCACCCCCACCCGCCCCACCCTTCTCACCTTACTGCATCTCCCTTTTCCTACCCCCACACCCCACATCATGCCATGCTTTACCAGCGCTTTCCTCCCTGCCATGCGGGAGGGTGGGGTGAGGGGAAGGAGCCATGGGGTCAACCATGCGGCCCATGCAAGCTGGCATGAGCTCTGGAACACCCCCCAGCTCGTATTGTCTGAGAGCCACCTGACTCACGCTGTATACAGAAAACATTATAACCCCGTGATAGCCCTCTCACGTCCCAACGTCTGTACGATGTCAACCTTACGACAATACAGCAATTCGTGATTTTCCTGTAATGGACAGGGATTTCTTTTTACACGCTGTACTCATCAAAATACATAGCACAAAATCAAAAATCAAAAATCAAAATACATAGCACAACTAAACAGCCATACACTCACCGTAACGAAGTCGTTGGGCTTCGCCCCGATGTGTGCCAGCACCTCCACCCAGCTCATGCCCGGCAAGCCTGTCATGCGGTCAGCCGCTCCAAAGCCATCGTTGGTGGGCATGTCCTCACTGCCTGGTCCCCGCTCCTGGCTGTTTGGGGGCCGGGCCCACAGGGGGGTGATGCCTGTGTAGCAGCTTATGGTTTGTAGCCATGACTCCACCTGCGATGCAACCCACAGCAGCACCGGGCCATACAGGGCGGCTTGTTGGTGCGCATTGCATACCTGGCTGCCAGCACACGCAACCCAACACCAACACAGGGCCAGGCAGGGGTGCCGGCTGAGGTAACGAAAGGCTAAGTGCAGAGCGGTGGGTGGGGCAAGGGGGGCATCTCTGTGATCGTATCCACACCAGCCGAGCAATGGGCTACGATGCTGAGTGATGACCATCAGCCTGGTTGTTTCGGAGACAGAGGCACTAGTGTGGTGCTTATGCTGAGAGGGGTGGGCTGTGTGTGAGGGAGGACTGGGGAAGAGGGGGTTCCTTGTAGGATGACACCATTTATATTCAGTGCACATTCCTCTCCCTATCCAGCTGCAAGCGCACACAGAAGCTGTGGCACCGGTTGCAGGTACAGCCAAGCAGGCGGCTCCTGCCCCCTTAGCACCCCTGTGGCCTTCTCAAGCTACTCTGGCCCACACGGCCTGAGTCGTTTGCAGTGTGACCCTGTGTGACCAATGCACCAGGTATGACCAGGTGTAACCCCTTGCTGCGGTGTGACCCAGTGTGACCCATGTGTGAATGGAGGGCAGCCCTGCCTCATGCGCACCTGCTTGCGATGCTCATCCATGCGAGCCATGATCTGGTGGGGTGGCAGGGGCTGGCCGTCAGGTCCTGAGCTGAAGTGGGCGGGGTCCAGTGACAGGGCATGCATGCCTTGGTGCTGGCTGTGCAGGGCCTCCATGAAGGCTGGGGACAGCCGGCAGCAGCGCACGTCATAGCTGCGGCAGCAACGGCAGGCATGTGTAGCTATGGTACAGCAGCAACAGCAGCGGCGGGAGCAGCAGCAGCGGCAGTGACGGCAGCAGCGGCAGTGATGGCTGCAGCAGCAGCAGTGGCGGCAGCAGTTCAGCGGCAGAACAGAGTGGAAGCTGACAGCAGGGTGAAGGGGCCTCATGGCTGCTACATGGCTTGCTACATGCTGCTCTCAATGTCAACAGCGGCCCTGTGCATAACTTGACCTGACCTAATCCTGCTGCTCCTGCTGCTCCTGCTGCATTGACACACACATGCGGCTGATGGTTCAAACCTACTTATTGCTACAGCAGGTGCTGGTTGTTGCCATTGCTGCTGACCACAGTGTGCCCTCCCTGCTGCTGCTGCTCCTATGATGCTGTGGCTGCTGCTGCTGAGCCTTAGGCAAGGCAGCAACACTGATCATGTTCGAGCCTACAACAGCGCCCCACCCCCTACTACCGCATACGTGGTTTTTGCTGCTGTCCATGGTGTGATCTTCTCTCACATCTGGACCAGTGGCCATTGCATCATCACCACCAGCTGGCCCACTATACAGATCCTGACTCCGCAAGTCCAGCTGCCACTCTACACACCCCTGTGGCCCCTGATGGCCAGGCCAGCTGATGCCCAGCACCTAGGATGTGCTGCTGGTGCTGCGGGGTGGGGCTTCCCAGCACTGCCCCTTCGTCAAGCACTTGCTGTGTGCCCTGCCTGCTGGGAACAACTGCTCGTCTAGCTGTGGGACAGCTGAGGGCAACAATGAGGGGTGGGGGCCGAGGCCCGCCCCACCTCTGCATCCTGCCCTTCTTCCCTCATCCCACTCTTCCACCCTTCTCCCCTCCCTTTTCAACCCCCCTTGCCCTCTCTTGCCTCCCACCCCTTGTCAATCTAGGCTTCCCTATGCACTGGAACAAGTGCAGAGCAGCATGGTCCCAGCAACAGCCATCCATGGGCTGAGATTGGTCAGGCGTCAGGGTCTAGATGCCTTTACTTTGGCTTTTACCTTGCCTGGCCATCAATAGAGACCCTGGCCATCAACAGTCTGGCTTTCACCCTGTCACCTTGGCTGGCAGTCTGGCTTGCACCCTTGTACACCTTGCTCCCTGGCTTGCACCCTTGTGCTTACAGCACCCACGTCTTGATGATGTTGGGGTGGGCCAGGTCTCGCGCCAGCAGTGCTTCTGCCAAGGCCCTGACCGGCAGCTGTGGCTCCACGTCAGCGCTGGCAGTGGGGTCAGGCGTGGTGGCAAACACCTTTACAGCCACCTCCGTGGAGCCTCGCCAGAAGCCTGCGTGCAGCAGCTGTGACATAGGTCCATGCAGTGCAAGCACGGATGTAAACATGGGTGAGGGAGGAGCCCATTCTTCTTTATGGGAACCCAGAGCAGAACTCTACTGCAGCCACAGGGTCCAAGCGTTGCAATGTCACGTATGTGACATGTACAGATTCAAGATACACTAGCTGTGAGTGTTGCTACAAGTACCTCTCAGGACACATGCAAAGCCTCCAGACCCCAGCACTGCATCCATGTGCAGGTCACTCAGCACCTCCAGTTCGGGCTTCAACTGATACAGACCCTGCGGTTGCCAAGCCGGTGGTCTGCATACGTCGTGTATCTGGCCGAACCCGGTGTACTTGGCCGAACTACGCTCGATGCGGTAAAATGCATGCTGGCATGCGACTGCAGGGCCCTAAAGGGGCATAACGGCTTACTTGGTGCTGGTCTACGTGGAACGCGCTCATGGCTTGACGCTTCTCATTTCCCGACCCAAACAAGGACCCTTTTGGCCGGGACAGGCCTACGTTTGACGGTGGTGTCTGGGACGAGGGAATGGAGGCCTTGACCTGCTCAACAGTAGCCGGTTCGCTCGCTGTTTCTTTCTCGGAATTTCTTTCAATCACGGCCCTCGTGGTAGAGGTCTGCGGCACGGCATTGTCCTCCGGAACGGGGCTAGGGGAGGAAAAACAGGCCCCCATCCAGAACCTTTGTCGCGGAATCACAGGCCCATCCTGTATGTCGCTCTGCGCATGTTGTTAGTGATGCGCAGCAGCGATGGAGCACAGCAGGGCGTAGTGAGAGCGGCCTTAAGAAAAATCAACGAGCCCGGGCCGGCGAGGCAGGTGATGTACAAAAAGAATAGCACTGCGCAATGGCCTTCTCGCATGCCTTCCGCCCATCTGTAGGTCTGCCTGCAAGCCAGCATCCCAACTGGCTATGTGCCAATCCCCACTTTGTTCCTATTGATGTAGCTATGATTGATGTAGCTATGCCAAGCATGTCAGTCTTGGTAGCAGGCATCCACAAGATGCCTGCAGACATCGGCCCGACGGTAATGGAGGGGGCCCGCTGCCATGATTTTGCTACCTTGCGATGGAACTGCCGTGATCTTCGTGCATCTGATGCTCGTCTACTTGATCTTTTGACATAGCGTCTATGCATTAGCACTTGACGCCTGCTTAAATGTGTTGATGCCCGTTGGATAGAAGGCTGCGACAGCCATTGGAGTCTTTAGGGTGTGACATGTGAGAGTGTACATCCCATGTACATGGAGAGCTTGTGTTTCGGTGTCTCCACATGCGCAGCCACATGTCACCCCGCAGCTGTCTCAGTCGCAGAGCGCAATCAGCAAGACTGGTAAGCTGTCTCCTGGTCTTTCCGAAATGTCGTCGCTGCACGCGGCCAAAGTCCAGCAAACATCACAGCGCGAGCTAGCTGATGCTGTAGGCGGCTTAACGAGGATGTGAGAGCACACGAATACTTCTGTAGTAGCGAGGTATCGCTGCAGTGGTGGGCGGCACAGCGGGGCTTTGCCACCTCCCTACAGCCATTACCCGCTTTGTGTCGACACTGTTGAGCATCAGCCCTCTTGTCCCTCACTAGGACCTCCATTTGAGCCGGACCAGTTGTGGCCACTAGCGTCCACTAGCGGGAATACTAGGAACCCACTAGTGGCCCGACTCAAATGGTGTGAATGGGCTGTGTGGAGTATACCCAATGCACATGGACATGGTGCACTCGTGCCTACCAACTACACTATTGCCTGACCGCTAGGGCTATTGTATTTAGTTGGCATGTCTTGCATGCACTAATGTAAGCTGATGACAGCTCAAAGGGAGACACACTCTGCTGTGCCTCAGCAGTCTGCTGCTGCTGCTGGGCCTTGGGTGGCTTGTCTTGCACCCCCTTGTAGCCCAGGCCAGGGTACGCCTTGCCCTTGGCTGGCAGCTTCCCCTGCTCTGGCCACCAGCACAGCTCCAGTGGGCTCCACATGCTCTCCCCAGTGCGCTGCATGTTTAGCGCTGCACTGCAGTCCCTGTCCAGCCACCTGCCTGGCTATGGGGTTGGCTTGGCTTTGGCAGCCTTGCCCTTGCTCAGCTCAGTTGCCTGCTCAGCCTTGGTGGGCTGGGTGGACTCAGCTGCCTGCTCCGCCTCGGGGCGCTTGCTGCGCTTGGCTGGCGGGAGAGTGCTGGGCCCTGGCTCTGAGGCTGCTGGCTGCGGGGCCGCCTAGCTGCATGGGGCCTGTGGAGGCTTGCGGGGGCCACTACTGGGCACCACATCAGGCCCCGCACTGGCTGGTCACGCTGCTGGCTCCATGCTGGGCACAGCAGCCGGATGTCCACCTGCCCTGCTGGGGGCTTCCAGGCTGCACGCATGGTGGGCTATTCATGGTCCAGCTCCTCACACGGCTGCTGGCCACCCACTGCTGAGCTGACCCGGGTGGTGCGATGCTCATCCACAAGCACCACCCTGCCCCGACGCTGGTCTGTGCCCCTGGGCCTGCACACCACCTTGCAGCAGGCCCGCAGCACCGCATCAGCACCCCGACCTCCCGCCGTGCCAATGCCAGCTGCGCCAGGCATGCACACAAGGCTCACACATGATGGCTGACGTGGTGGCACCAGCTTAGGGATGGCACTGTCAACTACTCGTAGGTGGGGTGGGGGGCTGTTTCCACTGCTCTAGACAACGGCACACATGCACCGCATGGCGCATGCGGCAGGGCAGGGGCAGTGTGTCCTGCAGGGACCCTCGCTTCTTCATGCCTAGCAGACGGCGGTGCTTGTCAACCTCCTTCATCAGGTCAGCCACATGCCCCTTGTCCAGGTTGCCGGCCTGCAGCTCCGAGCTCTTGGTGTCGATGCCATACCCACACGCCATCCTGATGAACAGCTGCGCCTCCTCCCCGCTCCAGCTTAACCAGGCCCTGGCTGTTTTAGCGTACAGCGTGACAAAGCACTCTGCATGTGCACGCGGGGCGGGGCGGGGCGGGGCGGGGCGGGGCGGGGCGGGGCGGGGCGGGGCGGGGCGGGGCGGGGCGGGGCGGGGCGGGGCGGGGCGGGGCGGGGTGGGGCGGGTTCAAAAGTGGCGCTGGCATCCTCACATGGGCACTGCCTACCACAGCCGTCACCGTTGACATTGACAGATTGGGGCTTTGTTTCTTTGAATGATCAATAAACGTGTGATCTGCCCAAAGAATTGCCCCAAGCTCCATCTTCGTTGCTTGCTGATTGATTGCCAAGGCAATGCAGCCGGCACCATGGCAGCAGCCACAGCCACAGGCCGCGCCTTGGGCTGCGTCCGGACAGCAGCCGTGGATCGCGCAGCCCCAGACGCAGGCGCCCTGGAGCTATGGCAACACTGCTCCCGTACAGCAATGCAGCCAAGCACCAGGAATCAGGGTGGGTGCCAGTTGATAAAGCGCTAATCTTCGTCGAACCCATCAACGGTCGCGATGCGTGGCACTCACATTGCCTAGCCAGCGTCGTGAGACGATACATGAGTATGGGCGTGTAAAGGGGGGTGCGAGGTTGCAGGGCAGCGGTTTGGGCCTGGCAGGGGTGCTGCGCGCGTGAATTCTTGCTTATAGTGCATGCTTGGGGTGCATGTCACATTGAACTCTCCGTTACGCGATGGCCACTGCACATGGAGTGTGACAGTTAAGTGCAGACAGCACAGTGCAGTACTGACCGTGGTGCAAACAGGGCAGGGCAGCACCAATACCGTAATGACAGTGTGTTTGACATGGTTGGGTCCATGCGTTGTGTGCTGCTCTGAGTTGAGGCAGGTGTGGTCAGGCGTGGTGACCCAGCTGATGCCACCCAACTACGGCATTGTGGACGGCGACTCTTTCTACCTGGAGCCCCTGTGCTCAGGCCGCATACCTCAGGTCCGCCTGCCCCCAGCAGGAGCACATGGGTGGTGCGCATGGGTGAAGGTCACATCCAGGCACATGCCGCGTGATGCGGGTGATGGTGGTCACCGTTTAAGCTCATGCTACTTGGCCATCAAAGCTGGAGCTTAGGCTGATGCGCATGCCGCATGCGCATGCCGCATGCGCATGCCGCAGATTTTCTTGGGTAGGGCCATGACATGGCTGTGGGGGTCCCAGGCGGGAGCTAGGGTGGTCAGTTAGGGCGGTGGGGCCTTGCCTGAGCCGCCTGCCTCACCTCAGCATCACCCTCCCACCCACAACTTGTCGTCCATGCTACGTGGGCATTGTCCATCTGCCCTGCTTGCCTGCATGCTTGCTTGCTTGCATGCAGGTTGGCGAGCGAGTGAAGTGTGAAGCTATTCCTAACACGGATGGTGGCAAGTACAGCTGGCGGATCACACGGCTGGAAGTGGAAGGCACATCACACCTCGCTCACACCTCAGTTGCCTCATCAGGCGCTGCACACCATACCCCTGCAGCCTTGACAGCAGCTGCTGGTGCTGGGGGCCATGCCACTGCTGCCTCCGCCTATCCACCTTACTCTTCCGGTCCGGGCGGGCCCATGGCAATGCCACATGGGGCTTCCATGCAAGGCCAGCCCATGCAGCCCATGCAGCCCATGCAGCCGCAGGCAATGGGACACATGGTGCCGCATGGAGGAACGTATCCTGGCAGCCATGCAAACCATGCAGCCATGCAAGCAAACCCCATGGCAGGGATGGGCATGCACCCGGCAAGTGGGCCACAGGCACACCAGGCCCCGCTGGGGAGGCCGCCTCCGGCGATGCAAGGCGCACAGGGTGGCCGATGGTGAGCTGTTGAGGCTGCATGAGGCACTTGCCTGCCTGTCTGCTTGCTCAGGTGATCCTGTGAAGTGAGGGCGGGGCGGGGCGGGGCGGGGCGGGGCGGGGCGGGGCGGGGCGGGGCGGGGCGGGGCGGGGCGGGGCGGGGCGGGGCGGGGCGGGGCGGGGCGGGGCGGGGCGGGGCGGGGCGGGGCGGGGCGGGGCGGGGCGGGGCGGGGCGGGGCGGGGCGGGGCGGGTGCCTTGCTATTCAACATGGCAACCTGTTCTCCCTCACTGCTGCCCCTATGCTGCTGCCCCTATGCTGCTGCTGCTGCTGCTGCCCCTATGCTGCTGCTGCTGCTATGCTGACCCCTAGGCAAGGCAGCAACAGTGATCATGGTCGAGCCTACAACAGTGCCCCACCCCCTACTACCGCATACGTGGCAGATGTGGCCTTGGCTGTTGCTGCCAACGCCATTTCTTCATCCAAAGAGGTATGTGAGAGGGGTTAGTGGTCAAAGCCAGGCTTGTGTGAGGTCCCTGATGTTGCGGGGGGCGGGGACTGCACAGCTTGCGAGCGCTCAGCTCTTACCACCCAGCCCGCACTGTGTGTGGCAGGAATGGCTTGTAGCATGATTTCTCTAATGTTAAACCCACATGCCAGTCACTACACGGATATGAAAGGGCCAGGCTGCTCCTCAGCCGGTTTTGCTTCTGCTGTGTGCAGCCTGTAGGCCCTCCGGCAGCTGATGCTGCGACGTACGGGAAGAGTGTCGCGCTGATGACGGATTCCGAGCGCAAACGCGCAGAGGTGCGGACCCGGGCGGTTGCCCGGTATCGGCCTGTTCGCGATGACAGCATACCGCCGACCCGCACGCCCAGGAGCAAACCACCAGATGCAGGGTGGCGTCCACTGTGCCGCAGGCGGCGGTGCAGCCATACTCGTCATCCTTCGGTATCGGCGCGTCCTTGCTGGGGAAGATGGGGTTTGGAGCAAAAGGCGGCGGTGGGCTGGGCGCGAAAGAACAAGGAATCTCTGCCCCTGTCGATCCAAAGAGCATCAAGGGCCAGGTGGGACTAGGGTTCGATGGCAAGCCTCAGCCCCAGCGCCGTGCCCCATTCTCGATTAAGGGCGAGCAGCGGCGCGGCCGATCGCGCTCGAGGTCAGGGTCGCGAAGTTCCCGCTCATCGTCGCGCTCCTCCCGGTCGAGTCGATCGGACTCTTCACGATCGCGCTCTCCATCCCGATCCCGGTCGCGAACAAGGGTTCACAGCCGTTCGCGCTCGACCTCCCCGCCTCGTCAGTACGTGTGCGAACTGCCCCGATTGCACGTCGGGGGCGAGCCTGAGCGCGGCATCACCAGCATGGGCCTGAGGTGGGCTGGAAATCTGACGAAGCTGTATGCCCCTCCTGTGCCACGCTATGACAGGGCCTTGGCTTCCATGCGTCCCTGCTTTTGTCACTCCCTCACACTGATGTCCCACGCCACGCTGCAACAATGTGTCCCATACCAGGCTGACGGCTCAGCAGTGTGAACCAACGACAAAAACAAAACACAAAACAAAAACAAAGCAATACTAACACAGAACAAAACAAAAACAAGAATAAGAATAGGTATACAATAAACATAAATGCAAATGTGCTGACGCATTCAGGGTGCTGTATCCATTGTGTCTCCTGCATGCAGCCCGCACCCTCTTCAGCCCCCCTGGCATTCCTTGCTGCTCACCCATCCTTCCCCCGCTAAATCACTCAGCCCACCACCCGCTCTCCCATGTCACCCGTGGTTGTTGCAGGTACAAGGGGCTGCGGCTCCCGCCTGACTTTGCCGGCCTGCGCTGCTCCTGGCAAGCCAGCCTGGGCAGCCAGCCTGACTGGTGAGACCAGGCCAGCCTGGAGTGGAGGGTGAAGCAGGAGGGGGCTGGGGCTGAGGCAGGAGGGGGCTGGGGCAGGAGGGGGCTGGGGCAGGAGGGGGCTGGGGCAGGAGGGGGCTGGGGCAGGAGGGGGCTGGGGCAGGAGGGGGCTGGGGTGGAAGGGCTGGGGGGAGGATGGGCCAGGGTCTGGAAGAGGCTGGAGCAGGAGGGGGCTGGTGAGGAGTGAGGAAAGGATGTGAGGCAGTAGGTGGAGGTGGGGGTGGAGGAGTGTGGCTAGGGCTGGTGAAGCCTATGGGTGTGGATGAGAGTGAGGATGTGTGAGATGTGTGGGATGGAGGTGTGACCAGGGCTGGGCTTGCCTCAGCCCTCTGTTTGAAAGCATTTACAGCACCCTGCCACAGGCTATCTCGTAACAGTGCAAAACGCCTGGCCTAGGTCAGGCCAGCCGCCTGCTGCTGCTGTTGACCTCAGTGGTGCCCCTGCCGCCCCACCCCCCTCCCCTGCAGGCTCTGGACCCGCCCCCTGGCCTTCAACATCCTCCCCCCTGCTGCTCCCTCCCCTGCCGGCAGCCTGGGACCTCCACCTCCACCCCCACCCCCACCCCCTGCCACTGCCACTGCCACTGACGCTGCCCCAGTGCCCAGCCCACCCCCTGCCGCCTCAGAGGCGAGGGGGGCAGCAGCAGGGGGCTCAGAGGCCCAGGGAGGGGCCCTGCTGCTGCCCGGGGGGCCTGAGAGGCCTGGTGTGACCTGGCGGGTGGCGGTGGTGCTGGCGTCTGGCTTTGATGGCGCTGCACTCAGTCGGGCGGGGGAGGCAGTTGCTGGGCGGCTGCAGGTAGGTGAGGAGGGGAAAATGGAAAAGGGGGAAAAGAAAAGGGAAAATGGGAAGATAAAAAGGGGGAAAAGAAAAGGGGAAAATAAAAAAGGAAAAGGAAAGGGGAGGGGGAGGGAGGGAGGGCAGGGGCAGGGTGGTGAGCAGTGATGTTTAGGCTGGCTTGTTGCTTGTGAATGGTGGTGTGGTTGGTTGGAGGTGGTTGGTAGCTGCAAGGGGAGCTGAGAAGGGGGAAGTGAAGCGACAAAGGGAATGGATAAGTGGGGATAAAAGAGATGAGGTATCGAGGAAAGGGGAGGGGGAAAGGGAAAGGGGAAAGGGAAGGGGAGGACAGCACAGCAAGCCTAGGCAAGCCAGGGTCAGGCAAGCCAGAGGGGGGGGTGTCTCTCTGCTACACAGTCACACTCTTACACTCACTGTCATCTCACACATCTTGCCATGAACCCTTCAAGCCTCGTATACTCCAGCTCCACTGCCTCACCGCCGCTTGAAGCTCTAGGCTGCTCAATGACAGCAGACTGCTGGCAACATGACGCCAAAACACTCTGACCCCTGGTTCCCTCATTGGTGCCCCAAAAGACATACACTGCCCCCCCTACCTCCCCCCCTACCTCCCCCCCTACCTACCCCCCTACCTCCCCCCCTACCTCCCCCCCTACCTCCCCCCCTACCTTCTCCTCATATCACCTTGCCAAATACTCACCATGCCCCATGCTGTGGTTGTGGTTAGAAACGTACTTACCCTTCGCCTGCTGCCTGCTGCCTGCACCCCCCTACTGCCCCGCAGCACCCCCTGGACGCCTTGAAGCTGCTGGTGACCCAGGCCGCCCCCCCCGCCCCCCCACCCCCAAGCAGCCCCCCCCAGGGCGCCCAGACCCTCCCCCCCGCAGCAGCAGAGCCCCAGGCAGGCAGCAGGGGTGCAGCTAGGCAGGGCAGCAGGGAGGGGGGCAGGGGGGGTGCGCTGCTAGGGGGGTGCTGGCAGCCAGGGGATGGGGCCCACCCCACTGCCTGCCCCGCCAGCCTGGAGGTGACAGCAGCCCGGGTGGTGAGGGAGGCTACTGGGCTGCTGCTGGATGCGGGCACGCAGGTGGGCGGGGCAGGGTGGGTGGGGCGGAGGGGGACGCGGGGCAAGGGAGGGAGGGCGGGATCAGGCAGGGTGGAGTGGGAGGGGCTAGGGAGGGGTGAGAGGGAAGCAGCAGGGTGTGTGTGTGTGTTTGATGGTAGTGTGACGGTGGGTGGGGTGGGGTGGTGTGGTGTGGTGTGGGGTGGGGTGGGGTGCGCAATGGTGGGAAGGCAGCTCACACAATGACTCCCTTCTGCCTTCCTCTGTCATGTCCTGCCACTGGCCACTGGGTGATTGGTCATTGGGTGATTGGGTGATTGGTCATTGGTCATTGGGTGATTGGGTGAGGTGACACCTGAGGGGAGGGTGAGGGAGGGATGGGGAGCGTGACTGCCACCAGCGTCCCTCTAGCCTTCTCCTCCCCCTCCCCAGGCCCTACCCATTCCGCCCCCTGGCTGCGCCCTCCCCCCAAGCCCTGCACCCCCCGCTGCTGCTGCTTGCAGTGGCTGCGCCTGGCTGAGCTGGTCTACCTGCGGCCTGACCCTGGGGCCTCGGGCGCTGCGGCGGACACTGAGGAGGGGCGGGTAGGGGCGGAGGTGAGGGGCGGCTGGGGCGCAGGGGCAGCGGCAAGGGAGGGCAGGGGCAAGGTAGACCGGCACGGCGCTTGGTGGGGCAGGGGCGGGGCCGGGGGCGGGGGCAGGGGCAGGGGCAGGGGCAGGGGCAGGGGCAGGGGCAGGGGCAGGGGCAAGTCGTACTTCAGGGGAGCAGGAGGTGATGGGTCCAGGGAGGGAGGGCCAGCCGCAGCTCTCTGGGTCTGGCCCCACCTGCCTCCTCAGCCTCATCTGACCCCACCTGCTCGTCTGGCCCCACCTGCTGCTGGCGCACGGCCCTCAGCCCCACCTGCCTCCTCCTCCTGCCACCCAGCACCCCCCTGCTGCTGGCGCCAGCCCCCCTGCTGCTGCCCCCCCTCCTGCTGCCGTGCCCCCCACCCCCCGCCCCCCTGACCCTGCCCTTGCCCCCTCTGAAGTTGTGAACACGCAGCCGCCAGCCCCCCTGCTGCTGCCCCCCCTGCTGCTCCCCCCCCCCCCTGCCCCCCTGACCCTGCCACAGGCACATGAGGAGCACCTTGTGGTGTACCTGGTGCACGCCTGGTCAGCCTCCCGTCCCAACGCCGCCGCTGCCCTGGCAGTTGAGAAGGCCAAGGTAGGCCTCAGGGCGGGCCAGGCGGGGGGTAGGGGGTCAGAGCTGTGCATGGGAGGGGAAGGTAGGAGGGGGGGAGCTGGCTGGGGGGCAGGGGGGAGCCCAGTTGTGCCTGCGAGGAGAGGGGGGGAAGGGGGAGCATCATGGCTGAAGGAGGGGGAGGGGAGGGGAAAGTCAGCAGCGGGGTGGGGGGGTGGGGGGGGTGGGCCGACCCGACCTGACCTGGCCTGACCCGTGCAGGCAGCTCTTGAGGGAGAGGGGGCAGGCCAACGCAGGCAAGCGGAAGCCGAGGCAGCTGTGAAGGCAGCAGAGGAGGTGAGGGGCGAAGAGCACTGACCCTCACTGCTTGGAGGGAAGGGGAGATCCGGGGGGGTGGTTAGGAGCAGTTAGGTGCTAGGGGGGGCTATGCCTGCAGCTCAGGATTAGGAGAAGGGAGCAGAGGGATGGAGAGTGCAGGGGCGGCAGGGTGGTTAGGAGCAGTTGGGGGCAGCTAGGTCAGGATAAGCGAGGGAGCAGAGGGTCATGCTGTCAGGGCAGGGGTGGTGAAACCAGTAGGTGGGGCAAGGTTGCCAGGGTCTCTGCAGTCGCTGCCGCCCCTGCCTGCTACCGCCCCTGCCTGAGGAAGTGTCCTGGCCCCTGGGCTGCAGGCGCTGGCTGCCAGCAGGGGTGGCAGGGGGGTTGAGGGCAGCAGGGGTGGCAGGTGCGGAACCACTGCTGCCACTGCACCTGCACCGCTGCCCCTGCTGCTGCCGCTGTTACCGCCTAGTTACTTACTGAGCTAGGCTGCAGGCGCTGGTGGAGGTGCGTGCGGCGCTGGCTGCTCCACTGCCTGACCCAACCAATGGGGCTGACCTGCGCCTGGACCCCTCACTGCTCACTGTGGCTCAGCTGCAGGTCAGACCCCCCTCCCCCTCCACCCCCCTCCACCCCCCTCCCACCCCCTCCACCCTCCACCCCTCAACTCCCCTCCACCGCCTCAGCTAGCTCTTGTCACCCTGCTCTCCCCTGCCCCCCTTATGGCCCCCCCTATGGCCCCCCTCCCCGGCTGGTGCAGGATGAGCTAGGCAAGCGCGGGTTGGACACAAAGTGGGACCCTCTGAAAGGCAAGAAGAGCCTCATGGATCGGCTGCAGGTGACCTCACACCTCACACCTCACACCTCACTCCTCATCATCTGGGTCACCATTGCCACATCACGCCCATCATCACCCCACCCCATGAGCGTTATCACCTCATCACCTCATCACCACCCTCACCCTGACCATCATCACCACCACCATCATCGACATCAACATCACTGCCAACATTCATCACAAGCACCCCCCCCTGGCCACCCCCCCCCCTTCCCCACCACCACCACCACCACCACTGGCATCATCATGCCACCACCATCATGCCACCACCATCATCACCATCACACCCACCCCACCCCACCCCACCCCACCCCACCCCACCCCACCCCACCCCACCCCACCCCACCCCACCCCACCCCACCCCACCCCACCCCACCCCACCCCACCCCACCCCACCCCACCCCACCCCACCCCACCCCACCCCACCCCACCCCACCCCACCCCACCCCACCCCACCCCACCCCACCCCACAAAGAGAGAGAGAGTGAGAGAGCAAGGGGAAAGAGAGATGAGGGCAGGCGATGATGAGATCCCGTGTTCACGGCCCCGGGCAGGGAGGGTACCCCAGCCGCCACCCAGCAGCAGCGCCCCCCACACCCAGCCAGCTCAGCTCCGGCAAGGACCTCACTTCAGCCCCCCCTCCAACTCCATGTCAGGGGGGATGTGGGGGGCATCGGGGGGAAGGTCCTGGCGGGGGGTGGGCTGGCGGTGTCCTCAGTTGGTGGGGATGTCTCAGACGGCTCCCTGGCGGCCTCGCAGCCTCTTCCCGTGACACGCTTTATTGGACCGGGGCAGGGGGCTTGGGCCGGGAGGGGGAGGGGGGCGGGGGGCGGGGGACGTCCGCCCGCCTGCCCCGTGCCCCCCTCTTCCCTCGATCAAGGCTTGCATCAGGAGGAGGGCGGGACGCAGGGCCGGGGGCATGAGTCTGCTTCCCGGCCCTTCGCCCCTCTTTCCTCGTGGCCAGGCCTTGGGTCGGGAGGGAGGGGGGGGCGGGGGGCGGGGGGGGGGCCGCCTGCTGGCCCCTTGCCCCCCTTCCCCCCCGGCCCGGGCCAGCTGCTTTGAGTCCAGCAAGGCGGGTCGCGGGCGGAGAATGCGCGGCGGCCTTGGTGCCGGCTGTGCGAGGCGCATGCGCCTCACCTCCACATCCGCCACACACAGCGCTGCTGCAGCACCAGACCTAGCTAGCCGATACGGCTATGCAGGGACTTTTTGCAGCCGGCTCTAGCTTGTGCCAGACTGCGCCTCTTTGTTTCTGTTCCATTCTCCTCACACCTCACTCCCTCAGCAGCCCCTAGCAGCCCAGCCCCTTCAGGTGTGTGCCACACAGGCCACAGCAACACAGGCGGCAGCAGCAGCAGGGTATGGCAGCAGCGGCAGAGTATGGCAGGGGCAGTTTGAGAGCTAGGGAGGGGGGGTGGGGGGTGGGGGGTGGACTGGGCGGGGGTAGGGGGAGAAGGTGGGTGGGGCTGGGACACGCTGGTTGAAGCTGGGGAGGCTAGTGGAGGTCCACGCCTGGTGGGGGCCTGGCGCTGCTCCTGCAACGCCCCAGAGCGCACGCATATTGTCTCTGGCCGCAAGGTGAGGGGGAGGGGGAGGGGGGAGGGGGAGGGGGAGACCTGCCCCAACTTGCGGTCCTGTTGGTGTTCACGCAACTGTTCTGCAGGTTGA
Source organism: Haematococcus lacustris (assembly GCA_030144725.1). Classification (NCBI taxonomy): domain Eukaryota; kingdom Viridiplantae; phylum Chlorophyta; class Chlorophyceae; order Chlamydomonadales; family Haematococcaceae; genus Haematococcus; species Haematococcus lacustris. Next base: position 113,555 of record JASKMD010000219.1, read on the forward strand.
CCTCCCTAGCCAACACGGCTGTTGCAGACTACCTTGGCTGCAATGGCCAGCCCCTACCAGCCCCAACCAACCCCAACATCATCAGCAATAAATTGCCCCCCTCCCCCTCCCATTGGATTTCCCCCGCTATCCCCCCCGCTATCCCCCCGTTCCTGCCTCTCGCTTCCTTGGAGTCGCTCATCGTTGCTGCTGCAACAGCTTCTTCTGCTGCTGCTGCAGCCCAGGCTGCATCGTGGGCAAGGCTGAGAGGGGAGGGTGAAGAGGGGGGGGTGGGTGGTGACGAGAGGTGCAAAAGGGCACAGGCACAAGGGCTTTGGCATGCTAAGAGACGAGTCGTTGAGCGACTTGGCGAGCGACAGCTCGCCCCGCCCTCCGGTTCGACACCGCAGGGTGGCCGGTCAGGCGCCATCAAGAAGCTTGGTGGCGCCAGTGATCACGAATGTGATCTCCCTTCCCAGCAGCACCCCCAACAGCCCTAGGCTGTGGGGCGTGGCAGCAGCTGCCAAGCAGCTGCTCGCCCGTGCACTCAGGCTGGAGGGCCGGCCATAGTGGGCAACCCCCCCTAGGGGGGCCCCATGACCCGGGGCATAGCCCCTGGCCCGCTACGAAGACTGCAGAGGAGCCTGTTTTGGACACGCACACAGGCAACAGCACCGACAGGCAGCCGGCAAGCCAGCCAAGCGGTGAGCCAGCCAGCAAAGAAGGCGGCCAGCAAGCCCACACCCCACAGCCGGGCAGCCAGGCAGCAGGGCAGCCAGGGCGGATGGGGCTGGGCGGGTCTGGCTGGCGAAGGGGTTGCTTTTGAAGGTGCCATTGTGTGTGAAAGAGTGATCCAAACGGGCTCCGGGCCTTGCCGACTGAGTGGGCAACCAGACAGGTTTGGGGCCGGGAAGGGCTGGCGGGGCAGGGCGGGCGGCTGAACGTGTGCGACAGCCCCCGCCCAACAACTCCCTCCTCCCTCCCAGCCGACCTTGTGCTGGCCCCTGATCAGTGGCAAGATGGCCCAGTGCTGTGTTGGGGGATGTCTGGGGTTCTTAGGGGCGCTGGCTGGGGGGAGCAGGCTGCTTGGGCACCCGACCTGCCTCAAGCCACAGGCTGCGAACTCTGAGCCTCACTCCTCTCTCTCTTTCTCACTCTCTCGCTCTCTCTCTCTCTTCTCACTCTCTTGCACTTTCACTGCCAATCACGCATACACACATGCGTTGCCCTTTCTTCATGTACACACTTTCCATGCACGTTGTTTGCCTTGCATTGTGCAGCAAGCACGGGTGAAGGAGCATGCACATGGGCTGGCACATGCACTGCCATCTGTCACCCTCCATCGCTCTTGCACCCATACACCCAAACATATGCACGAGCACAAGTTCCATGTGCCCACACTTTGTGCATGCGGCAACATCCTCACTACCCATCTGCTCTTGTCACAACTAACTGACACAACTGACTAATGTGAGGGGGTGAAGCAACAACACGGGATGTGCAAGCCTGGCAGGAGGTGAGGACCCCGCCGCCATCCACTCCTCCTCCTCCCCCCCTCCCCCTACTGCTCCCTCAGCCCCCTCAGCCTCCTCCTACTGCCTTCCTACCACCTGCCCCCTCAGCCTGCATTTCTACCACCGCAGCTTAGCTCTTGACTCTCTTTGCCCCAAGGCCCCAACCAAAAGGCCCTAACCCTAGATCTCAAGCGGTGCCCCCCCACGTGGACCCCCGCTCCCCCCCCCTCCCCTTCCCCCCTGCTCTGCCCACAGCCTCACCTGGCCCACCCCCGCCGCCCTGCCCCCCCTGCTGCCCCCTGCTGCCCCCTGCTGCCCCTGCCCCCCCTTGCCCCCCATGCCCCGCAGCATCACCTGGTGTCCCGGCGCCAAGAGGTGCCTGAGTGGTCTAATCAGGCAACCCGCCTCGCTGCCGCCCAGCACCACCTAGCCTCGACACAGCAAGCCGCCGCCGCCGCCACTGCCGCCGCCGCCGCCGCTGCGGCTGCTGCTAAGCAGGCGGGGCAGCTGCTCGCCGCCCCCCCCCCCCCGCCAGGGCACTGGAGCTGGTGGGGGCCCCAGGGCTGGTGGCGGGGGGGAGGGTGCTGGCAGGGGTCAGTCTGGCACAGCTGCTGGGCTACAGGGACAGGAGGTCGAGGCCGGGGGAGCCTGAGTTTGAGGTGGGTGAGGAGGCGAGCAAAGGGGGGGAAGGCAGAAAAAGCGAGGGGGAAAGGCGGAAAGTGAGGAGGTGGGGGAGGGTCGAGGGTCGAGGATGTGGGGGGAAGGGTGGAGGCTCGAGGTTGGAGGTCTGGCCAGGCTGCATGTGTTGGGTGCTTTGGCCAAGTCTAATGACAGCCGGTGCTTTGGCCGTTGCTGTCATTAGAGCTTGGGCAGCAGCATGGGGCAGTGAAAGGGGCTGGTGGAGGGGGTGGTGCCAAGGGGGTAGTGCAGGGGAGCAGGGGGTAGCAAAGAAGGCGTGGGTGTGAACGTTGAAGGTGAAGAGATGCACAGTGAAAGGGTTGCACGGCACTGCAACCGGCTTCTTACAACAGCACTGGAATGGAGCTGACAATAATTAATGGCCCATAAATGCCAAGAAGATAAAGCCAGATTAGGAAGATAAGGCAAAACAAATATATATATATATATATTATATATATATATATATATATATATATATATATATATATATATATATATATATATATATATATTTGTTTATATATATACAACGCATATATATATATATACATACATATACATACATATATACATATACATACATACATACATATATACAACGCATATATATATATATATATATATATATATATATATATATATATATTTGTTTATATATATACAACAAATATATATATATATATTTGTTTATATATATATATATATATATATATATATATATATATATATATATATATATATATATATATATATATAATATATATATATATATATATATATATATATATATAACTAACCAATTTAGGCAGAATGTGCAATCATGAAACTAATTATTGAATAAAAGGCACCATACCCGCCAGGTAGGTTCATGGTAATCACCACCACCACAGTTGGTGAAGTAGGCACCTTGCCTGCTTGTGCGTACCTTGGCTGCTGCCTGCAGCTGGCAGTGTGTGTGGAAATGGTGTACGAGCTGCTGGTGACGAGCATGGGGAGGGGCCTGTGGCAGCAGCTGCCCCCCCCTCGCTGCTGCTGCTGCTGCTGCACACGCCAAGCTGAAGGCAGGCCGGGCAGAAGGACCCTCCACAAGTGCCAGTTCCAAAGCAGGAGAGGGAGTGAATGGCGAGAAGGGGTCAAGCAAGGGGGAGGGGCAGGCAGAGGAGGGCGAGGGGGAAGGGAAGGGGGAGAGGGAGAGGGCGAGGGAGGGTGAGGGGCAAGGAGCTTCCAAGCGGATGCGGCGCATGGCAGGGGACACGGACGCGGCCCGGACGTCAGGTGAGGTCCCAGACTGGGGAAAGCAGGGGAGGCCGCACTGCAGCCTGCAGTGGCTCCCCAGAGCACCCAAGGGGAGCAGCCAGTACCCCTCACCAGGGCAGGCAGGGCAAAGCCGATCGTGTCTGGACACAAGTCAGTGGGTGCCGCGGCTGGCAAGGGTGACCTGCCTGCCTGCAGCACAGCGGCTGAGCCCAGTGAGGCCCTTGCTGACAGCTATGCTACGCGGCAGGGGAGGCCCCCCCCTACCGCTCACCCCCATTGAGTCATACTCAATAGGCTGTCCACCTCCTGTGGGCTGGCCGCCTCATCCACCGTGTTGGGACGTGGCCCAGACGGCCGCCTATCCCTCCTCAACCCACCGGGCTGAGACCCCTCCCGCCTCCATACATGCCCACTAGTTCAGTTCACCCACATGCCCTGTCCCTTGCCTACCCCCCACCCCCCCTCTCCCCACCTGCTGACCTGCCCACCTTCCCACCCCTTGCCTTCCTCTTCCATTACACCGCCCACCGCCCACTATGTCGCCTGCTCCCCTCTACCCCCAGCCCCCCCTCCACTGTCCCCTACCACATGTGCAGGCTCACCCTCCCCCACCCCGCCAGCCTTGCTCCTGGCCTGCCGCTTCTTCGACCGCCACGGGCTGGGCTACTTGCGCGATCGTGACCTGGAGGAGCTGGCAGCCTTGGTCTGCCACCCCATTTCAAGTGAGCCTCACACCCACAGGGAGTGAGAGGTAGAGGGAGAGGCAAGGACAGAAGATGGGGACAGGAGATGTGTGAAAGGGGAGGGAAGGGGATAGGAAGAGGGGTGGTCAGGGGTGTGACCTAGCCAGGTCACTCCTGCTCCGGGTATGGGGCCACAGGCACGAGCCGCTAAGGGTTTGCGGGGCAGGATGGTCGATCTGTGGATTGAGGGAGAGGAAGGGGTTGGTGTGATAGTGTGAAGCTCTAGGCTCGTTGAGGGGTGGGGGTGGGGGGTGGTGGATGGGGGGTGCGCAAAATGTGTGGCAGGTTTGAAACCTGGAGTGGAGCAAGGGAGTGTGAGGAGCAGGACAGGGAGCGAGGCAGGGCAGGGAGCGAGGCAGGGTGGGGCAGCAGGGTTGGGAATAGAAGAGGATATGGAGGGGGGGGGGGGGGGGATGGGTGGTGAAAAGACGGGAAGAAGTGGGAGGCAGGGAGGTGAGGTGCGGTGCGGGGGCTGCATGGAGGTGAGGGGGGAGCAGCCAGCCCCCCCTTACCACAGCAGCCCAGCCCTGGCCCCTCATCCCCCCTGACCCTGGCCTGGGTAGCAGACTGCTGATGCCTCCCCCCCCCCTGCCTGCCTGCACCCCCCTGCCCCCGCAGGCAGTCTGGCCCAGTCTGTGGTGGATGCCCTGACTCACCAGCCCTCAGGCCGCTTCAGGTGTACCCAGGGCCTAACCCCTGAATGGCCAACCCCTGCTGCTGCTGCTGCTGCCATGCAGCCCCCCCCCTCCCCCCGCCCCTGAGCCATGGCTCAGCAGGACCCCCCCACAAAAAACCTGCATTGCCCCTCCCCTCCCAGCCAGGCCATGGCTGCTGGCCCACAGCTAGGGTGCCAGACCCCCCTGCCCCTGCCCCTGCCCCCTTGTGCTGCCGCCTGGCAGGTACTTGGACCTGGCTGGTCAGGAGTTGAGGCCTCACCACCTGGCCACCACCACCCCCCTGGCCTGGGCTCCTGCCCCCCTCGCCCCCCTCGCCCCCGAGCCTGTGGGGCTGGCAGGCGGGGAGGGGGGGCCAGAGGGGGGCGATGTGAGGGGGCTGAGGGAGACGCTGGTGGGTGGCTAGTGGGGGAGGGAGCTGGGGAAGCTAGAAAGTGATGAGGGCTGTGACAATGCCCCGCAGCGACTCCGCCTGCCTGCCTGCCCCGCCCGCCCATAACATAACATAACACCCGTCTCACTCATCGCGCATCACCGGTTGCCCTGTGCTCTCAGGCGCGCATGCAGTCCGCCTGCCACGCTGCTGAGGCCGAAGTGGTGCGTCTCCAAGCTCAGGTGTGGCTCGTCCCTCGCCGCGAAATGCTTGGAAAACTGTTTCAGGGTTATGGGAAGCCAGTGTACTCTCAGGAACTGCTCGTACTTACATTGAAGCGTTCCGATTGTTTGGGACGTTCGCTCAGCGTCGTTTGCTAATGTTGCGACGCAGGCGCAGGTGGCGAGTGCAGCTGTGGTCACGCATCGAGAGGAGCAGCTTCAAGCTCAGATCCGGACGTTGGAAGAGCAGCTGGCGGTGACAGAAGCGCGGTTGGCAGCAACTGCGCAAGAGTGAGTGGTGCCTCATGTGACCACCATTATCACTCTTGCTGAAGTAGGCCGCGAAAGGTGCAGTGCTGCCGTGGATGAGCTGCTTCATGTCCTGCTAGCCGGGCTTTGTCTTCACTTGCCAATACTTGCTTATGCATTCGCCCGTACGCATGTCGGCGCTCCCTTGTGCCGCAGGTCGTTACACAAGTTGCAAGACGCGATACCAAAGTTGCAAGCCATAGAGGCGTTGTATCAGAGCGTTGGCGCGATGATCCACGGCAGCCAGCATGTGAAGTCAGCTAGCATCGTGGCCGTTAAGACGGAAGGATTGGACAGTTGAATATACCACGGTGTGCTCCTTTCAAGGATGCGACCTACGCTGTGCATAGCACAAGCGTGTAAGCAAGTCAGCAGTATCACACGGAAATAAAACAATGCACGACATGTTGAAAGCCATTGGTGCCAGCGGGTTATAAGTAAATGTGGCGGAAGTGCAGCATAAATTAACAATTCCGGCGTTGTTGCGACACATGTAGCGAGCATGCATGACAGGGAATTTACAGGTCCGGGATGTGAATGCCTCGTGCCCGCGCATTGTCCAGCAACTCTTGCACGTCTTTGCCCTGCCGCAACGCGACGCTCTCTAGCTCACGCCGCGTCATCGTACGAACACCCGTGGCTGTGACCGCCATCCCCGCTGCCAGACCTCCCTCCTTGGGCTCGTTCAACCTTCGTCTCATGTGAGTGATGTGAGACAGGAGTGGTGGCAGCATTGGACAGAAACTGATGACCATCAGCGAGAAGCAGCGTGTCGACGTCTGGCCCAGCATCAGCAACTTGCACATTCATGTCGGCCGCGGAATGGGCGACGTCGGACGTGGGACGCGCCCAACCGCTGCCCCATGCCCGCGACTTCCTTTCCAGTCTCAATAGTTACGGGCCGGAGCGGTCGGAGCGGAGCATCGGCCCGGGGCAGCGGCAGTAGGCGCGCCGGACCTCGGGTTCCCGCGACCCCCGCTCCCGGAGGCCATGGTGCAACCTCCATCTTGGTCTGGCGAGGCACGCGAACACGCGGCGCAGACGCTGACACAATAGGTGAAGGTGCAGCCGATGGTTGCGGTTTTCGCGTGGGAACGACAATGTTTGCATCCACTTCAACCGTCCAGCGCGATGCTGGCACAGCGTCAAGCTGCCGGCGATGCATCTCTCGCTCTTCCGCTGCCCGCCTCTTCTTCTTCCGCCGAACCTTGCCACTCGTCAGGGGTCCACCCCATCCTCTTCGATGTCCACACCCGGGTCGCGCGGCCGGCCGCTGGACGTTACCGGAACCGCTTCGCACAGGTCCGCTGTTGCGAGTACTAGCAGCAACAGCTTGGACGCGCCTCCTCCCACCTAAGCCTCGGACAGCCCTGACCTTTTGGAAGCGGGTTTGCCTGGTCCTCATTGACCTCCCCTCTGTTGATAGCCCCTGCATCACCCATCCTTGCCCCAGCGCCTTGCACACCGCCTTGATCCCGTCTAGGCCTGGACAGTGGCTGCACCGGCTGCTGCTTCAGCTCAGACTCAATGCGTGCCTTGGCAGCTGAGACCATGGAACGATGTGGCAGCCGGATGCCCACCTCAGCTGCCACTTCTGCAGGTATGATAACGCCTGCAGCAGATGATACACAAAGTACAAACTGGGAGGTGAAAACGCATGGCCATTGCTCGCCCTCCCCTGCCCCTGCCCTGCCCCTGCCCCTGCCCCTGCCCCTGCCCCTGCCCCTGCCCCTGCCCCTGCCCTTGCCCTTGCCCTTGCCCTTGCCCTTGCCCTTGCCCTTGCCCCTCCCCCTCCCCCTCCCCCTCCCCCTCCCCATCCCCCTCCCCTCCCCCTCCCCCTCCCCCTCCCCCTCCCCCCTCCCCCTCCCCCTCCCCCTCCCCCTCCCCCTCCCCTCCCCCTCCCCCTCCCCCTCCCCCTCCCCCTCCCCCCTCCCCTCCCCCTCCCCCTCCCCCTCCCCCTCCCCCTCACCCAGTGCCAGCGCCTCAGCCATGAGCTGCTGCGGGTCCAGCCCCTCATCCAGGGCGCCCTCCCACAGGGCCTGCAGCTGCTCTGACGTCACGCGGGTGCGGGGCGGGCCAGCAGGGACCCACCTCCTCCTCAGCAGACACAGGCCTGAGACCAGGAGGGGCACCCTGGCCACCCCCCTCCCCCACACCCTTAGCCCCAGGCCCCACCCCCTGCCCCCTCCATCCCCCCTCCTGCCCCCCTCCCTGCCAGCCCGTCCCTGCTGCTTGGCTTCCCCGCCCCCCCCACTCCCCCCCTGACGCCATGCCAGGGGGGTGGGGGGTGGGGGGCTGACCTTGCTGCCCTTGTAGGCCTCCCCCCTCCACCGCCCCTGCCCCCTGGGCCCACTCCTGGTCAGGGTCCGCCCCCCCCAGCAGCTTCCTCGGCATCCTGCTGCCGCAACTTGCTGCTGCTGCTGCTGCACCTCATGGGCCACTCGGCTGCGGTGACCCTCAGGCAGCTTGTTCAGGTCCACGAACTTCACATTCTTACCTGCGCAGGGACATGGCACAACCACCTTTGCTCACACTGGCGCTCGTATGTCACACTCCTTACCTCACTCACATGTCACACCCCCCACTTCGCACACATGGCACACTGCTGGCCACTTTCACTGCTCATGAACCTACATTGCCTTAGGCATTGAAACACACATTGCTGAGGGAGCAGGTCAGGTCACACCACGTCAGGTCAGGTCACACCAAGGTCAGATCAGGTCACACCAGGTCACACCAGGTCAGGTCAGGCTGTTATGCAGTTGTCATGCCGCATGGACCTGCCTTCCAGTGCTCGCAGCACCTCAGGCCTCAGCCCCAGCAGGGGGGCAGGCATGCCCATCGTGGCCGCCACAGCAGCAGCAGCAGGGGAGGTCCTTAGGCCCCCTAGGCCCCCTAGGCACTGCTGCTGCTGCTGCTGCTGCTGGCAGCCAGGGTGGGGTCAGAGGGGGGGGCTGGGCCATACACCTGAGGCCCCCCCCCGGGGCTGGCGCTGGGTGCAGAGGGGGGAGGAGGGGGAGGAGGGGGAGGAGGGGGTGAGGGTGGGGGTGGGGTGGGGAGGGGGAGGAGGGGGAGGTTGCCGAGGTAGCGCCTGCCCGTCTGAAGGGGTGGGAGGTGAGGCTGCGGTCTGGCCTCAGCCCCGGCCCTTGAGGAGGTGAGGTCAGGCGGTTAGGAGTGCTGTACCCTGGGGGGGGCGGCAGCAGCACCCTGGGGGGGGGGGGGGGGGGCGGCTGCGGAGGCGAGGGGGCGGGGGGGGGCATGCGCATGCCTCTGGACTTCAACACGCCAAGGCCTGGGTGATGAGTCGAGGGGGCGGGGAGAGGGGGAGGAGGAGGAGGGAGAGGGGGGGGGGGAGAGGGGGGTGCCCTTGTGCCCCTGCAAACAGTCTCTGCCCCTGCCCCCCCTGCCCCCCTGCCCGCCCCTGCTGCCCCTGTCCCCCCCCCTTGCTCCCCCTGCCCCCCCTGCAAATTGCCCCAGTGCCCCAGCAGCCACTGAGCTGCTTGTAGTCCCGCCTGCAGAGCCACTGGCAGCCATTGAGTCTGCTGCCGCGCCAGCCTTGGCAGTCGGAGGGGTGGACTGAGGGGGCGGCTGGGGTGGCTGAGCAGCAGGCTGAGGTAGCTGAGGTGGGGTAGCTGAGGGGGTGCTGAGGTGGCAGGCGGCTCAGCAGGTGGCTGGGGTGGGCTGAGGTGCTGCTGCTGTGCTGTAGGCGGCAATCAATGAGCGCTTTGAGCTGCTCTGGCCCCGCCCCCGCTGCCATGGCGGCCTGCAGCTGGGTCAACACTGAGTCCAGCACCCGGGGGGGGGGGCGGGGAGGGCGGCAGTGCTGCTGCTGCTGCTGCTGCTGCTGTGGTTGCAGGGGCTGCTGCTGGATGCCCTGTTGATGCAAAGGTAGGCTGTGGGGGGTTGCTGGTGAAGGGGGGGGTGGGGGGCTGGGAGGGTAGGTCCAGTTCCCCGCCCGCCCGCTGTCCCCCCTCCCCTGCAGCTGCCAGGGGGTCATGGCCAAGGTAAGGGGGAGCCAGCAG
>JASKMD010000219.1:123827-250000 GCA_030144725.1 Haematococcus lacustris
CTCTGGAAGAGATTGCCGCTTCGCGTCGTCTGGGCTGTCTCGTGAATGCGAGCCGTCGCGGGACGCGGGTTACACGTGTAGTGTGAGATTTGGCAGGTTAAAGACTAGCGACATTGCGTTCGTGAGTACAACTGGTTCGATCCCAGGGAGCCCCGTTCTAAGCTCTAGCCATTCTCGCAACACACCGCTGTAACCCAACACCCTAGTCGGAAGTCACCGCCTCGACTGGACCGGCCTTCGAGCTTGTGTCAAAAGGTCATCTGACGTTGCGTCCCCGCACGTTACAGCTGGTTTCCGACCCCGAGCATTTAAGCTCGCGGTCCAGTCAACATGACTTCAACTACCCAAAATGTCGCTTCGGCGAATAAGACCAATGGCGCCTCTGGCGTCCTTCCTCCAGCTTCAGCTGTTACAGCTACAGCGGAGACGGGTCCTGCACTCGGTGCAGCACCGGAGCCGGGCGAGTTGCCCGCTTCACTTCCCGCAGGAGGCCAACAGTTGGCTGAAGAAGAGGAGCTTCTGGACGAGTTTGGCCTGGACCAATTCGACAGCACTTCGACTCCAGTCGACGAGCTCAACGCGCAAATTGCCACCCTCCAGGCGCAACTGGTCGCAGCGCAGGCCAACAACCAGCAAGCTGGTTCGCTGGTGAGTCCTCTTGCTGCTAAGCGTGCTGCTAATGCTGCTTTGCTGCCAGCTAGCCCTAGTCCAGCTAAGAGGCCAGTCGAAGTAGCGTCGCAGCTAGTCAGGCCTTTGGCTGCTGCTCTGCGCGCACTCCAACACTTGACTGCTGCAATGCACCAGCCTGTTGCGCAGAAAGATGTTGCCTCGGGTTCACCCGGCACTTCGAACCCTCGCACACTTGCTGCCGTCCGGGACAAGTATGCTGGGGTTAACCCCGCTGCTGCACCCCTGCCTGCCAATGCCACTGCTGTTGCTGGTCATGATTCCAACTCACGTCGCGGGTTGCCCGTGACTGAGCGGTGGACTGATGCCAGTTCGACCTCCGGTCGCCGTGCTCTGTCATTCCTGGAAGACCTTGAAGCACACTGTGTTGCACATGGCCTGGACCCTGCTCTTGCTCTGCCCTCTTTCCTGTCAGGCAAGGCCAGGGATGTCTGGTTCCAGTCTGTTAGGGACTCATATGCCCTGACCTACTCTGGCTACCCCACTTGGCACTACCTGTCTAAGCAGTTCCTTGAGTTTGTAGGGGAGGACCTGACCACTGATGCTGATGCAGCACGTGCTAAGCTCCTTGACTCCACTCACCTGCGCATGACTAATGGTGTTGCCCTGTCAGCATACATTACTGACTTCAGGAACACCCTCACCTTGGCTGGCAAGGACTGCATGACAGATTCCATGCTTGTGAATGTCTTCCAGCGTGGCCTGTCAGCAGATCTGCGTGGTCCTGTTGCCAAGGATCTGCGTGCCCTTGTGGCCCCCACTTTGGATGAAGCCATTAAGGCTGCCATCACCAACCACAAGGCCCTTGTGGCTGCTGCTGGCTCTGGTGTGCATCCTGCCTCAAGGCGCCCGGTTGCTGCTGTGCACCAGGTGGCCCAAGTGCAACGTGGGCTGCAGAACCTGGCCAGGTTTCCTGGTCCACCTCCTGGGCGTCCTGCTGCTCCCTCTGCTGACAGTGAGGGTCCCCCTCCTGCCAGTGGCTACTGCTACCACTGTGGATTGTCATCCCACTGGACAAAGCACTGCAAGAGGAAGGCCTCTGGCATGAGCAAGGAAGAGGCCATGAAGGATGCTGGTACCTGGGAGCTGATGCAAGACCTGAAGAAGGGTGGCTCTGCCCCCTACAAGGCTGCAAAGCGTGACCGCAGCCCTGACCGTGGTGGTGACCATGCTGGTCCCTCCAGGCAGTACCAGGGTAGACGCCCTCAGACTGCCAGAATGGAGGCCAATGGCATGGTGAAGCACTTTCAGAAGTATCAGCGCAAATAGGAGTTTGCTCAGCCAGTAAACCAAAACTGTGCTGAGTACTCTGAGGCATGCATTGTGTGTGAACCTGCTCATGTGCTGACTGCTGCACATGCTGATGGGGAATCCCTGCACTTTGCCTTTGCTGGTCACCTGAATGAGCACCCTGCACGTGTCCTGTGTGACACTGGTGCTACCCACAGCTTTGTCAGTGCATCATTTGTTGCTGCACATGCTGTACCTGTCCACATGTTGAAGCACATGCAAGAGTGGCATGCTGCTAACAACACTGTGTTGAGCTGTTCCCAGTTTGTTAAGGCTGAGCTGAGGTTGCCAGGTATTACAGTACCCTGCCAACTCAATGTCATGCCTTCCCTCTTGCCAGACTTTGATGTGCTGCTGGGGAATGACTGGTTGAATGAACATGAGGCCGTGATGTCATACCAGGACAAGACACTCAGCCTAGCATGTGACAAGAGTGAGCCAGTAGTGCTGCCATGTCCTTCTGCTGGTGTGTCTCAGTCAGGGCAGTCTGCTGTAAGCAACCCTGCCTCTTTCCTGGTCAATGCTCTACGTGCAAAACCCCCTCTGGCTTCTGCAAAAGTTGCTGCCAGGTGGTTACGAAAAGGAGGCACAGGTGTCCTGGCCCTGATCACTGTGGACAATTCAAGTACCCCTGATCCAGCTCCAGCTGAACCTGACCTACCTCCAGGTGTGTCCCAGGCACTCAATGCTTTGCTGGATGAGTATGCTGATGTGTTTGCACCCATCACATCTCTGCCACCTGAGCGTCCTGTGGGCCATGCCATACCCCTTGTGCCTGATGCACGACCCTCTGTGGTACCTCAATACCGCATGAGCCAGGAAGAGCATGCTGAGCTGAAGAAGCAGGTGCAGGACCTACTTGCCAAGGGCATGATAGAACCAAGCTCCAGTCCTTTTGCTGCTCCTATCCTGTTTGTCAAGAAGAAGTCTGGTGAGTTACGCATGTGCCTTGATTACCGTCAGCTCAACAAGATCACCATCAGGGATCAGTATCCACTGCCCAGGATTGATGACTTGTTTGACAAGCTGTCAGGTTGCACTGTGTTCTCTTCCCTAGACCTTCAAGCAGGTTACAACCAGATCAGGATCACCCCTGAAGATGTGCCAAAGACGGCCTTCAGGACCCCTGACGGCCACTACCAGTTCAAGGTACTGTCATTTGGGCTCTGCAATGCACCTGCTACATTCCAGCGTGTCATGAATGATGCCTTTGCACCAGTCCTGAACCAGTGTGCCCTGGTGTACCTGGATGACATCTTGGTCATGTCCAAATCTGTGGACGAGCATTTGAAGCATCTCAGAAAGGTCTTTGACCTCCTGAGGCTCAACAAGCTCTTTGCCAAGCAGTCCAAATGTGAATTCATGCGTACCACGCTGAAATTCCTTGGCCATGTCATCTTTGCTGGTGCTATTGCTGTGGACCCTGAGAAAATCAAGAGCATTTCTTCCTGGCCTGTGCCTCAATCCCTGCAACAGCTCCAGTCATTCCTAGGTGCTGCTAATTTTGTGCGCAAATTTGTGCATAATTTCAGTGTCCTAGCTGCACCTCTCACAGATCTGTGTGGCAAAGCTGGTGACTCATTTCTGTGGCACAATTGGCCTGCTGATGAGCTGAAAGCCTTTGCTTCCCTCAAAGCTGCTGTTGCCCAGGTCCCCATGCTACGTCTACCTGATCACACCCAGCCCTTCCAGGTCTACTGTGATGCCTCACTCCAAGGAGTAGGAGCAGTCCTGATGCAAGATGGCTACCCCCTTGCATACCTCAGCAAGAAGCTTTCTTCTGCTGAGCGTAACTACACCACTGGTGAGCAAGAGCTTCTTGCCCTCATCACTGCATGCAAGGAGTGGAGGTGTTACCTTGAGGGTGTACCATTCACACTCTTCACCGATCATAAGCCTTTGACTGCTCTGCCCACCCAGAAGGTGCTGTCTAGACGTCAGGCTAGGTGGATGGAGTTTCTGTCACGGTTTACATTTGACCTGCAGTACCTGCCAGGTGATGCTAATCCTGCTGACCCACTGTCCCGGATACCTGCTGGACCCCAGGACTGTGCCATGGTGTGTGTTGTTACCACCCGGCGGCAAGCTAAACAGTCTTTGGAGAGGGGGGAAGTGCGTGTGGCGCAGGCTCTGCCCCAGGTTCCACCTGTGGGTACTCCCTCAAATGCCCCCACTGCCGTTGATGCTTTGGCCCCCCGGCCCACAGTGTCTGATAACCCTGTTGCTGCTCACCATAGTAGGCTCCCTGAGCTTGAGGCCCCATCTGCTGCTGACACCTCAGTGCACTATCCTGCAGCTCCTGCCCACCCATTGGAACTGGCTGATCACCTGGTCCATGGTTACCGGCTTGACCCTGCGTTTACTGCTGAAGCTGATCTGTCTGGCATGTACATGGACGACCATGGCCTGTGGCGGCGCACTGGCAAGGGCACAGTGATGGTTCCCAATGACCCTGAACTGCGTGAGTACATTCTGCATGAGATGCATGATGCTGCCTATGCTGGTCATGTGGGTATAACCAAAACCCTTGAGAGGCTGTCACGAGTGTTCTACTGGGACACCATGCGTGCTGATGTCAGGCACTATGTCACTACCTGTGATGCCTGCCAGCGTGACAAGTCCTCCACACTGAAGCCTGGTGGCTTACTCAACCCACTGTCCATTCCAGATTACCGTTGGGAGTCAGTGTCAATGGACCTGATCACCAAGCTGCCATCTGCTTCACATGGGTTTGATGCCATCTGTGTCTTTGTTGACAGGCTCAGTAAAATGGTGCACTTTGTGCCCTGCAAGGAGAGCATGAATGCCAAGGGCTTTGCCCGTCTGTTTGTTGACAATGTCTTCAAACTGCATGGCCTGCCAAAAGACATGGTCTCTGACCGTGGTCCCCATTTCCACAACACTTTCTGGCACCATGTGCAGAAGTTGCTGGGCATGAGAGGTTCCTTGTCTTCCTCCTATCACCCTCAGTCTGATGGCCAGACTGAGAGGTACAACCGTGTGTTGGAAGAGATGCTACGCCATTACATCTCTCCCACCCAAGCTGATTGGCCTGACTATCTGTCACTTGCTGAGTTTGCTGTGAACAACTCATGGCAAGAGTCCATCAAGTCTACACCGTTCCTGGTTAATACCGGACAGTCCCCCATTACCCCTATGCTCCACTCTCTACCTGACAAGGGGCGGTGCCCTGAAGGCCTGTCCTATGCTACTTGGTGGCAGGAGGCTGTGGCTAAGGCCAAGCTATGCATGCAGGCTGCTCAGCAACGTCAAGCTGCCTATGCCAACCAGGACCGTCGAGATGTGCATTACAAGGTGGGTCAAATGGTCCTGCTCAGCACTAAGAACATGAGGTTGAAGCCAGGCAAAGCACGTAAGCTGCTGCCACGTTTTGTGGGCCCCTTCAAGGTGCTTGACTTGGTTGGCCAGGTTGCAGTGAACCTGCAGCTGCCTGCCTCCATGTCACGTCTTCACCCTGTGTTCCATGTGTCACTCATCAAACCCTACACTGGCACTGATGTGGGCTTCATGCCTCCGCCTGTTGAGTGGCTTGATGAGGAGCCTGTGTACTATGTTGAGCGTCTGCTGGACCACAGACATGTGCATGCAGGAAAGGCCAAGGAGTACCTGGTGCAGTGGGAAGGCTATGATGCCGACCACAACACCTGGGAGCCACGTTCCAACTTGGTTGGCTGTGACAAGATCCTGGCTGAGTACAATGCAGCTCACAACCTGAAGTAAGTCCTAGGCCATGCATGCTGGTATGCTGCTGGACTTTGGCATTCTCAGCATGCTTGTACCTCTGGTCAGCTGCTACCTGTGTGGTTATGGTTTCCCTGTGTCTAGTCGGCACGATGGTCTTTGACCGCTCCCTAAGCTATGACCTGGTGCGCCCTTTGGGTTGCCCAGTAGCTAAATCAGCATGCTGTAGGCAATGCGAGTCACGTGGTTTTACCCGTGGCGGAACGGAAGCCCCTTTGGAGGGGGAGGAATGTAAAGTGCGCACCTCTGGAAGAGATTGCCGCTTCGCGTCGTCTGGGCTGTCTCGTGAATGCGAGCCGTCGCGGGACGCGGGTTACACGTGTAGTGTGAGATTTGGCAGGTTAAAGACTAGCGACATTGCGTTCGTGAGTACAACTGGTTCGATCCCAGGGAGCCCCGTTCTAAGCTCTAGCCATTCTCGCAACACACCGCTGTAACCCAACACCCTAGTCGGAAGTCACCGCCTCGACTGGACCGGCCTTCGAGCTTGTGTCAAAAGGTCATCTGACGTTGCGTCCCCGCACGTTACACGGGGCGGGGCGGGGCGGGGCGGGGCGGGGCGGGGCGGGGCGGGGCGGGGCGGGGCGGGGCGGGGCGGGGCGGGGCGGGGCGGGGCGGGGCGGGGCGGGGCGGGGCGGGGCGGGGCGGGGCGGGGCGGGGCGGGGCGGGGCGGGGCGGGGCGGGGCGGGGCGGGGCGGGGCGGGGCGGGGCGGGGCGGGGCGGGGCGGGGCGGGGCGGGGCGGGGCGGGGCGGGGCGGGGCGGGGCGGGGCGGGGCGGGGCGGGGCGGGGCGGGGCGGGGCGGGGCGGGGCGGGGCGGGGCGGGGCGGGGCGGGGCGGGGCGGGGCGGGGCGGGGCGGGGCGGGGCGGGGCGGGGCGGGGCGGGGCGGGGCGGGGCGGGGCGGGGCGGGGCGGGGCGGGGCGGGGCGGGGCGGGGCGGGGCGGGGCGGGGCGGGGCGGGGCGGGGCGGGGCGGGGCGGGGCGGGGCGGGGCGGGGCGGGGCGGGGCGGGGCGGGGCGGGGCGGGGCGGGGCGGGGCGGGGCGGGGCGGGGCGGGGCGGGGCGGGGCGGGGCGGGGCGGGGCGGGGCGGGGCGGGGCGGGGCGGGGCGGGGCGGGGCGGGGCGGGGCGGGGCGGGGCAACTCATTCAACATGGTGCAAGATGTTTGTCTGTGGGTAATCTCACTCAGCTAATCCAATCAAGTCGAAGCATCCTTGATGACTGCCAACCCACACCGATGGCACATTCCCCCTAGACCACTGGGCACCTCATCAAAGCCAACAGCTTTATCATGTCCTAGTGTGTGTGCTATCATTATGCGTAACGCAATGAATCTTGTTGGTCTGGTTGACAAGTAGGTAGCGGTTGAAGGTGTAGATTGACGACGTTAGGAGTTGCGTGTTTTCTTATCTTGCATGGGCGACTTGCATAGCCGCGCATGACCGTTGGTATGCCGCTGCATGTGCTGTGCCTGTGTGGTGTCCACGCGCTGCTTAGCCGATCATGCGCTGATGTTTGCATGGTTGGCGCGTCCGTTGGACTGTAGGTATTCCTCAACGCAGTGCTCTGCTAGGTGTTAGTAGTTGTGCTGGAGGCATCGAAAGCTCAAACTGTGTAAGGGAACTGCGGTGATTGCGCCCGTGACTTTCCTGTTCAGTGGCAGCCGTGCTCCTGCAGCATAGCCTGCTTGCCACTGGTGAAACCTCTCTAATCTCAAACTGCTTCCTCGTCGTTCCGAGCGCCTCCGCGGCCCGCGTCGGGTTCGGGTCGAAGGCACCTTCCAGCTCCAGGACAACCTCGCGCTAGAGGGCGAAGAGGCCGCACAACGACGCCCTTGACGGCCTCTCACCGCACATGGCAGCTCCTGCCCTTTCCCGCCAGGGTGTTCTCATTCAGCATCAACTGCCCTCAGCCGGCAGCGTGCTTGCACCCCATGAGTTGGAGCGTGCCTTGCGGTGTGTCAGCTTCCTCACAGTCCTGTGTGAAGACCTGTCTGATGGTGCGCTTGCACTGGTTAAGCTGCCACAGCGGGCAGCTGCCTACGGTGCATTCGTTGACGGATGCGCTAAGCCTTCTGTTGTGCAGGCCTACAACGCAAACCACACAGCCCTTACTGAAGCCCAACGCAAAGATACAGAGCGCTGCGTCAGCCTCTTTCTCGACCGTGTGCGCCATGATCTGTCTGATCATGTGCTTCTCAGGGCACAAGTCATTAGCCTATGGCTTGGTGATGTGGGTAAGGGTGGTCGTGCCGGGACCTCAACAGCCTTGCACCAACGCTTGTCACCGCAAATCATCAGCCTTGCCAAGGAAGGCAGCACCAGCAAGCTAGAGGCTCTAGGCATCGTCTTCACTGCCCTTGATGCCCGCCACGCCACGTGTTGCATACACAAGCGGCTCAATTCATGCGGCGCAGCAAGGAGGAGTTTTTGCGTGTGACCACACCCGCAAAAAACTCGGTCGAGGCTGCCCTGCTGCGTGCCTCAGCTGCCTCCACACAGGTCTTCAACGAGCTGGGACTGCTGAAGCTCGAGGAGTCCACAGCCAGGCCCCTTGGCTCAACCAGCATGACCGTCAGCACCGGGGACTTGGTCGCAAAAGTCCAGGGAGGTGATGCCATGGCAGTCAAGACTGCATAGCGTGTCGTCAAGCATCTCAACACCGCGTTGCAGCCTGCCTTCACACACACCGGCACGGCTTGGTCCGCAGTGGTGTGATCATCACAAGCACATGGTGTTACACAACACTGTTGACCGGCGGCTGTCTGGGGCAGCACCAGCCTCTCGCCATGTGCCTGCAGCCCCACGTCCACTGCCATCGGCCGCTGCCCTGCCGGTTGCGCACACCTGCCTGCTATCCATGGATGCTGCCACCCATGCATCCAGTTTCAGCAATTGTTGGGCATGCAAGCATCGCACTCACATGATGCTGTTGCCCCTGTGCTCCGTACACACACAGCCGCTCCTCGTGTTTTTTTGCCCCCGCTGCCTCCACTGTGGCAAGGAGCGCCACAATGAGGATCGTTGCTTCATCAAACATCATGAGGTGCGCCCAACGCAGTGGGGCCCTTCGTGTACCATGGCCCCTGCCACAGTGCCGCCAGAAGAGATAAGTCACAGCCTTAGCGGCTGCCTTGCTGGCAGTGTTGGGTGCACTGACCAGGGCAGCAACCAGCCTACTCGTGCCCATGCAGCAGCTGCTGATCGTCCACTGTCCTTTACACTAGGCAGTGTTACTGTGCCACGCACCCCTACCCGTGCACAAGACCTGGCTGAGCAGCCCTGCCTTGCCAGCCTGGCTGCAACTGTTGCCACCATCAGCACTCAGCTTGCGGAGCTAAAGCAACTGTCACTCATCATAACAGAGCACGTGGCACAGCTGCAGGCTCAGATGCCGGTTGCTCTGGCTGTCAAAATTGGTGTAAGCCCTTCCATGGCAGCCAGCAGAATTGTGCCATGCATCGTAGGTTCTGGCCTGAAACCCAGACGGCTATATGCTCTCCCTTTTGCAGCAAATCCCTCAGTGGCTTCGGGTTGTCACTGGCAGATCAGCATGGCATCAGCATGGCAAATCAGCGTGGTGTAACGTTGGACTCGGGGTCTGTTGCCACCATGCTCACAACCACCCTCACTCAACAGCTGCAGCTGCATCTCATGCCCTGCCAGCAGCGTGTCATCCAGTCAAGGGGTGTGGCCTTCCAAGTCCTGGGTGCAGTCATGGTGGAGGTGGGGTTGGGTGTAGGAGGCACACACCCTGCACTCTCCCGTCACCGTGCCTTGGTGGTTGCGGACTCACCCAACCTGCCATACAATGCACTCATCGGCACTGATGTCTTCTATAAACACAGTGTGCAATGGGACCTGCCTTGCAGGTTGTTGAGCTACGCCCCACGCTTGGCCAGCCACCGTGAGCCGCAGCCCCGCAGTACCCTGCAACCGTCAACACCGAGTTGCTAAGCCCAAGCGCCACCCACCTGTGGGCATGTGCAGCCCTCCCGAGCCTGCCAGCAACGGGGGTGTGGACAGCAGCAGCGGTCAAACCAGCGCAAGCTACCTAGGGGCTCGTGGGGTGAGTCAAGTGTGAGCAGCGCCACCCCGAGTTGCAGCACCGTCCCCAACGTTGTGGAGGATCAGCCGGTGACGGAAGTCAGGGATCTTCCCCCGGCCCCTCGTCGCAAGCCAAGGCATGGACAGACCGCAACTGCCTACCCGTACCCCCAAGCATCAGCAGCTCGGGGCAGCGACGGCACGGCGTCAAAACAAAGGGGGTCCAACACCCCCTTCCTACCGCCAGCAGTTGGTTGCCATGTTCATTAAGGGTGTCAGCGTGCGTACTCTGTGCCACACCCTCCTGTCGATGCTTTGCACTCTAGTGCATGGGACCCTGCCCAGTGCCTTGCCGCTAGCCACTGTCCGGTTCAGCGGCTAAGCCATCAGTTGCACACTCCCAAATGGTCAGCAGTACCTGCCCCCTGATGTGCGCTTCCTTAAGCACACACAAGGCATGTTGTTTGGCAACCACCCCGACATGACATCCGCTCAGCGCACGGCTTTGCAGGCAGTGGTAGAGAGCCATGATAGTGCCTTCTCTTACAGCCTAGCTTACTTGCCGGGTTACCATGGCCCACGCCCCCCCTTCTGCATCCCCCTTACCACTGACCAGCCTATGCGCACCCCACCCCGCCGTTACAGCCCCATCGAGCATCAGATTTGCATTGACAAGACCGCTGAATTGCAGGCTGCTGGCATCGTGTCCCCCGTGGAAGGGCCATGCAGCTATGTTGCTGCCCCAGTGCTGCCAGCCAAGAAGGACGTCCATGGCCAGTAGGCCAAAACACGCTGCGCCATCGACTTCTGGCAGCTGAATGCAGCCACCAAGCCTTGCGTCTACGGGCTGCCTCGCCCTGACGAAATGTTCAGTGAGTTGCGGGACAGCTGCTACTTTAGCAAGCTGGTCATGCGCTGCGGGTTCTTTCAGCTTGTCATTGCCCCAACGGACCGCATCAAGACAACTTTCTGGTGCGGTAACAAGCCCTACCAATCCAACCGCATGCCCTTCGGCACCCACAACGCCCCAACTGAGTACCAATGTGTGATGGACATGTGCATAGTTGATGCTGGCCTGACTCACTGCTGCAACGCATACATTGACAACCTGCTAGTGCAAAGCTTTACCGCTGAGCAACACTTGCAAGATGTCGCAGCTGTCCTACGGATGCTCCAGGCCAACAGGTTCAAGGCTCATCCGGACAAGAGCATGTTTGGGGCTGATGTGGTAGAGATCTGGGCCACAATGTTAGCAACCATGGCCTTTCACCCACTAAAGCCAAAGTCGCAGCCATCCGTGCTCATCCTAGCCCCACCAACCTGCATGAGCTGCGCCAGACCATGGGCTTTCTTAACTGTTACCGTTGCTTTGTGCCCAACTTCTCTGCCATTGCAGCACCTATCATCCGTCTCACCGGCAAGGGTGTGCCCTGGCAATGGGAGGAGCAGCAACAACAGGCCTTGTCCACCCTTAAGGCAGCCATGTGCGCCCCCGGTTTGGTGTTGCATCGTGCTTACCCCTCACGTCCCTTCATGTTGCACACTGACTGGACCGCCCAGGGTTATGGGGCAGTGTTGGGGCAAGTTGACTCAGCGGGGCAGGAGTAGATGGTGGCGTGCATCAAGCGCAGCAACAACAAGCATGAACGGCGGTACAGCTCATACTTGGGAGAGATGCTCAGTGTTGTGTGGGCAGTCAAGACTCTACACGCACACGTCCATGGCGCTGAGTTCACCCTCATCACTGACCACCAACCCCTGACCTGGCTGATGACTAACCACGACCTCACAGGTCACCATGCCCGTTGGCCCTCAACTTGCAGGACTCCAACTTCACCATTGAGCATCGCCCTGGCATCAAACACCAGAATGCTGACGTGTTGTCCCGCTGGCCGTTACCCTCTGATGACGACAGCACTGACGCTCTCTTGGACCCTGACCAGCCATCGACACCAACGACAACGGCGGCCCTGGCCTCCTTCCCACCTACGGTTGCGCCTCTAAACTCTGTGGTACAGTCTTGCGCTAGCTACGCTAACACTTGTCGCCAGCTATGCTCCTTCAACCATGCAGCTGTTGCATCGCACAGCAACTGTCATGCACGGTCGCGCAGCTAGCAGCCTGACCTGTCTCAAACCAGATGTCACATGCCAGGGGCTAGTGTCTGGCCCGCAAGACGCCTTTGGGGTCGCCCACCACGTGCGCCTCAACACCAACCTGGTTGCCAACACCTTCTTCCCAGCCATTGCCCGCAAGGGCGTTGTGCTGCTGGAGTTGTTCGGTGGGATGTGTGCTGGTGTAGACATTTGCTTGCGCAATGGCATTTCTGTCCACCAATATGCATACTGTGACACGGACCTTGCGGCTCAGCGTGTTGCACACCACCGCTTGGCAACCCTGTCAACCCAATACCCAGCTCAGCTTCCCCATGCGCCTACTCTGCTGCGTTCACCTCCCTTCCTTCTGATGTGCGCAGTGTTGCCACCAAGCATCTTGTGCACTGTGGTGCCACAGCTGGCAGGCAGTGGCTGGTGGTGGCGGGCCGGGAGTGCAAAGACCTCTCACCTGCTGGCTCCCAGGCTGGCATGCACAGCCCACATCATCCACTCACGTCGCCTGCTTGCGCACTGTTGGCACGCTCCAGCTGCTGCAACGCAGCCTCCCCCCTGCCTACATCCTTGAACAATGTTGTTGTACAACACAACTTCATCCGCTCGGCAATGCGTGATCATCTGCAACCACTGTGCCATCTGTTTGGCGAGCCGATGTGCTTTGACGCAGCCATAGTGGGCTCCTTTGCCCACCGTGTGCGCAACCACTGGACCAACTTGTGCGACACAATTGTTGCGGCTTGTGTCCTGGTTCACGCCAACCGCGGTCCCATTTGGGTGCAAGACATCCTAGATCCTGGTCGTACAACACCTCAAGCAAGCATTTTGCCTCCCCCACCAGCCTTTCAATGTGAGATTGTGGGCCAGCCACAGAGGGCACGTCCTACCCTTGTGGCCACTCTTGGGTCTTACGCCTTCAAAACTAATGGGTCAGGCCTCATGCTCAACTATGACGGCACCACTTGTGAGCCCACTATGGGTGAGCGTGAGGGTGCGCTGGGGTATAACACAGGTGCCACAACAGCTTTCGGGGTAACCCAGGCACAGCGCTTTGCCATCCTTGGCCGCTGCATGGATGCCTATGCCATGCAGTCTTTGCTGGCAGTAGCACATGCCTTGTACCATCCACCTATTGTTGCCATCACTACACAACACCCACCCAGCCCCGCCTCTTGTGCTTGCATGCCGGGGGGAAGCTCATGTACTCTGACCACTGAGCACGCAACCCCAGTCGGCAGTGCAGCCTCACCAGCTTGCCTAGCTACAACCCTTACCGCAGCCGTAGAGGAGACCAGCGGCATTCACACAGACACGGCAACACTTCGCCTCGTGCGCTCTGGAGCACACCCGCCGGCCCTCTCTGCCACCGAGCCCCGCCGTGGGCTGCGCCCTGCGGTAGTTGAGCGCATAGCCTGCCCTGTCAGTTTTGATGACCTACCACTGACTGCAACCAGTCTCTTGCAGCGTTCATCCGTGCTTAACCGTGAGACAGATGTTGCCATGGGCAACATCCGTATTGTTCAGCATCGTGACACACTGCACTACGCCTTGACTCACAGCGGTAGTTACAAGCCAGCTGCTAGACATGTTTGTGTGGACTCGGCGCCCATAGAGCAACTCCTTGCAGCTTTGTGATCGGCCAGAGATCTTCTGAGTGATGTCAGTGGGAACGGTTAGGTGGCAACGGGGTGGCTCGCGTCATGGGCAAGTGCGGGTGGGTCATGGCGGAGAATGTGTGCAACCTTGCCACCTGCCACCTGCCTGACATTGACCCTACCATTGACCACACTCTGGCCCACCCTGCTGCCGATTTCTCTAGTGGGGTGAGGCAGAAGATGTGGTCACAACCATCGCAATCACGGAACCATCGCACAACAACATGTGGTCAGCGTTTGCGGGAGAGTTGCAGATTGAGCAAAAGAAATCGGCAGCAGGGTGGGTCAGAGTGTGGTCAATGGTAGGGTCAATGTCAGGCAGGTGGCAGGTGGCAAGGTTGCACACATTCTCCGCCATGACCCACCCGCACTTGCCCATGACGCGAGCCACCCCGTTGCCAGCTAACCGTTCCTACTGACATCACCCGGAAGATCTTTGGCCGATCACTAAGCTGCAAGGAGTTGCTCTGTGGGGCTAAGTCCACACAAACATGTCTAGCAACTGGCTTGTAACTACCGCTGTGAGTCAAGGCGTAGTGCAGTGTGTCACGATGCTGAACAATACGGATGTTGCCCATGGCAACATCTGTTTCACGGTTGAGCACGGTTGAGCGCTGCAAGAGAATGGTTGCAGTCAGTGGTAGGTCATCAAAACTGACAGGGCAGGCTATGCGCTCCACTACCGCAGGGCGCAGCCCACGGCGGGGCTCGGTGGCAGAGAGGGCCGGCGGGTGTGCTCCAGAGCGCACGAGGCGAAGTGTTGCCGTGTCTGTGTGAATGTCGCTGGTCTCCTCTACGGCTGCGGTAAGGGTTGTAGCAAGGCAAGCTGGTGAGGTTGCACTGCCGACTGGGGTTGCGTGCTCAGTGGTCAGAGTACAGGAGCTTCCCCCCGGCATGCAAGCACAAGAGGCGGGGCTGGGTGGGTGTTGTGTAGTGATGGCAACAATAGGTGGATGGTACAAGGCATGTGCTACTGCCAGCAAAGACTGCATGCCATAGGCATCCATGCAGCGGCCAAGGATGGCAAAGCGCTGTGCCTGGGTTACCCCGAAAGCTGTTGTGGCACCTGTGTTATACCCTAGCGCACCCTCACGCTCACCCATAGTGGGCTCACAAGTGGTGCCGTCATAGTTGAGCATGAGGCCTGACCCATTAGTTTTGAAGGCGTAAGACCCAAGAGTGGCCACAAGGGTAGGACGTGCCCTCTGTGGCTGGCCCACAATCTCACATTGAAAGGCTGGTGGGGGTGGCAAAATGCTTGCTTGAGGTGTTGTACGACTAGGATCTAGGATGTCTTGCACCCAAATGGGACCGCGGTTGGCGTGAACCAGGACACAAGCGGCAACAACTGTGTCATACAAGTTGGTCCAGTGGTTGCGCACACGGTGGGCAAAGGAGCCCACTATGGCTGCGTCAAAGCACAGCGGCTCGCCAAACAGATGGCACAGTGGTTGCGGATGATCACGCATTGCCGAGCTGATGAAGTTGTGTAGTACATCATCATTTTTGAAGGATGTGGGCAGGGGGGAGGCTGCGTTGCAGCTGTTGCGCACCTCACAAAAGAAGAAGAAGAAGACTACTCCGGCGTGGAGCCGGCGTGCATTAAGGAAGGAGCTTCCGCCTGGGGCGCGGCCTGCTCCCACCACCTACCCTGGGTGATGGAGAGACCCTTCCTAGCCCCAATCCCCTTTCCCTGCTCTGAGTCTGTAGCTTGTTTTGGCGATGCTATGTGAGCTTATCAATGCGTGCCGGGTGAGCTTGTTAAGTAGTTTGATGGTGTTAGTGTGTGTTACACCCAACTCCCTCATATGTTGCTTGGTGTGTGCTTCGTATGTAATGCCGCCTATGCCAAGTAGGATAGGTCGGATGGTAACGGTGTTGCCAGCTTCCCGGATGGCCGTGGCGAGGGCTGCGTGTTGCGTGCTGGCTTTTTCTAGTTGTTCGGTCCATCGAGAGTCGGCGCAATATTTAATCTCCAGTATAGTGACGTGCTTGTTGGACTCGTCCTTATCCCTGTTTCTTTTGTTGCTTTTGGTGCTGACCATGATGATATCAGGGCGGGTTGTCGTATTGTGTGCTGTTGGCAGGCCTATGGCTGCAAGGGTGTCGCTTAAGGTGGTGTTAGGGAGATCCATGTCGTTTTGCTCGCCGCGTGCGTGGCTGCCGATGTCGGTGTATGTGATGTATCCTCCTTGCGAGCCTTTACTGATCGCTTTAGTGATGAGGCGTCCCGCCCCGTTGTGCCGCTCTTGTACTAAAGCTGCAGTGCGGGTGCATCCCGAGAGAAGGTGAGTAGCACTGTCGGCCTCGCCGCAGAGCGGGCACCGATCGTCCGCGGTCTTCCCCCAGCGCATCGCCAATTTCTGGTTGTAGAGCCCGCCAGTGCGGTAGAGCAGTGCTGTTCTTTGGGCAGCGGTCGGGATGCCCGGGTCGAGCATTACTCTTTCACATGACCCTTTGGCGGCGACCCTGGCGATGTCTTGGGACATCTGGTAGTAGATGCTATCTTGGTTTGCGAGTCCCAGTTTGTGTTTGGCGCGCATATGTGTGCGTACGCTGTGTCGGCAGTCCGGTAGCGGTATGGTGGTGCCAGTTTCGGTAGTTGCGCTCAGCCAGGTCTGTTGTTCGGTGTGCTCGTGCGGGGCCTGAGTGTGGGCCTGCTCAGGGTACATAGCCGCGTGTTTGGCCAGGGTGTCTGCCGCTTCATTTCCGATGATGCCGGAATGTGCCCGGACTTTTCGTAGGTGTATAGTGTCGCGGCTGTTCATGATCAGGGTGGCGATGTCGGCCAAGATGTCCCTGTGAGGATGTGTGCGGAGCGACATTGGGTTGGCCAGTGCTCTCCGTATTTGGTATATGGAGCAGAGGCTGTCAGTGGCGATATGGGTTGCTCCCGATTTGATGGCCGCGTGGATGGCTGCGAGCTCTGCTCTGTTTATGGTGCTGTGGTCGGGTAGGGCGATGGTGAGCCGCTCGTCATTCACCGGTGTGTACACTCCCGCTCCCACTTTCCGCGACGGGGCGCGATCCGTTCCTTGCATGCAGCTGCCATCTGTGTACGTGACAGTCCTCCAGTTGGGGATGACCATACTTGATGTTGTGCAGAACGGGGGTGCGATCTGGTTGGGTTGGCGCATGTGCCCCGTGGCGGGGAGCTCGCGGTCTGCCGGGAGGTGCGTGTGCTTGTAGTGCCCGCTGGGCAGTTGGGTGGGCTGGACGTGTTTCGAGGGTTGGTTGTGTTTAGGGTGCCGTTCGGGTCTGGGGTGTAGCGCCGTGGCTGTGTTGGCCAGCCAGCCCGGTGGATTCCCTTTTGTGACGAGTTGTTGCCCCGCCTTGTTCCAAACAATGTAGGTGAGCAGCGTGGCGTGTTTGCATGACTTGGTAGCTGCCTTTGGTTTGTCAAGGGGGATGGTGGCCAGGTGCTGGCAGTACTCCGGGTAGCTTTTGAGCATGGCTATGTGTTTAGGATATGAGATGCCTTTCTTTCCTGGGATGAGCAGGATAGTGGCCGTGGCCTCCTCCATTGTGGCAGAGTGTATTGCATGTTTGATGCATTTTAGGGCCAGGGCATCCTCAGCCGGGACGTTCCATGTAGAGAGCCCTGTGTGTCTCACGAGGAGGCAGTTGTGGTGTGCCCCATAGGCTGTGTCGTTGATGTCTGGGCTCCAGTAGGTAGTGGTCTCAGCCCTGACCGTGAGTGGATTGGCCCATCTCTGGACGGTGCTGGGAAAGTATTGTGTGTTGTGGAGGGTGGTGATGGCCTTGTTTTGTGCTGCTAAAAGTGGTTGGGGGGTGCTTTGTGTATTATTTCTACGTAGGAGAGCTGCTAGCTCCATGGCTGGGTCCCGTGGGTGTGGTGTGTGCTGCAGCCATGTGGTTAGATTTTGGTAAGTGGTCTTGTTGATCAGGCCCACTGTGCGCCCCGCCTCATCATGGGCTACTACGTGTTCAATGAGGCTGTGTTGGGGCAGGTTGGGTCCTTGGCTCCCTCCACACATAGCTTCGGTGGTGATGTGGGAGTGATTCTGGAGTGTGATTTCACACCTTCCCGTCCCGACGATGTCTGTTTGCGGGTTAACCGGTGAGGTGTGGAATGTGGCTCTGGAGTGCAGGTCGGTGCAGCGGGGTATCCAGGTGTGGGGGTCGGGCAGACCCTGCCGGGTATGCTCTGGGAGGGCCGCGTCGGGTGGTCGGCGTCTCGCCTCTTGTCTCTTACTATTGTCCGCGTCGTACTCATTCTTCTTATCGGTGTAGTCGATATGTGCTAGAATTAGCGGCTTAGGTTCAGTTGTGGGGTGCCAGTGGGCCTTTATTAGGTCCGTCTCCACTGACTTTCGCATGGCAGTTTTGAGGTCGTCTTCGCCGTGTGCGCAGACTGGGCAGAGCCAGTGGTCATCCCTCGCTTGCCCCGCTAGGCCTGTCTTGGCTAGGCAGGCCGGGTGGTAGGCTCTCATGCAGTTGTTGCACATGGGGCTGTCCTCTTTGGGTTCCCAGCATAGTTCGCATGTGCAAACATGTTCTGCATCTGCTCTGCAGATGTCTTCTGTGTGGGCGGGCGTGTAGCCTTCCTTCTTGTACATTTGGAGAGCCCATTTCTCTATGATGGTGGGCCTCCAGTGGACGTTGTAATAGCTTTCTTGGTTGTTGCCGTTCCAGTGCCATCCGTCAATGGCCGTGATGGACTCTTGGTGGTCGTACATGGCTCCTAGCATGATCCCTAGCTGCTCGTTTTTGTGTTGGCGTACAGTATCGGCTTTCCATGTACTGAGATTGGCCAGGGTCATGATGGGTATGTGTGTCACTACGTCAGGGATGGTCTGGGTGTGTCGATCGTCAGCTTGTGTGTGTCCGTCTTCCGCTGGTCTCTTGCTGCCGATCCTGGGCTGCGGCGTGGGCTGTTTCGCAGTCGGTGGCTTGGGGACGTTGTTTGTGAGTTTGGATCTCGCGGTCGCCGTTGTGGGTTTCGGTGTAGGCGGCTGTGTGTCCTTCGCGAGTGTCATGTATGCTCGGATGTCCGTGTAGCGGGGCCCGGTGTGGGCGGTGGTGTGAGGAGTGAGCTCTGTGAGTCCTGCGGCCCAGGCTCGGATCCGCCGCTGGTCTGCTGGTAGGGTAAGCGTAGTATCCCGTTTCCCCAGGATGGTCTTGGCTTCCGTCGCGGTTGGGCAGTGGTCCATGGTCGCCATGGCCGTAAGTCTATTTAGGGCGATGATGTGCTTTTGTTTCACCTTAGTGCCGAAGCGTTTCCTGAGACCATCCCCTGACATGATGTGTATGTTATCCTGGCAGATGAGCTCCGAAGGGTGTGCCAGTCCTAGGCTCTTGAGGCATGTAATGCATGCGCTGACTATGTCCCGTGGTAGCGGGCTAGCGCTCTGTGTTATGAGTTGCCCAAGAGCTTTAGTCTCCTTGGGGTAGAGGGGTGCCCCTTCGTGTGTGGCGAAGAGGTTTGCTGTGGTGGTATGCAGGAGTTGTCTGGCCCGCAGGATGTGTTGCAATAGGTTGGGGATTCGGTGTCCATGTTTAGCGGCCTGAGCGTAGAGCCAGGTGATCTGTTTGTGGAGCATGCACCTCGATATGTGTGCGTATGTGTTGTCCGCGGACTGGAGACTGGAGACTAGGGCTGTGGTGTTCCTGGCATGGTACTCTTGGGCTGCTGAGCTGATGCCGAGGCCAAGCTTGTCTATGTCGTCCCGGATGACGGCATTGGGTGTGCCCAGTGGGAGGTTGAGCTTATGCTTGACGCATTGGTTGACTGCCCTGTCAAAGAGGTCTAGGTCCCCCGGGGTGCATGGTACCACGCAGAAGCTATAGGCCAGGCTGGGGATGATCGCTGCTTTAACAATGTGGATGGCTTGTCTAGCGCTGGCGAAGGAGCGCCGCAGTCTGTCTAGTTTCTGCCTAAGCTGTGTTATCAAGATGCCACCAAGCTGTGCACAAGATGCTTGGTGGCAACACTGCGCACCTCACAAGGAAGGGAGGTGAACGCAGCAGAGTAGGCGCATGGGGGAAGTTGAGCTGGGTATTGGGTTGACAAGGTTGCCAAGCGGTGGTGTGCAACACGCTGAGCCGCAAGGTCCGTGTCACAGTATGCATATTGGTGGACAGAAACGTCATTGCGCAAGGACTAGTGAGGTCGCGGTTAGTCAAAACCAGGTCAGGGGTTGGTGGTTAGTGATGAGGGTGAACTCAGCGCCATGGACGTGTGCGTGTAGAGTCTTGACTGCCCACACAACACTGAGCATCTCTCCCAAGTATGAGCTGTACCGCCATTCATGCTTGTTGTTGCTGCGCTTGATGCACGCCACCATCTACTCCTGCCCCGCTGAGTCAACTTGCCCCAACACTGCCCCATAACCCTGGGCGGTCCAGTCAGTGTGCAACATGAAGGGACGTGAGGGGTAAGCACGATGCAACACCAAACCGGGGGCGCACATGGCTGCCTTAAGGGTGGACAAGGCCTGTTGTTGCTGCTCCTCCCATTGCCAGGGCACACCCTTGCCGGTGAGACGGATGATAGGTGCTGCAATGGCAGAGAAGTTGGGCACAAAGCAACGGTAACAGTTAAGAAAGCCCATGGTCTGGCGCAGCTCATGCAGGTTGGTGGGGCTAGGATGAGCACGGATGGCTGCGACTTTGGCTTTAGTGGGTGAAAGGCCATGGTTGCTAACATTGTGGCCCAGATCTCTACCACATCAGCCCCAAACATGCTCTTGTCCGGATGAGCCTTGAACCTGTTGGCCTGGAGCATCCGTAGGACAGCTGCGACATCTTGCAAGTGTTGCTCAGCGGTAAAGCTTTGCACTAGCAGGTTGTCAATGTATGCGTTGCAGCAGTGAGTCAGGCCAGCATCAACTATGCACATGTCCATCACACATTGGTACTCAGTTGGGGCGTTGCGGGTGCCGAAGGGCATGCGGTTGGATTGGTAGGGCTTGTTACCGCACCAGAAAGTTGTCTTGATGCGGTCCGTTGGGGCAATGACAAGCTGAAAGAACCCGCAGCGCATGACCAGCTTGCTAAAGTAGCAGCTGTCCCGCAACTCACTGAACATTTCGTCAGGGCGAGGCAGCCCGTAGATGCAAGGCTTGGTGGCTGCATTCAGCTGCCAGAAGTCGATGGCGCAGCGTGTTTTGGCCTACTGGCCATGGACGTCCTTCTTGGCTGGCAGCACTGGGGCAGCAACATAGCTGCATGGCCCTTCCACGGGGGACACGATGCCAGCAGCCTGCAATTCAGCGGTCTTGTCAATGCAAATCTGATGCTCGATGGGGCTGTAACGGCGGGGTGGGGTGCGCATAGGCTGGTCAGTGGTAAGGGGGATGCAGAAGGGGGGGCGTGGGCCATGGTAACCCGGCAAGTAAGCTAGGCTGTAAGAGAAGGCACTATCATGGCTCTCTACCACTGCCTGCAAAGCCGTGCGCTGAGCGGATGTCATGTCGGGGTGGTTGCCAAACAACATGCCTTGTGTGTGCTTAGTGAAGCGCACATCAGGGGGCAGGTGCTGCTGACCATTTGGGAGTGTGCAGCTGATGGCTTAGCCGCTGAACCGGACAGTGGCTAGCGGCAAGGCACTGGGCAGGGTGCCATGCACCGGAGTAAGCAGCGACAGGAGGGTGTGGCACAGAGTACGCACGCTGACACCCTTAATGAACACGGCAGCCAACTGCTGGCGGTAGGAAGGGGGAGTTGGACCCCCTTTGTTTCGACGCCGTGCCGCCGCTGCCCCGAGCCGCTGATATGCACCAGGACACATGCAAGTATCAGGCGCGATAGCTTATGCTTAAGAGGCTTACAATCTGCTCAAACAACCAACCCTAGATCTTGCTGAGGTTGGCTCACGCTGCTTCAGCTGTCATACGATGTACACTGCATCTGCCACACGATGGTACTCATGGGTTGCAGTGAGGAGAATAGAGAAGAAATAACCCTTGTACCTGCAGGGTGCCTGAGTTGCCATCAGGGTGGCGTCAAGCGTCATTTGTATCATGTTTCATGTTCAGGTGGACCGGCGCTTTAGTTTACCCGTCTACACCGCCTCTGCTGCAACTTATCATGGCTGCGTGGCACTTCAGCTCCTACAACTTGAGCCAAAAGGGGCCAACAACGAAGCAACTGATGTTTCAAGTCTGTCATGGCAAGTGCAAAGCTAAGTCACCTGCCACTCGATCAACTGCCGAAGTATGATGCACATGTGCTGCACAATGAGCACTCGACACCGAACGGCGACATAGCTCATAACGCGAGCCATAACCCTCATCAGCCGGGGCTTTGTCGCTACTTCCTATGTGAAGCTTCAACATCGCCCTCATAACGCCTCTTCCGCCGCCCATACACGAAGGACAGCAGGCAACATCACACAGCTCCGCAAAGCCCCTTGGGCGCCTCGCTACGACTCCTGGATCCCTGGATCCCAGGACACCGCCAGGAGATCCCCAGCGAGCCTCATGGCCCTCTCCTTTTCCCTGCCCATGTCCCCATCCTCCCGACAACCTGACCTCGTCCGTCTGTTGCAGGCTGCAAGCAACTGCCCCAGGCAGCGAGGCGCCCGGTGCCAGGGAAGGCGGGTCAGACCAGGTCCGCTGCCCTCTGCTCAGTCAGGGGTAGGCAGTCTCCTCATGGGCAGAGTTGGGTAGCTGGAATGTTTGAATGGTCCAAGGAGAGGGTGGGTCAGCCTGTTGTGCTGTAAGGAGCTGACCTGGCCAGCTGACCTGACAGCTGAGGCTAAGCTGAGGCGGACAGCTGACCTGACCCTTCACACCTGCACTCTGGTGTGTACCTCCCCTGTACCTGCCCCTCCCCTGTACACTGCTGCCAACATCACGGCTCAGGGCCAGTGCCTGCATGAGCCTCGTGGAGCCACCCCTGACAGCTCAGGCACAGCCCTCTTCCCTACCCAAGCCCACTCAGCCTGGCCTGGTGCAACATAAGAGCTCAGCCCAGCCTGACTCAGCTCAGGCCCAGGGCCAGCCTAGCATGATGCAGCCCAACAGCTCAGCCCAGTCTGAAGCTGAAGTCAGGCCCACTCAGCTGATGCAGCAGGGGGGTGCTGCAGCGCACAGCTTCTCAGACCCCCCTGGGTGCCTCCCTTCCATCCTATTGACTGAAGCAGGCCATGAGGTCCTGCAGTAGGAGTGTGCTGAAACACACAGGTGCGCACTGCCCCCGGGCGGCTCCTCCCTGTTAGCCTCCCCAGCATCAGGTCAGGGGGGATACCGCCAGGAGCCTGACCCATCCCTGCCCTCCTATTGACCCCCCAGGGCATTGCCAGGAGCTTATGCAGCAGGGCGCTGCAGGGTTGCGCTGTCGGTAGCCAGGCCCATGATGGACAGCCCGTTGTCAACAAACACCACCTGGGGGGGAGCAGCAGCAGAGGGACAGCAGGCTGGGGGTGGGTGGCAAGGGGGGGGTCAGGGGTGGAAATGGGGACCGAGATCAGGGGGATGGGTGCAAAGGTGAAGGCAAGGAGGCAAAGGGAGGCAAAGATACAAGGGGGGGGGGGGGGGGAGGGGGGGAGGGGGGAGGGGGGAGGGGGGAGGGGGGAGGGGGGGAGGGGGGAGGGGGGGGAGGGGGAGGGGAGAGGGGGGTAGGGGGAGGGGGGGGGGGAATGGGGGGGTAGGGGGGGAGGGGGGGGGGTAGGGGGGTAGGGGGGTAGGGGGGGGGGGGGGTAGGGGGGTAGGGGGAGGGGGGCTCCACCTGTCCTGTGATGGCTGATGCCAGGGGCGACACCAGGAAGGCCGCAGTGCTGCCGATCTCACTGGCGGACAGCTCCTTCTGGATCGGGGAGTTCTCATACGAGTACCTGCAGCAGCAGCAGTTGTGGCAGCAGCAGTGAAAGCAGCAGATAGGGGGGCAGCAGCCTGGTTGCATGAGGGCAGCACTAGCGGTACCAGCCTCCTAGTAGCCCCTAATACCCCTGCTGACCCCTCCTGCCCCTGCCCCCTGCCGCCCCTACCCCCCTGTCGCCCCTACCCAACCTGCTGCCCCAGCCGCCTCTGCTGCCGAGCTGCCAGAGCCGCCCTGGGGCCTGGTGGCATGAGTGGTTTTAGAGGCGGCAGTGGCACAGCCCCAGCCTTCCTGCTCTCCCACCCGCCAGCTGCCCCTGCCCCTGCCCCCCCCCCGCCGCCCCTGCTGCCCCCGCCTCCCCCTGCAGGCCAGCAGGTCTCCCCCGCACCTGATCATGTCGTCAATGAACCCGATAGCGCGCGCCGCCCTGCTGCCCAGTGGCCCCGCGCTGATGCTGTTCACGCGCACCCCCCACTTGCGGCCTGCCTCGTACGCCAACACACGGGTGTCGCTCTCCAGCGCCTGCCAGCCGCCAGCAACAGAGTAACAGCAGCTCTACCGTTACCTCCCAGCAACCAGCAGAAACGGCAGAAAGCAAGAGCAACAGTCCCAATGCACACGAGCACAAGAAAGCAGCGGCAGCGGGCATTGCAACAGAGCAGCAGCACGTGAAGCAAGTTACCAACATAAGTGTAAGAGCGGTGGCAGTACTGTGACGCACACAAGAAATGAAGGAAGTAGCAACAATGGCATCGGGCATTGTCAGGGAGGCTATTGGGAGCATGGCGTGATATTGGGAGCAGGAAACACTTCCGGTGAAGACAACCCCCTCCTCTGCCATCGCCCCTCCCCCTCCTTCCGTCCCCATCCTATCCTGCCCTTCCTTCTCCTCCTTCTTTTCCTTCCCCCACCCTCTGCTCCTGCCCTCCCTGCTCCCTCCTCCCTCCCTCCCTCCCTCCCCTCCTCCGTTCCTCTTTCCTCCCCTGCCCTCCCCTCTTTCCCTCTGCCCCTGCCCTGCCCTGCCCTGCCCTGCCCTGCCCTGCCCTGCCCTGCCCTGCCCTGCCCTGCCCTGCCCTGCCCTCGCGGGCCTGCTCACCGCCTTGGCTGACGTCATGCCGCCCCCATAGCCGGGGATGACGACATTTGAGGCGTTGTAGGTGAGGTTGATGAACGCCCCGCCCGGGTTCATGTGCGGCCCAAAGTGCCTCACCATGGACACAAAGGAGTAGGCGGAAGCGCTCACTGCTGCTAGGTAGCCCTGCAGGGGGGGCAAACCAGGGGGATGGGGCAGGCTGGAGGGTGTAGAGGGAGGAGGGGTGGAGGGGTGGATGGGGGTGGAGGCTGCTTGAGCAATCTCAGCTTCTGGTTGGGCTGGAGCTTTGCTGTTTTAGTCAGGTTTGAGTCAGGCTGTTCAAGATGGCGGCAGCAGCAGCAGCAGCAGCAGCAGCAGGGTTGTGGAACACCTGCCGCAGGCTGCTGCTGCTGCTGCAATGTTGATACTGTGGACCCAGCACACTAGAGCATGAGTAGTCCAGCAGCGGGTGGGTACCCACATACCAGTTAGTTTATTACTTAGTTTAATAGTGTGATAGTGTGATAGTGACAGTGGGAGCCCCAGCAGGACCCTGGGAGACTCAGCCCGCCCTGGTGCTGTGCAGCTGCTGACTGGCTAGAGCAGCATGGCAGGAAATGTGGGTGTGGGCGGGTAGGGTCAAGGTTGTTCGGGGGAAGGCATGAGGTGAAGGAAGGAGGTGGGGAGTGGTGCAGGCTTTGGTGATGTGCTGGGCTGTGCTGTGGGTTGAGAGGGCGAGGAGGGAGGCATGATTGGCTGTGTGGACTCCTTTCCCGCTATGCTGCTCCCCTGCTGCTGCTGCTGCTGCTGCTGCTCCCCTGCTGCTGCTGCTGCCATGGTCCAGGATGGTTAGGTGGCAGCAGGTGAGGTGGGAGGTCCTGCCCTCACTCCTTTCGCGATTCTCATGCTGCCCTGCCACCCTGCTGCTGCCCCTGCCCCCCTGCCCTGCTGGTGGCCCTGCCCCACCGCTGTACTGCCCCGCTGCCCCAGCCACCTTGCGAGACGTCTCCAGCAGCGGGTTCTTGACCTCAGGGCCATTGGCCAGGGAATGCACCTGTACACCACCCACACCTCAGCCAGTGATTGCTGACAGTGCTGGTGCTTTCCAGCTGCCTGATCCCAATTGCCTATTCAGGCCCATGCCCACCTCACCTGTTCATCCCACTGCCTGATCCCATTTGCCTATTCAGGCCCATGGCTGGCACCTGAGGCTGGGGGTGGCGGCGAGCCCCTGACCTACCCGACTGTGCCTCAGCCTGCCAGCCACCCCCTTCACAAGCCTGTACCCCTGCCCCTGCCCCTGCCCCTGCCCCTGCCCCTGCCCCTGCCGTCTCCACCCCTTGAGTTCCTGCCTCTCGAGCCCCTGCCCTGCCCCTGAAGCCCCTGTATGCCCGAACGACACTACAGAACTACTAACTGCTATGAGCCTGCTATCCCTTGCCACTCGACTCAGTCCACCAGTCGGGCAGCCCGCCAGCCACTCACCACCACGTCCACCTTGCCCACGTCTTTGGCCACCTTGGCAGCACACTCGCTGACTGTCCAGCCCGAGTTCCCGGCATAGCGTTTGTTGGTGGCGATCTGCAGCGTCAGCAGCAACTCACCCAGGGGTGGGCAGGCAGGGGGAGGGAGGAGGCAGGTAGGGGGAGGAAGGAGGAGGAGGGGCTGGGGTGTGGCATCTGCGACACCCCCAGCAAGTACAGGGGTGGGCAGGCAGGGGGAGGGAAGAGGGAGGGAGGGAGGGAGGGAGGAGAGGGTGGAGGGAGAAGAGGCTGAGGAAAAGGGAAGGGTGGAGGGAGGGAGGGAGGGAGGGAGGGAGGAGGGGCTAGGGTGTGGGTACAGAGGGAGGGGATGCAGGGAGGAGGGAGGGACAGGGCAGGGCAGGGAGGGCAGGGAGGCCAGGTGGAGTGTGGGAAGGTGTGTGGGATGGGATTCCTGGCCAGGAATGCCAGGACTGACACATACACAGCATGGTCAAGGATCTGGGCAGCAAGATAGAGAGCAGCAGCAGCAGCAGCAGCAGGGGCAGCAGCAGGGGCAGCTAGGGGCTAGGGGCATCGAGGGGCTGAAAGGTGGGCTTGCCAGCTGGGCACTCACATCTTCAGGCACATCTTCAGGGGAGTCAAACACAGCATCCATAGGGTATACATGGCTGAACTCCATCAGGCTGCCGTTGCTCAGCTTGCGGCTCTCATCCAGCTTGCCCCGACGCAGGTTTGTCTCAAAGATGTTTAGGGCTGGCACCTGGACAGGAGTCGAGACAGGGACCCCTCTATGCACAGACACTGTCTGTGTCAGGGGCTTGCTCACACAGCCACAGGGCTAGGCTCAGGAAGGTAACTGCTTGTAACGCACCCAGACGCCCAACGAGATTTCTGCACCGGCTTCCGCCATTTGCTTCGCCATCGCCCAACCAAAACCCTGCGAGGGATGGAAGCTGGCTGCCGAACAGCGAAAAAGTGGTTGATCTACTAACGCCCACCTGGTCGTCCGCGACCCCAGCGATGAACACCTTCTTGCCTGCGAACATAGGCGCTGTTGAATATGTGCCATGATGATAAGCTGTGCCAGCAGTCAGCACCAACGCACCGCGCAAGTCGATGCTCAGGCCCTGCGCTGCTGCAGGGGCTGCTACTGGGGCTGCAACAGCAACTGCTTGAGGGCTGCTGGCCAGCGAGCGCCGGGCACAGGGGGCTGCCCAGGATTGCGCTGGGTAGCTCAGCGGCGTCGACGACGTCAGCTTGGGCAAATTGCACATCCCGACCATCGGGACGATAGCCCTCCGGCTGGCAGTTCCCGCAGTGGCAGCCTGCTGCTTCAGTGTGTTGATCATCGCCATTTGTTGTGATGAGCTAGGCGCGAGGTTTGCGCTACTCATCCGATTTCACCCTTCCGTGCTTGCACTGACGGAAAATGTGACAATCATGAAGGATATGCGTCTACACGGCCCCCGGGGCACAGGGGTTCAATGAGACAAGGGAGCTTCCCTTTCCATCTGCCGATGCGTTAAGAGGGCTTGATTTAAAGTGTTAGATGAGATCGCACAGAGGGAGACAAGCAGTGATGGGTAATACATACAAGCAGTGATAGGAAATACAAGAAAGTACACGACAAACGTGTTATTTTTGTATCGATACAATACAGCGATTCAGAGGCTACATGTCACGCGGGAAAGGAGCAGCTAGAAGCAGCGCAGCCAGTCCCGCAGGCTGTCCTTGATGGCTGGGCAGGACAGCGGCGGCGGAAACCGGCATGTTCTTACAGGCGATGTTCTTACATATAAAACCGGCACATGCGACCGACTGCTCCGGGAGCAGGCCGATTGCTATAGCCCCGCACGGCATGGCTTTAGCGCGGACTCTGGTTGTGGCTGCAACCAGCAGCTGCTTCGAAGGCACCACGCAACTTGCCGGCCGGCACTTACGTGTACGTGTATACGATACGTGTATTATACAAAAATACGTGTACCCATCACTAACGGCTGACGGCTTAAGCGGTGTAAGCCACCTATCCTATCCTATACACGTATCTTGTATTACCCATCACTGGAGACAAGGCTACCTAATAGCTCAGCTTACGTGAGTTTACGTAAATGGGATGCTCCCTGAAAGAGATCCCAGGGCTGGGCCAACCCAGGTCAAGGGTCAGCAAGCCCCTGGGATACCTGCACTACAAAGGCTACACGGCGTTTGTTGCATGCAGGTTGCTAATCAGCTGTAGTGGCCAGAAGCGTTGGCGGCAATGCACTGCCCTCGCCAATTCCAGTTCTACGATGACCTGGCTTGTCCTACCCATGCAAGCCAGCAAGGAAGGCTGACGATAAGTTTACTGTGCATGAGTGACATCTATACTATTAAAACTGCTAGGGGGGGGGGTCGGCGGAACGGCCTGCGATTGCGCGCACAGCCTCGCAATAATTATGTAAGGACTCCCTCCGCACAGAATCGCGAAAGATGCACTGTGCCGTGAGATCGACTTCCGATCTGCGGTTCTAATGCCCCACAAATAGTAGCTACCAGCGAACCTGGCTCAGCAAACGATGGTGATGCAGCCAGCGCAGAGATAGTTCAAAGTCAGCGGACGGTCTAAAGTCAAACGGTACACAGCCAAAAGTCAAACGAGTCAAGTCCATCGATGGCTGCGGCCACTTTTGGCTGCGGCTGCTGACGAGTCACTGCGTAGCCAGCTCCAATAGCCTCCTCATGCGACCCTCCTCCGTGCCGCTCTAACAGGGCATTGCGACAAGTAGGCTGGATGATTGCAGTTGGCCTTCAACCCGTGCCAGGCCACGCTGTAACGATGGGGCTTTGTACACAGGGTATACGTAGCGTACCCCGAATACCAAAGGTTTGACCGTGATAGTGCAAAGCATGCAGGGCGCACAATTCACCGTAACTGCGGTGTGTCCGTAACCGCGGGTCAAATGCAAGTCGCTGCGCTATGCAGCCAGCCAGCCATGACAGTCATTGCACGGGAACCACCTGATGATGCATACGAGGAATGTGGCGACGAGACCCGGACATGGCGGACGGGCAGCCGGTCAGGGTAGGGCAGCAGCAGGGCAGCCGGGCAGCCATCAGGGTAGGGCAGCAGCAGCGCAGCAGGGCATCAGGGCAGCCGGTCAGGGTCGGGCAGCAGCAGCGCAGCCAGACAGGGTAGGATAGGAGCAGGGCAGCCGGTCAGGGTGGGGCAGCAGCACGGCAGCCGGACAGGGTAGGGTAGGAGCAGGGCAGCAGCAGGGCAGCAGGGCAGCCGGTCAGGGTAGGGCAGCAGCAGGGAAGCCAGGCAGCCGGTCAGGGTAGGGCAGCAGCACGGCATCAGGGCAGCCGGTCAGGGTAGGGCTGCAGCAGCGCAGCCGGTCAGGGTAGGGCAGCAGCAGGGCAGCCGGGCAGCCATCAGGGTAGGGCAGCAGCAGCGCAGCAGGGCATCAGGGCAGCCGGTCAGGGTAGGGCAGCAGCAGCGCAGCCAGACAGGGTAGGATAGGAGCAGGGCAGCCGGTCAGGGTGAGGCAGCAGCACGGCAGCCGGACAGGGTAGGGTAGGAGCAGGGCAGCAGCAGGGCAGCCGGTCAGGGTAGGGCAGCAGCAGGGAAGCCAGGCAGCCGGTCAGGGTAGGGCAGCAGCAGGGCATCAGGGCAGCCGGTCAGGGTAGGGCTGCAGCAGCGCAGCCGGTCAGGGTAGGGCAGCAGCAGGGCAGCCGGTCAGGGTAGGATAGGAGCAGGGCAGCTGGACAGGGTAGGATAGGAGCAGGGCAGCCGGTCAGGGTGGGGCAGCAGCACGGCAGCCGGACAGGGTAGGGTAGGAGAAGGGCAGCAGGGCAGCCGGTCAGGGTAGGGCAGCAGCAGGGCAGCCGGTCAGGGTAGGGCTGCAGCAGCGCAGCCGGTCAGGGTAGGGCAGCAGCAGGGCAGCCGGTCAGGGTAGGGCAGCAGCCGGGCAGCCGGGCAGGGCAGGGCAGTTGCAGGGCAGCCGGGCAGAGTAGGTCAGCAGCAGGGCAGCCGGGCAGCCATCAGGGTAGGGCAGCAGCAGCGCAGCAGGGCATCAGGGCAGCCGGTCAGGGCAGGGCAGCAGCAGGGCAGCTGGACAGGGTAGGATAGGAGCAGGGCAGCCGGTCAGGGTGGGGCAGCAGCACGGCAGCCGGACAGGGTAGGGTAGGAGCAGGGCAGCAGGGCAGCCGGTCAGGGTAGGGCAGCAGCAGGGCAGCCGGTCAGGGTAGGGCTGCAGCAGCGCAGCCGGTCAGGGTAGGGCAGCAGCAGGGCAGCCGGGCAGGGTAGGGCAGCAGCCGGGCAGCCGGGCAGGGCAGGGCAGTTGCAGGGCAGCCGGGCAGAGTAGGTCAGCAGCAGGGCAGCCGGGCAGCCATCAGGGTAGGGCAGCAGCAGCGCAGCAGGGCATCAGGGCAGCCGGTCAGGGCAGGGCAGCAGCAGGGCAGCTGGACAGGGTAGGATAGGAGCAGGGCAGCCGGTCAGGGTGGGGCAGCAGCACGGCAGCCGGACAGGGTAGGGTAGGAGCAGGGCAGCAGGGCAGCCGGTCAGGGTAGGGCAGCAGCAGGGAAGCCAGGCAGCCGGTCAGGGTAGGGCAGCAGCAGGGCAGCTGGGCAGCCATCAGGGTAGGGCAGCAGCAGCGCAGCAGGGCAGCCGGTCAGGGTAGGGCAGCAGCAGGGCAGCCGGGCAGGGTAGGGCAGCAGCAGGGCAGCAGGGCAGGGTAGGGCAGCAGCAGGGCAGCAGGGCAGGGTAGGGCAGCAGCAGGGTGGGAGTTATTATGGTTGTTGTGCATACTCACTTTTGCCTACATACTCACTTTTGCAAAATGATGACCTTGCACCTACGGTTCGCCCTACGGACCTATGCATACAGTATATACATACGTATATACCGTCATTTTAGTCGCCGCATACGCTTTAGGCCAACCCTACAGGTTATGTTGTGTACAGTGAGGTGTTTGCTGCATACCCTGCTGGCCCTGACTTACTTACTCAGACTCAGCACTCAAACTCACACATCCAGCAGTTAGACTCAGCGCTCAGCACTGTGGCCTGGTGCAAGAGCTGGTGCAAGGACTGGTGCAAGAGCATTGTGGCCGGAGGTCCGTCTGCCCCGTCCGCTGTCGGACGGGCCCGCTGTACTAGTCACTCATCAATCTGCAGCGTGTTCAGCTGTACACCCAAATGCAAAGTGTTTGGCATGGCTGTGCAAGCGTGCCTGCTCAGCTCTGCCAGCCACTGGGTCGCATGCTGCAGAGAGGTGTAGCCTGTGCCTGTTGGCATCGCTGCTGCAGAGGGCGGGCACGGCGCACTACATGCCTTCCAATGTCCAGCTTTCATCATCACCATCATCGTCTGCCATGCATTCATCACTGTGTGCACCCTACTTGCACAGTCTGCGTGCCCATGCAGGCCACAACCCCGCAGCCCACCCCCCAACCCATGCACGCATCCCTGGCCCTGCAACAACGCGCCTCACGCACGGTTCCTGCTGCATGCGTAGCGTCCCAACTGTAACACCCAACAATCACAAGCTGCACGCCACTGCCAAAGCAGCCTGCTCCTCCTGCACCTGCCGCTGCTGGGCGACAGGCAGTGCACGCCCCAGCATCCCTGCACACAGGGTGTGTTGCTGAGGCGCTTGCTGCAGCACCGGGCTGGCTTGCTGCAGCACACTGGCTAGCTTGCATCCCAGCAGCTGCTGCGCCACTGGCACTGGCTGTGTCCTCGACTGGCAGATCCTGGTTTGCTGTATCTGGGAGACAGGCGCTGACCAGCCAGCTGATCACTTGTCCAGTGGCTTGTTGCTGCCAGCCTCCAGCTGGTCCAGGATATCTCCAACCTTCATGATGTAAGGCACCTTCTTCAGCACATAGTACTCGCCATTCTCAATAAACTGACGCGGCCCTTCGCTCTCACGCAGGATGCCCCACACCTGTGCAGCCAAGTCGCCAGGCGGCATCAGACCGCACCCTGAAATGCTAGCGCTGCTGTGATGGTGGTGCAGGTGCAACAAGAGTGCTCCTGGGTTGCAGGCCAGCCATACCCACCACCAGGTTGTCGTCCTCAGGGTCAGTCACGCCAATGATACGCTCGGACTCCAGGCAGGGCACAAATATTGGGTTCTCCTCTGTTCCAAAGCGATCCTCGTACATCCTTCGCAGGCGCAACAAATGTGTGTTACGCATCGTGGGTGTCAGAACGCCCGGGGCCATTCGCTGAGTAAGAACTCACCAAGCTTCATGCCACAGCTCTTTATCTGCCAGGTTGCCGCGGTATTTTCTTTCGGGCTCGTAAGATCTGCAGTGTTGAGGACGTAAGCCTTCATTAAGCCCTGAGACTGCCAATGCTGAACACCCGCGGCTTGCACACACTGTGGCAGAGTCTCCTTCACCACATCAGGGGTGGCTGACTCCTGGCTGGCTGCGGGGCTGCTGTGATACTGTCGTGAGCTGGTCAGGATGTTTTCCAGCAATTTGGCTCCAGGGAGGACCTGGGACGCAGAGAGCAAGGCGCATCGCACAGCATGATTCGACGACGACAACTCATTC
The DNA here is from genome assembly GCA_030144725.1 of Haematococcus lacustris. Taxonomy (NCBI): domain Eukaryota; kingdom Viridiplantae; phylum Chlorophyta; class Chlorophyceae; order Chlamydomonadales; family Haematococcaceae; genus Haematococcus; species Haematococcus lacustris. Next base: position 156,257 of record JASKMD010000219.1, read on the forward strand.
GCACCCTGAGCCTGCAGCTCCCAACCCTGCTGCCGCCAAGAACTGTGTCGACACTGATCAAGCCAGTGTGCGATGCTACACGGTATTCCGGTACGAAACAGGGTCAGCTAGCCGTCGCGAAAGGGGATCAATATGACAAATTTATGCGGTCGCTCCCAACTATAGCGCTGCGCTGCAGCCTACGCAATTGAATGCCTAAAGCCATACAACGACATTCCCGGCACTGCCATCTCGCAGAAGCTTTGCTCACCTGGGGCAACACAGCAGCAGCGCAGCTAACTGCTGATGCGCCTCTGCTCGCTGCAAGCAAAGACGGAAGCAATTGGCGCGCAAACAGCTGACGAGCCATCGGAGCCTCTTGTGATTAGCAGCGTCGCTAAGCTTGACGTCACAGCCCTACTCTGGCTCAACGTCGTAGCGGCATGTGAGCAAATAAGCTGTTGTTTTGCTTTTTTTGGTATGTCATTGGGGTCGGTAGGGCATGTGAGCGGCCTAGATGACCAGGCTGCCCCCCAATTAGGGATTAACTTCTAAATCAATACCCGAGTTAAGCCTTTGTTGTTCCGCCATTTGGCTGATATGTGAAAGATAGGCGCAAACATATAGTAGTTCCTGGCTTTTTGCCTTCCCTTGTATTGATTCACAGATTCCACTCACCAGTCTACTGCACAACATTGGTTTGCATGCTTGCATGCCAACTTACCCTCTTGACCGGCATAGGTTTGCACCCGCAAGCCGCACGCCCGGCGCGATGCAAACCATCGCCCGGCAGTGCTGGGACAACCGTAGTGCGGGCTTTCAGCGGGCTGTGCCGCATCGGCGTGTTCCCTGCCAGCAGTGTGTGGTGTGCAGCGCGACTGCCACCACGGGCTGGTCAAAACCATTTCTAGACAATGTGGACGCAGCCGCAGCACCGTCTCGTCCTGACGCAGGAGTGCATCCAGCAGCAAACCGTGCCAGCGTCGGCTCCGGGAGCGCACCTCATGTAGACGGCTACACCTCGTCCTGGGTTGGCGCCCACGACGAATTGTACAAGCATGGCCCAGCATTGGAGGCATCATCGTCCGAGGATGATGGTTGGGGCGCCCCTGCTCTGACCAGCGACTGGGGCGCGAGCTCGTCGTGGGAGGAGCCTGTGCGTCCACCCACTGCTCCTCAACAAAGTGAAGCCCCTGGCACCACCTCAGCCCAAGTAACTCAGGCTGCAGCTCCCTGGCAAGACAATGGCTGGCAGGCCGCAGCACAGGCTCCTGACCTCACGCCAGATCAGCCGCCACCAAGCACAGCTGCTGACCAGCAGACATACTCTGCAGAGGCTGGCACCATACCATCAACGCACACCGCAGCATGGCCCGACCTCGGCAATGGGCCTGTGGAGGGGGGCTGGGCTGAGGCTGCCCCTCCCCCGCCACCCACCCACAGCAGCTGGCAGCCCTTCAGCGCAGACAGCAGCTGGCAGCCACCCGGTGCAGGCAGCCCTGAACCTCCAGCCAGCGACCCTGCTGGCAGCAGTGGGTTTGGCCCAGTGCCAGGGGTCTCAGCTGGCGCCTTGCCAGACATCACACTGCTGTCACGCTCAGAGATGGTGAGCCGCTTGGTCAGAGCAGCTCAGTCTCAGTCACAGTCACAGTCAGAGAATAACTCAGTAAGATTCAGTGCGTACCACACCAGCAGGACAAAGGTGGAAAGGAAGAGGCAGCATGGACAGCCAGGCATGTAATCAGTACAGGATGCTGGGCAAGGGGCACAGGCGGTAGGGGGCGGAGGGTCAAGTAAGCAGGCATGAGTTGCCTGCCGAAGTCAGGAGTCTGCAGGAATTGGGAGCCTGCAGGAATCAGGAGCATGCAGGAGCCGCCTGCCTACCTACAGGAGTGGCAGCTGTCAGCCTTCCCACCTGCCCATTCACCTGCCTGCCCACCTTACCTGACCTGCTGGCCAGCCCCACCCAGCCCTGCCCTGCTCACTAGCCCTCCCCTGCTCACCTGCCCATCTGCCCACCCGCCCGCCCACCCGCCCGCCTGCCTGTCGACCCACCCTCTGGTCCTCTGGGGTGCTCCCCTGCCCTTTGCGCAGGAGGCTGTGCTGCCGGTAACACCTACAGGCAAGCAGGCGTCCTTCTACCAGCCCCGCACCCTGTCAGAGTGAGCAGGTGGCAGAGCAGCAGCAGGGGCAGGGGCAGGGGAGCCAAGGCAGGGCAGGGCAGGGCAGGGCGGGTCAAGGCAGAGCAGCAAAAGTAGAGTGTCAGGGAAAGCAGCTGCCCTTGGGTAAGCCAGGGGTTGTGTAGTATGATGGATGCAGCAGCAGGACAGCAGGTTAGCAAGGCAACGGGGCACACCAAGCTCGTGCCTTGCCACCCCCGCGCATGCTTAGTGACCCCGCCCCTCCCCCCTGTGCATACCTCCCAAGCCCCTCTCCCTCCGCTCATTCCCTGCCCAGCACCCCTGCCACCCTGCCCCTGCCTCCCTGCCCCTGCCACCCTACCCCAGTCCCAGCCCTGAAGACCAGCACTGGCTGTTATCTTTTGTGAAGCACGCCGCCCTTCTGATCACCCACCCTTGCTCCTCAAGGCGCTGTGGTGGTGGTTGCCCCTTGTGATGCAACACGCACCTTCTGTCCCGCCGCTCCACCCACTGCCAGGCGCCTGGTCCAGATGATGACCTCGCTAGGGGCCACGGTGCTGCTGAGCAAGAGCAGCGCCCTGGCAGCCCCCGCCCTGCTGTTCCCCATCTGGAGCCCCTGGATAAGAGCAGGTGCAGCACAGGGAATCTTCCAGGAATTGAACCCCTGACCTGGCGCATAGTGGTGCCATGGATGAGTCCATGGGTGTGTGGGCTGTCAGGTCGGACCACGGTTTTAGAGTTATGTGTTAAAGAGCAAGCAGGCCATGCAGTGAAGCAGCAACATTACACCTGTGATAGCAAAATAACTAGAGTAACTATGTTTGTGGTAGCTGCAGTGAAGCTGTGATGTTACAAGGCTGGGGGCAAGCTGTGCTGCCTATGGCCATGAGGGCCTCAACCTGCACGCGGTCCATGCAGCTTGACCTGTGCCATGCTTAGCTGGGCAGCAATCAGTTTGACGCAAGCTATGCTAGCTGGGCCTGGACTAAAGCACAGCAGGGTAGGAGGCAATCACTACTGGGTATTGGATTCAGGGATTAGCGGCGCTGCCTGCCTGCCTGCTTGCCTGCTTGCTCAGCCGCCCTGCCTGCCTGCCGTTGCAGGGCTGCGCAACATGGAGGTGTACCTGCAGTCAGTCAAGTGCCTGGGGCTGTGGAGGGCCCAGGTGAGGGCAGGCCACAGGGAGCCCAGCAGCCCTGCCAGGCTGGCAGCTTGCTGACGTAAGCAAACTTGCTGACAGCCAGGTGGGGAGCATGGAGGGCAGCGTGCATGGAGGGTGGCATGGAGCCCGTGCATGGGAGGTGTCAGCCTGTACACAGTAAGGTTTCTAATTTGAACAACCTCTGATGTTAGAGGCCCCGCGCCACTTCATTCATGTACATCTTTGCAAGCCAAGCACATAGCCGTGCAGCTCTTTATAACACCTCTCCACTGTGCCTTTTATTGTCTCATTATGCCTACCAGCTGCCAAGATATCACATGTTTTAGTACCCTACCCCCAAAAATCCAGTTTTGCATTGAAAGTCCTCTAATGTGAACATGCCGTCGCCCCTATCCACCTACACAAAGACTGGTACCGAAACTTTTGTTGATGCGGCTACCCATCCCACTGCCCTTAGCAAGGCCAGCAGCTGGTCAAAAATATTATCCGGTAGCAGTCCATAGGCACTTGAAGTTGTGCACATGCACATGCAAGCATGCTACTTGCAAGATCCCTTCCTGGCCTTTGCTGCTTTCTTGGTTGCCTCAGCAACCACCTCATTGAAATAGAACCTATCCTCTGCTGGGAAACGTAAGCTGGGCTGCGGTCGGGCTGATCGTTGAGCTGCTACACGCAACATCAACTCGCACGGATAAGTCGTCGCGCCAGTGCACCCGGGACCTTAACAGCCGGGAAGGTTCAAATGGGCCTAACCGGCGACAGCCACATCTCAGCCGACAAAACGCGATGATCCTCCCCAAACCGATTTGCACCATCCTCACAACCTCCAACGACCGTGCATGAAAGGAAGCGTGCGTGTTGAAGGGCGAATTTGGGAGAACGGTCAAATCAGGCCTGTTCAAATTATGTGCTTTACTGTGTATGGTCAGCAGCAGCGCCAGCAGCGCCAGCAGCGCCAGCAGCGCCAGCAGCGCCAGCAGCGCCAGCAGCGCCAGCAGCGCCAGCAGCGCCAGCAGCGCCAGCAGCGCCAGCAGCGCCAGCAGCGCCAGCAGCGCCAGCAGCGCCAGCAGCGCCAGCAGCGCCAGCAGCGCCAGCAGCGCCAGCAGCGCCAGCAGCGCCAGCAGCGCCAGCAGCGCCAGCAGCGCCAGCAGCGCCAGCAGCGCCAGCAGCGCCAGCAGCGCCAGCAGCGCCAGCAGCGCCAGCAGCGCCAGCAGCGCCAGCAGCGCCAGCAGCGCCAGCAGCGCCAGCAGCGCCAGCAGCGCCAGCAGCGCCAGCAGCGCCAGCAGCGCCAGCAGCGCCAGCAGCGCCAGCAGCGCCAGCAGCGCCAGCAGCGCCAGCAGGGCCAGCAGCAGCCCACTGTGTGAGAGCCCCTCAGCCATGTGCACATGCGGCCCAGAATGTGTGCTTGCGGCCAGCAAAAGTGGTGGTGGTGGTGGTGGTGGTCACACAGTGTCACACCCGATGCACAGGTGCTTGAGGTGCGAGTGACAGGCGGGCCAGCGAGCCACCGGACGCGACCCTGGAGCTTTCGGTTGCCCGGTGGCGTGGCCGGGCCTCCCGGGCCGACCGTCCGGCTGCTGCTCGGCGACCCGTGGCCGGGAGGCGCGCGCGTGCAGCTCGACTTCCCATACCAACCCAAGTACGGGGCGATTCCGTCGCAGCACACCTTGCAACTGCCCTCCTGTGTGGCTGGTCTGCTCACCTTTCTGTGTGTGAGGTTTGATATTAAAGCGCCCTTTGCCTTTGCCTGCTCGCTTTCTCACATCTTGAAGCAAACACGCCAGCCTGTCCAATGCCTCCAGACTCTTGCAAAGCTGGTGCGAGTGCTGACCTTCCGCGATTGCTGACCTGCAATGGCTGACCTCCCTACCTTGCATGTTTTCTGCTGCAGTGTGTTTGTCAGCGTGTCGCGGTGCTTCCTGCTGCCCCAAAGTGCCTGGCACACCTACTCACCTTGTGCCTGGCAGCACACCCATACCCTGCCCACCCATCACATGCTGCTGGCCTCCCGCCTGCTGACTGCTGGCCACCTGCCTGCTTAGTGCTGCCCACATGCAGCCAGCTTAGTATTGCCTATCCGCTCACAGTTGCCTGACAGAAGCTGCCTGCTGCTAGTTGACTGCCGCCAGCTGCCTGCCGCCTGCTGTATGCTGCTAAGTGCTTGCTGCGTGCCACGAGCTGACTGCTGACTGCTGACTGCTCACAGCTTCCGCCCTCCTGCTGACTGCTGACTGCTTCCGCCCTCCTGCTGACTGCTGACTGGTTCCGCCCTCCTGCTGACTGCCACCTGCTTCCGCCCTCCTGCTGACTGCTGAATGACTGTTGCCTGCTGACACCACAGGGTCGACCTGCTGGCCCCTGGGGAACTGGTGGAGGCACTGGTCCTGGCTGAGGATGAACGGTTCAGGCTGTTCAAAGTGAGGGCCTGCACAGGAGCAGCAGCAGCACATGCAGATGAGCAGCACATGCAGATGAGCACATGCAGATGACCAGCACATGCAGATGAGCAGCACATGCAGATGAGCAGCACATGCAGATGAGCAGCACATGCAGATGAGCAGCACATGCAGATGAGCACATGCAGGTGAGCAGCACATGCAGATGAGCAGCAGCAGAACATGCGGTGGTAATAGGGGAAGGAGCAGCAGCAGAACAGGCCAAGGGGTAGAGGGGGAGGGACGGCAGCGGGCGGGTGGGTGCGTGGGTGGGTGGGTGGGTGGGTGGCATGTGGGTGGGGAGGCAAGGCGGTGGGGCCCAGGGCCATTGCCCAGCCGGCCATGCACTAACCCCATGCAAGCCCCCATGCACACACTTGCTCAACTGCGGCTCGACTGGGGCTCAAACTCCCCACCTGCACCTAGACTTGTGCATTCAAAACTATGTGAACATGTGGCAACCCTCACTGCAGCCATACTCAAGTCACACACGGCCCACCGCTGGGGACCCCGTACCCTACCACCATTACTGAAGTTTGCCCTCTGGCCCTCCCTAGCGCCCCTGACTGTTAACCATAACGTACCCTACCACCATTCGGTTTTACCGTCTGGCCCACTGGCCCTGCCGGGCGCTCTGGCCCCTCCCTGGCCCTGGCCCTGATTTCCTGTCACACACGGCCCTCAGCTGGGTGGCCCCTACCCCACCGTCATGGAACTCTACCCTCTGGCCCACTGGCCCACTGGCCCTCCACCACTATTGAAGTTTGCCCTCTGGCCCTCCGTGGCGCCCCTGACTACTGTTATCCCTAACGTTACCATATCAGGCAACACTGTCCATGGCCGTTTTGCTGCCACACACTCATGCAGCACATTGTGTGGCTGTCAGGTCATCCGGGAAGTGTATTCACCTGGCCTGGGCCTGTGGCTGGCTGAGTACCCTTTTGTCGACCGCTCCGCATTCCTGGATGTCAGCCTCCAAGTGGGTCGACCACCATCACCATCACCACCATCACCACCATCACCACCATCACCACTATCATCAGCAGCAGCAGCAGCAGCATGATTATCATGGTATCACAATTATCATGGTAATCAAGGTAGATGGTTCAATTCATGCGGGACCATCACCACCGTCTTCAAAGCCCAGGGCCAGTCAGAGGTGCAGCTAGTTGCCCAGTGCCATATCATGTTGTAGTATAAATGTAATGGCTTCCTCTATATATAGTCATCTTTTAGGTGTGCAGCAAGCAGTAATGCTGTGAAGGTGCAGCTAGCAGAACCTAGGACGCATAGTGTGTGATGGTTAGGGAGGCACAGGGCAGTAGAGGGATCCACGGGCAGCTCACACACTACATCCTAAGGTGAACTGCTTTGTGCGAGAGGTGAACTGCTTTGTGTGAGGTGAACTGCTTTGTGTGAGAGGTGAAATGCTCTGTGTGAGAGGTAGGGAAGGGCGTGAGGGGTAGGGTGGGGTGGGGCGAGGTGTTGAGGGCAAAGCCACGCTGCACGCGCCCTGGCCTTGAGGCACTGCACCCCTCCGCCCCTTCCCCTTCTGCACATCACACTAAGGATTGTTCGGTGTGATTAACAGAGGAGGGTGTGAGGGTGGTGGGAAGCTATATGCGACCAAGGCTTTGTGGCACCGCTACTCCACCTCCCTTCCCCTCACCCTCTTGCACCACATGCTTGCAGGTTGAGCGGGCTCGCAATGCCGCATGGGAGCAACCAGCAGCCCCTGCACCGCCTGCGCCAGACACCCTAGATGGGCTTGGCTGGGACGGCAGCATGGCGCATGATACGCCCTACAGCCCTGGCCCGCCCTACAGCAGCCCGCCCCACAGCCCTGGCTTACCCTACAGCCCTGGCCCGCCCTACAGCAGCCAGCCCTACAGCCCTGGGTCGCCCTACAACAGCCAGCATACCTATCCAATGGCAGACAGCCACCCTAGCAGCAGCCACCTTGGCAGCAGCCAGCCCATTGGGTGGAACACAGCATGGGAGCCCCAGACAGCTGACCCCGGCTTTGGTCTCCCCCAGCCGGAGATTGTGGTTGATGAGTGGCAGCAGGGCACGCAGGCAGACAGCCCTCAGGCACCTCCTGATGCACAATGGAAAGCTGCGGCTGAGCCGCCATGGGGCCAGCAGCAGCAGCAGGGGTGGCAGCAGCAGGAGTGGCAGCAGCAGCAGCCACCGCAGCAGGGGTGGCAGCAGCAGGCGGCAGTGCCAGTGGGAGCCAGGCAGCGTCATGGTGCGAAGGAGCATGACATTGGTGTGGCAGGTGGCGGAGACGGGGCCACAGATCATGCAAATCTGCGAGGTGCTGGGCGAGGCCGAGGTAGAGCAGCGCTGCAAGACAATGGGCTGTAAGGTGAGGATGTTTGATGGTGGGAGCAGGCCGCGCCCCAGGCGATAGCTCCTTCCTTGATGCACGCTGGTGAATACCGACGTAGTCTTCTTCTTCTCTCCTTCTTGTCCGTTTGAGACAGAGCGCTGCTCGGCTTTCTCCACTGGTCTCTTCAGCTGCGTGAGGGTGGTTAGGGTTAGGATGTAGCCGTCTCTAGGTCAGGGCAGGAGGAGTATTGGGTGTGATAGAGGAGGTGAGGGTGCTTTCAGTCGGTTTGTATCATCGTCGTTGTTGTATATAGGTTGCATGGACGCATGTGGATTTAGTACGTAATGTTGTGATGCAGCACTGGATCACTTACCGCGTCACGGTTGATGCGATGCAGAAACATGGACATTCAATAGTGCAGTGTTGGCAAACATATCCTGTACATGGTAGCATTACTGGAATACAAAGTGGAACCGTCTTGCATCTTGACGTCTACCCCAGTGTACAATTGAACAAGAGAATGGTATAAGTGTCGAGCGCAGCAGATACCTGGCAAAGACATGGTACGCACATGTCAAACATTGCCAAGACTCCATGCACATCGACAGCCCGGTCTGGGGACCACTTGCAGCCGCCCTTATGCCACGTGCATGCACAGCGCAACAACTGTGAGGTCCGGGCACAGCTCGTTTGTGATGTACAATAATGGCTTTTTCATGCTACTTCGCAAATTCGGTGCTCCGTCGCGGGAGAGATTACATGGCTGCATCCCTCGTCTCGATGCCACCACCAACCCAGCAACTGCGCAGCATTGCAAGCGCGCCAGTCCCAGCTATATGCCGAAGATTGACTACTCCAGCAGCATGCCAAACATCGACTACTGTCCGTTACGCAACCGCAAGCTAGGAGCACATCCGACCCCAAGCCAGCACTAGCATGTAAAGTCCTCCAAACAAGGCACGGACAGCACCTCAAGGGCTGGGACGGGGCAAGGGAGCAAGAGGAGCAGCTCAGCCTTTCTTTCACTTCTTGGCCTTCTTGGAAGCAGCAGCCTTGGCGGGTGCGGGTGCAGGCTTGGCAGGTGCAGGTGCAGGCTTGACTGGGGCAGCCTCCAGGTGCAGACCCTGCAGCAGCACCAGTGGCGGATATGATGCTGCTCATGCTGCTGATTATGAAGAGGGTGCTGATGACAGAACTCCTCCAGCACGCTCATCACCCCTAGGTGGCTGCTTGGCCTCAATGGGACAGTTGACAGCACATCATCGATGCAGAGATGCATGGCACAGCTGCAGATATGCATGCACTTGGGCAGGCTATAACCATGTTATTCATCGTACTGACAGCTTGACCACATCCATGGCGTGAGCACAGGCAAGGGCAGCAGCCTGCAGAGCGTGTAAGTCTCCCCTGCTACTATGTAAAGTACCAGTCGGTGTAGAGACCAAGGGGAATGTGTGCTGGGATGAAACTGTGCTGGCACACTGATCCATGGAGCTGGCATGTGTTCTGACCACTACAAGTGCAAGGCAGACAAGTTGGCAAACCAACGAGAATACAAGAGCTGCTCATGTCAGCGCTAGGAGGCTGAACTGCCTGATAGCTGGTGCCAGTGGCCAGCACAAACCCCCGAAAAGGGGACTGTCAGCAGTCACAGGCTGAACAGTGGCACAGTCCCTGCGAGAAAGGTGCTGCTGCTGCCTCCCTTGCAGGCAGCCTTGGATGACTGCGATGTAACCACCCGGCTCCACGCCGGCCTATATCTCCTCCATCCCTGCAGCTTGGACCCTCCCTTACCCTTGCTGCTTACTTCCTCTTTCATACCCGCTGCTCAGTCCCTCCCACACCCATGCCACCAACCTCCATGTACATCTGCTCTTTCAAGGGGCACTCGGCGGATGTCTGTCTGTTGCTGTGAAGCCAGTGTCTTGCACTACAAGCTGCTTCTAGCATTGGAATCATTCGCTCACCGCCAGGCGCTCCTCCCGCCGTGCTGACTTGCGCTCCCGAGTGGCCTTGTTCTTGGCCCGGCGTGCCTCGAACTGGTCTGCGATGCTCTTCTCGCGTGCCTTCTCTGCCTTCTGCTTGTGAACTGCCTCCATCAGCACACGCTTGTTCTTGTACACGTTACCCTTGACCTGCATGCCAGCGGTCCTCCCAGCATGGCTATGGACTTCTCCTTTGACTGCTGATCCAGCGTGCTCCATATTGCAGACTGTCTGCTCCTCGCCCTCTCCTACAAACCATCCTTGCTACACTGTACTCCACCTGATGCTGCAAGCCATCGCTGCATGGGTGCTGCAGACCAAACCCCCACCTTCATGTACAACTCGTGATAGAGGTGCTTGTCGATCTTCTTGCTGTCGCGGTACTTCTTCAACAAGCGGCGCAGCACTCGTGTGCGGCGCATCCACAACACCTTAGTGGGCAGGCGGGCCTCCCGGGTACCGCGGCGCTTGCCTGCAGCCGCGAGGTCCCTCTGTAAGATTGCTGCCTTCAACGCCAAGGCCAAGGGCCAGATTCCAGTGGCTGAGCGGCACAGCACGCACCGTAGCCGGTGTGGCGCCCCTTGCTCTTGGCCAACGCGGAAGTGCGTGCCCGTGAGCGAGAGTGGATTATGGCCGGCTTGCGAATGATGAACCCATCGCTGATCAGCTTGCGGATGTTCTGCCCTGCAAGACCCACATCATGCTCCGCATGTGGCACGCTCACGCATTAGCTGGTGTCAAGCTATACCTATGGCACAGCAGCAAGCTGTTGCTAAAGAGCTGGGCGTAAGCGTCACTGACCCAAACACACAACTTTCCTGCGGGTGCACTCACTGGAGTTGGCCATCTGAATGTCGTTCACCTCATTAGGATCCAGCCAGACTTTCCTAGCCCCGACCTACGGAACAAGAAACCCCAGGGATTGTGCTCCTACAACCCAGCTCTCGCGCCTTGGCTTCCTGTCGTGTGTGAACACGCTGTTGTTGCTAGTGCTAACCTTAAGCACGGAGGCGGCAAGCCGCTTCTGCAGCTTGAGCGACACCATGGCTCCTGCGACAGCAACAAAACGCTGTGCTGTGGCTATTACGCTGCTAGTGAACTTGCTCTGGCACTCAGGGCTGGCAGCTCTCCGCTGTGCTGCGAGGCGGCGGTCCTTTGCACCGATATGCTGCCCTCTGTAGCTGCCTGTGCTGCCCAACAAAGCTACTGGGTCCCGCCAACAAACAAACATCCATGGTCCCCAGGCGCTCCCACGGACCCCTGAAGCTGCTGACCTTGTTACTTGTTGACCAAAGCGACTGACCGCCGCCTTCTAAGAGGTGATAATAGCGTCTAAGCGGGCTCAAGTCGTGTCCAAATGTCACACGGCCAACTTACAAAAGCATGGCGCGACGTGCCTCCTGGTGTATCATTGAAGCACAGAGATGTGTATGCTGCGGGAGAGTTCGTAAGTAAAGAAGAGAGCCATATGCTTATAGTTTGTAGAGCCACATGATTTCAGTCGAGGTCACCCCCGCCATTGGCCCCGCAAATGTGAGACGGTCTGGGGCGCGAATCTCCGTGTAGCTCGCGACAAAGTTTTGACGCAGTTGGGTGTAACAGGCGTATCCGGCACCCCGCAGCCGCAAAACACTAGCTCAGATCGGCGCCCGCCCAAACCTGACCTGTGCTTTCCGCTCCTAAAAGACTCACGCACATCATAAGGCGAGGCTGGCAGTCCTTCTACGCACGCCGTAAGCCAACGGCACAAGTGCAGTACGCCTGCTTGCATGTCAGTGCATGGAGCATATAATTCGTGCATATGCGCACAAGTCAGCAAGCTGGCACCCATTACCTCACTTACGTTGCGGCATGACTCTATGTAAATGTAAGCTGCCTTATGACAGCGCTACATCATCACTTGGCAATATGTTGTCGGGATGCCTCGGGATGGCTCTGGCTTTCAGTGTTACATGTGCCGTGGTGCCTCAACCCTCTTCCTCAACTTCAGCAGGCACATGTAACGCAAAATCATTACAGCAATACATGTATCGATGCTCAAACGCCTTGCAACACCACTACAGAAGACATGTATCGTTGATGCCAAGCACATGCATTGATGTAAAAAGGTGGCAACACCACACCACAACACCTCCACTCGTACACATCAACACCACCACCTCAACAACACACCACAACACAATGACTCATGCCTCACACACCACCTATGCTATGTGCACAACAAGCAAGGACTGGTCGCACCTCCTTGCTATAGCTAACACTCACCACGGGACTGCTAAGCACTTTGCCTTGCTGCCTATGCCCCATGGTACCAAATCAGGCTGGGCTGGGCTGGGCTGGGCTGGGCGGGCTAAGCTAGGCTGGGCTGGGGTGGGCTGGGCTAGGCTAGGCTGGGCTGGGCTGGGCTGGGCTGGGCTGGGCTGGGCTGGGCTGGGCTGGGCTGGGCTGGGCTGGGCTAGGCTGGGGTGGGGTGGGATGGGCTGGGCTAGATTTTAGGGGGGAGGGGGGGGGGTACCCTAACAACAAGGTGACACAACACAACAACACACAACACAACACAACAACAACGTCCAGCTCCATGTCATGCCTTGCTGACTCCTTGCTACCTCCTTGTTGGCTGCTGCTCTACGCCGCTGCTGCCTTGCTCGGTGATGGAGATGGGGGTGATTTATTGGCATCCTGCACACACAATCACAAAGACAAGGTCTTGGGGCACACACCACAAAACATGCTTATTAATTAGTTCTAATTAATCAAATCTTAAGGCTCACGACAGTTGTGTGCTTCCCTCAGCTGCTCATGCCTGGCATGCGTTTCACAAGTGTTCACACGAACATCAAACTGACCTAGACAAGGTGAGGTAAATTACAACCTTACTCACCTCTTGCTCACTGTTTTCAAGAGCTGATTCTCTTGCTGCACTCCTGCTTGGAAGAGCCTTGGGCTGCTGTGGGTTTGATGCTGATCTTCACAACAGCCAAGCACCTGTGGAGGTCAGCAGATTTGGTTGCATGTGTTGACATTGTATGCAAAACGCACTAAGAAACAGCACCCCGTGCTTACTTGATATGTATTCGCGAGTTGCCCAGTCCAACGGCAGCAAAGGCTGCTCGGCACGGAAATGCCCCGGCCACCAATTCATCTCTCCTGTTGCGACACGCATACAAACGGATGGAGAATGACATAGCGAAGCTAATCAAGTCGTCGAGACAATGCAGTACAATCGACAAAAGAGGGCCTAACCTGCTAGCGACACCGTTGTGAGAAGTAGAGCCCAATGGTGGAAGAATTACATGCAGCGGATCAATGACGGTGCCAAGAAGTGAATTGCGGGGCCAATGGCGGGGGTGACCTCGAGCATCCTTGTTTAGGCCATGCAGGAGCATATGTAAGTCTATGCAGGCTAGAGCAAACGCCCAGGTGCAATGCGCTGATAAAGACAATAAGTTCCAGCCGTGGTGAAGACAGGGAATGAGTGGAATGAAAGGATGTGTATGTGGGGTGACCAGCCAACCCAGGGTGGACCGATGGAGCTTCAGTGATGAAGCTGTAGCTGAGTTTTAAATACCCACAGTCGACACCCTGTTCATGGTCAGGCGTTCCCAACATGGGGTTGGTAATGTTCATGCAAGTACTCTATCAATACTGCACTGTTTTCAATAACGTTTGTCACATTGGCAGCCGTAACTTATTCCGCGTAATCTGACCATCAGCGCTAGCCATTGGAGTCTTTGCTCGTGTACTGCCACATGTGCCCGCGAACAAATCACATCGGCGAGACGGGTCTCCTTGGCACGGTGCGCCACATCCCTGTGACCCCATCTATCTAGCGTAGTGTGCTGGTTGTGCACAAATGGAATGTCCGGCCAACACCCAACGCGATGCCTGCCGGGCGTGCAGGGCGCCTAGACGGGGTGATTGAAACATGAAACTGTGTTCGCTCCTCGCCGAATACATCATTTGGGTCGGCGCACGCTAAGGTATCACCGGGTTACACCCCCCCCTCCTCCACTGTGTCCTCCACTGTGTTGCACCCGCTGCACCCACAGGAAAAGCCACACACTTTGTTTGTTCTTGACTCATTGGCGCAGCTATTGAAACAAATCGCACGATAAACAGCCCAGGCCTCTATCAGTTTGACAAGTTGAAAGTTACATTATGTTCATCAAGCAGATTCAAGGCCACGGCATGCATCGACCCACCATGCCCGCCCCCCCTCTACCCTTCATTGCAGGAGCACACCTTATTGAGCCTGCCCACCCCCTCCCAGCCTACCCCTCCCAACCCACCCCTCCTAGCCCACCCCTCCCAGCCCACCCCTCCCAGCCTAGCCCTCCAAGTTCACCCCCTCCCAGTCCACAACCACAAAGCACAGCCCTCCCCTTCCCACCCCCTCCCCTTCCCCCCCCAGCCCCCTCCCAGCCCTAGCCACCACAATGGGGGGTAAAAGGCCCAGCAAGAAGAAGCCACAGCAGCTGCTTGCAGTGTGGGGGTGGTTGTGGTGAATGTGGGGGACCATGCAAGTCAGCAGCGGGTGGCAGCAGCAGCAACAGCAGCAGGGTGCAGCAGAATTGTGTCAGCTGGTGTGCCCCCCCCACGGGGCTGGCGGTGAGGCACCTCCACGCGGTGGCCCTGGTAACAATCCGCGTTGACTTCGGTCGCACGGATTGGCTAAGCTACCTCACCACCGCACCCAGCGGTATATAAATTGGGATGCAACGGGAAAGCCTTCCCAGGCTTGAACGGGCACCGCTTTGTCCAGCGGGATACAAATGAGGTCCGGGTGCCGCACACGACCGCTGCGGGTCACCGAGCTGTTGTGGAGTTGCTGGCGTCGTCAAGGAGGGAGCAGAGCTACCTCAACGCGGGACGTTGGCTGACAGCTGAAGTTTGGACTTTTGGAGCCTGGACTTCAGCTTTTAGTGCGACATCCGGCGGACAAGGCTGGAATTGCTCTCGTCAACGAGGAGAAGAGATAAGGCCAGCTGCCGAGTGCACTAGTCTTTGCTCTTTGTTTGCCTTGGGTGCTAGCTGTGGTCTGTGGCTACAGCTAGGGCAGCTTGGTGGGGACATGTCCAGCCTGTGTCCAACGTTTGGAGGTGGGAGCAGGCCGCGCCACAGGCGGAAGCTCCTCCCTTAATGCACGCCGGTTTGTACCGGAGTAGTTTTCTTTCTTTCTTTCTTCTGCCCCCCCCACAGCCACCCCCACCCCCACAGCCACCCCCACAGCAGCCACCCCAGCAGCAGGGCCGGAGCTCGTGGGGCAAAGAGCCGACTGCATCACCTGATTTCGGCCACATGTATCAATTGGCGCTAGCTGCAATCGCCACCGAGGGGCAGGCTGCTATGGCTCAAGCGCCGGCTCCTGGCTGCACGCTCCGCAAGCGTACCACACCTGCTGGGTTGGGGCAGCCCCAGACAGCTGCCAAGCGCAAGCGGTGACACACGAGACATAGTTACACAAAGGTTGTGGTCAGGCGACCCCAACTAACAAAAAATGACAGGAAATGATTGGAAACCGATCCCTGGTAATCAATACGACGCCGCGTCTCAGCCACATGGTCTCTATTTATGTTTCGCACATCCCTGGATAGAGTACTCTGTCAGCTATGCGGTGCAGCTTGTATCATTAAATATTGTGCAGTGTGCTGAGTGCTAAGGCGGCTCAAATCTTGACATTCAAATGCATGCCAGTTTTGCTCATGCGGGCCTCGCCGCGACCGACCGCCGCGACCGACGTGGCCCAGTAGCCTCTGCAAACAGTCAGGGACAGTCGCCGCAGTCAAAACAATGCACATGGCACGCCAAACCGATGTAACGACGCCCCTCCACCCATGCTCGGAAGTATACAAGGCTGCTGCATTGCTTGACCGCTACGTGAGTAGTACCTACAACCTGGCCACTCGGTAAGGCCACTCAAGGTGTGTGGGCCATTGCTACGTTACCTTGCTCGATATGTTGGGTCCGATCCCTCCCGCCCGCCCTCCGCTTGCGTGTCGAGCTTGTGTCCAACTCCGCCCTGACCCCCTGCTGCTCAGCTGGAGGGGTGGGCAGCCCAGGGGAAGCACCAGCACCAGCTGCCTGCTGCTGCCAGGGGGGTGCAGCAGGAGGGGGGGGCAGGTCAGGAGCGGCACCAGCACCAGCTGCCTGCTGCTGCCAGGGGGGTGCAGCAGGAGGGGGGGGCAGGTCAGGAGCGGCACCAGCACCAGCTGCCTGCTGCTGCCAGGGGGGTGCAGCAGGAGGGGGGGGCAGGTCAGGGGCGGCACCAGCACCAGCTGCCTGCTGCTGCCAGGGGGGTGCAGCAGGAGGGGGGGGCAGGTCAGGAGCGGCACCAGCACCAGCTGCCTGCTGCTGCCAGGGGGGTGCAGCAGAAGGGGGGGGCAGGTCAGGGGCGGCACCAGCACCAGCTGCCTGCTGCTGCCAGGGGGGTGCAGCAGGAGGGGGGGGCAGGTCAGGAGCGGCACCAGCACCAGCTGCCTGCTGCTGCCAGGGGGGTGCAGCAGGAGGGGGGGGCAGGTCAGGGGCGGCACCAGCACCGGCACCTGCTGCTACCCCCAGCTCATCGCCATGCAGGGCGGCTACTGTGTTGCAGATATGGGCCATGACAAGACCCTTCAGCTTGGGCTTCAGCCACCCCTTCATAAGCTCATAAGCTTGGGCTGCGAGGGGGTGGGAGGGGGTGGGAGGGTGGGGCTGGGGCTGGGAGGGGGTGGGAATGCGGGCTGGGGGTGGGAGGGGGCTGGGAGGGAGCAGGTTCCGGGCGGTCGGGGTGGGCTAGTCATTACTGCAAGGCAAAGTTGAGTCACGCCAAAGTCATTTCCAACCGGTCTGGTCGGTGAAATGCAGTGCTTTCTTCTCCAGCAGCTGCTTTGTTGAGTAATGAACAAAGTTGACACTTGAAGTTTTGCAAAGTCAGAGTGGTCAGCTCACAACATGCCGATTTGTGCAAGGGGGTCCCTTTTTCTGTGTGGCTGGCCAGAGAGAGACGCACCTTTGTCGCGTTTGCAGCAATGTCGAGTGTCAACTCGCCCGACGATGGTCTTCCGACGCCGCCTGTACCAATGAAAAGTTCGCGGAGCGAGCCTGGCGGGCTGAAATGTGATTGTGCTACTGGCTCGATGCCAGGCGCAGTTCACTTGTTGATGCTGCTACATACCACTAGTACGATTGATGGTGAGCAGCTGAGGTGTGTCCGTGATCGCTTGCGCCGGCATGGCCTCAAACACTTGAATTAACGCGCCGCTTGCCAGTAGATGCGCAACAATTCGCAGCTGCCAATGTTACAAACGCTATCGAAAACGGTGCAGTATTGAGTGAGTATTTGCATGAAGATTACCAACCCCATGTTGGGACATCCTGACTTGTGGTGGCCACCTCTCCCAACCGCACCTGCCAGCTGCCTCCGTGCCACATTTCCGCAACCGCTTTCCGATCCGACTGCTGCTGGCGATGCGCATGCTCGTGTAGAGCAGCCTACGCGATGCGGGCGGTCGTAGCGATGACTGCATGCTCCGCAACGGCTCAAATTTGAATCACTAACTTTGATGCTTTGCTGTGCACGGCCTACTGACTGGATAATTATTCTGGATGGGTGAAAGGTAGCTGGCCGGGTTGGCTACATTGTGAATCATCTAGCATATTATTTGGCGCAGTGAGTGCAGAGTTACAGCCGTCCTACTACCAGGGGTCGGTTTCCTGTCATTTTTAAACAGTTGGGAACACCTGATTCATGGTTCAGTTTTCCTCGCTGACCCAGTGAGCATGCAACCTATCACGCCGCTACCAGGTACGCGAATCAAGAGGCGGCAGTGGAGGTCACGTGCTTCTGCAACATCTCGTGTGGTGTGCATCTCTAACAGCTTGACTTTGTTGGGCCGCATGCAACGGGCTTCAGAAAGGTGGCGTCACAAGTGCACAGTGGGCCTTGGGCGTTGCCACCGCAGGCTAAGGGGATGGGTGTGCAACACGCCACCCTCGGGAGCGTGAAACCCAGAGCAGGCTTCTCCTTCCCTGGGGCGACCTGTGGTGCTCCCGATGCCTGATGCCTGACACCTTGCGCATGCACCATGTACGATTGCAGCTGATTGGCTAGAATGCCTCGTGCGCCTGGGGGCAAGGCCATCAGCACAGCTCCAGCAGCTGCTACTATCTTGCCCCACTGCAATGGAGTTGAACGTCACGCGGATGTCATCACAGCGCCTGGCGCATGCACCTCTCTGGTATGAGCAACCCCCCAGGACAGCTACTCGACCCTGGTGTGCAAGGCTTTCAAGTTGCCTGGGTATACCTACCATGTTGCATGAGTCTTATGTTCTTAACCATGTTGACAAGCGGAGCCTCACTATCGCCGTGGCTTAGCTACCATGTTGCATGAGTGCGGCGATGTGCACATGACGATCAAAGGCTGCATTACAGTCTGCCAGCACATAGGGTACGTAGTACGTAGTACGTAGGGTAACCCTGACCCTGACCCTGACCCTGACCCTGACCCTGACCCTGACCCTGACCCTGACCCTGACCCTGACCCTGACCCTGACCCTGACCCTGACCCTGACCCTGACCCTGACCCTGACCCTGACCCTGACCCTGACCCTGACCCTGTCCCTGACCCTGACCCTGACCCTGACCCTGACCCTGACCCTGACCCTGACCCTGACCCTGACCCTGACCCTGACCCTGACCCTGACCCTGACCCTGACCCTGACCCTGACCCTGACCCTGACCCTGACCCTGACCCTGACCCTGACCCTGACCCTGACCCTGACCCTGACCCTGACCCTGACCCTGACCCTGACCCTGACCCTGACCCTGACCCTGACCCTGACCCTGACCCTGACCCTGACCCTGACCCTGACCCTGACCCTGACCCTGACCCTGACCCTGACCCTGACCCTGACCCTCCTGGCTTTCACAGCTCTTGCTGACTGGCCACCATGCCCCGCATCCGCCCTGAGGCTAGGCCATCAGCACAGCTCCCAGTGCTGCCGCTAGTTAGACCCACGGCATGGGCGTTGTCCAGGCAATGAGGCTGCTTGGGGGCTGTCTGGTTGGCATGGGGGCATCACCACAGACACCCTCAACCTCCTCGAGCATCACCACCTTGCGTCAGGCCTCAGCACGGTCTCTACGCCCCACCCTCACCGGAAACCAGCCACCCACCCAGCCATTCCATTCAAGACCTGCTGCCTATCCCCGCCACCCCTCCACCCTGAACGAGCTTCTACGCCCCACCCTCACCGGAAACCACTAGCGTCTGACACAAGCATCTGACTCGCCCCATGAGCTTCATGGCACACATGGCACAGGGGGAACACAGTGCACATGGTGTTCACAGCTCTTCGCATACGGTAGGATGGACAAGGTGCAACCGTGTTGTGACATCCGTGTTGTCATATCCCCCGGCCCCACACCGCCGGAGCAAGATGCACCTGCTCGCTACCTTCTTGCTGGCAGAAGGCACATGCACACCAGCCACACATGCACATGCACACATGCACATGTGCACATGTACATGCACCAGTCGAGCACCAGGTGTAGCAGCGTCTGGGTGTGAGGCTGACCTGAAACAGCCTGTCCCTCACCTCGTCCAGCTTCCGCATCCTGGCTGTGGCTTCCCTAGGCTGGGCTCAGAGGGCAAAACAGCTGTTTCACATGGGGCGGGCTGCACATAATCTGCGTTTTTATTGTGAATACATCTCAGGCCTTCCAGCTCATAGCCATGCCGCAATGGCCACCTGGACTAGGTTATCTGTTTTTCTGCACGGCTTTTTCTGCACGACGCACTGCTGACAGCACCCTGTGGCTCATATGGTGCCCACAGCTGCACCAGGCTACCCCTGGGGACCTTGGCAAATGGGTGGACAGGGACTGCAACGCAGCCCTCAACATGCAGCGGGCAGGGGAGAGCAAGTGGCGCCCACTGGAGCTGTGCAGGTGGCCACACCGAGCAAGGCTTCCTGCCAAGGGCAGGGAATACCCATCATTAGGCTTCAAGAAGCTGCGAGACCGAGCACTCAAGGCCCTAGCCCAGCAGCCTGTAGCACAGTAGCATGTGTGTACCACGCAATGCTGAAGCTGTTGCTTACATCAGAGCATGTGTTTCATGCCAACATCGATTGCCTGACTCTCGCAAGGGGGGAGGGGTAGGAAATTAGGTATTGGTGCCGGATGCTTGCTGCATGCAAACAGTTCGGATAACAAATAACACAGCCTCTATGCCTTAGTAGGGGATAATGTGCTGAGGCACACTGGGACATACGGTCGTGCTTTTCAGCGGCATCAGGTGTGGGGTTGCATCACAGCGTCCACCAGGGATGGGACGGTAAATGCCTTGCTGCTGCTGCCCCTGCTGCTGCCCCTGCTGCTGCTGCAGTAGTTGCTGCTGCTACTGCTGCTGCTGCTGCTGCTGCTGCTGCTGCTGCTGCTGCTGCTGCTGCTGCTGCTGCTGCTGCTGCTGCTGCTGCTGCTGCTGCTGCTGCTGCTGCTGGGTGGCCTCCACCAGCGAGGCAGGGGTGTGGCAGCAGATGCAACTAATGGCTTCAGAATCATGCGGTGCGGATGACAATGCGAATGAGGCGTGGCAGCCAGATCTCAGGCAGCTGCGAGGGCCCTGACTCAGCAACGATTCACCTGCACCACCGCCTTCCCACCGCTGGCTGAGTCCGGGTGGCCTGAGGCGCGCGTGGCACCTATTGCACCCCATGCTTCCCCGCTTGGCTGCAAATGGGTTCAAACGACGGCCATGGATGGGGCTGAACTTGGAGGGTATGTGGTGTAGCATGGGATTGTCTGCATTTAGGACAAGGGCCTGTGATACGAATGTCGAGGGTAGGAAGCGCCATGCAGCACATGGCAGTGCAGCCAGTCTAGCAGGGAGGGTACGCTTATACCATGCAGCGCACTTTGGGCCAACGCACACCTCCTACATGTTGGGAAGCAGATCAACTTCCTGGCAAAACACGTAATTGATTACTTAGGAGAGTTGTTCACCCCCATTCCTCCACCCCAGCCACTTCCTATCAACCTTGCACCCAACTCGACGCACACTGTCCACTCTGTTGTTTTAAAAACTTGGTAAACAACTTGTTTACCTCCCAGCTACTTCTTCTCACACCTTACACGGCCTACCTAAAGACGTGACAGCCACAACAGGCGCACACTCTCTGCAACCGCGCCAGTTGCGGCTTTTAATAGTAGCAGTCGCACCAGGTAGTGGGCACCTTTAGCGTGCACCTTCACACCTACCGGGACACGGTGACGCATTCATGATACCTGCTGGTCCACTGCTCGAGTCCCGAGGAAAAATCATAACTAGCTCCGGCCTCACTTCCATCTCAGCCGTTTTCACCCTCGTTAAAACCTGGGTTGACGAAGGCCTAGACATTATCTGCCTACAAGAGACCTGGATAGGACGTCCTACCGCCCATGGCTCCATTTCCCAACAACAAGCTGGCCTATGGTTGAACCAAGCCACTTCTGCCCTACATTCCCCCCCTTTTCACACCTTCTGGGCCAACAACCACTCCTCCCATTCCCATGCAGGGGTAGCCATCCTTGTCCGCAGTGACCTCCCCATTACCCTCTCTAACCACTCAGCCCTCCCCTGCGGTCGCCTTCAGTCCCTCTCTATCTCTTGGGCCGGTCATTCCTTTTCGCTACTCAACTCCTACTGGCCAAGCACAGGAGCTGTAGACCGCGCCACCTTCCTCACCCAAACCCTTGCCCCCCTTCTCCTTCCCTCATCCCTACCCCTCTGCCTTGTTGGGGACTTCAACTTCACCCCTCTCCCCAACCTTGATAGGTTACCCTCCTGCCACACCACTACCCTTTCGGACAATGCTACCACCACCCTCCTCTCATCCCTCCTCCCATCCCACTCTGACATCTACCGCCAACACCATCCTACAGGCAGAAGCTTCACCTTTCACAGGGGCCATCACCACCTAGCCCGCCTTGACCGCATCTACCTTCCTCCCCAACTCTCGACCTTCTCCCACTCAGCCTCCTGTCACTTTTCCCCCCGAGGCGATCACCACGCAGTCTCCTTTCTTCTCCTCCCCGCCTCCCCCCTACAACCCAGAGGCCCAGGGCGACACCCCATCCCTTGCTCCATGGCTACCAACCCTACCGCCAGCCCCCATCTTACTCTTTGGGCCCGTAAAGCAGTCACCTTTGGCCTCACCCTCTCTTCCGCGGATCTCATCTCATGGTGGCCTACCCTACAGAAAGCCTTCAAAACCTTTGCCCACACCCTCCTCCCCCTCACTAAAGAGCACGATCACAGAGCTCTCGTTACCCTCAACACCACCCACCACGACCTTACCCTTGCCCATTCCGCTGTGGCCACAGCTCTCCCTGACACCCTTCCTCATGCCTTAAACCTGGTGGCCCAAGCCTTCACCTCATTCAGGCAAGCGCACTCAGCTTCTACCTCTCACCTTACCCGCGACGCGCACTCCACCTGGCTCCACCATAGAGAACAACCCTCCCCCCTCCTCACCTCCCTCATCCACCCACCGACCACCCCTACTTCCATCCCCTCTCTCCGTTCTCCTGGAGGCGAATACCTCACCTCTAACAGATCCATTGCTACAGCTCTCGGCGCCCACTTCTCGCGGGTCAGCGCTCAACCTCTTACCAACCCACATGCCCAACGAGCGGTTATCACAGCCCTTCAGCTTGAGCTTACTAAAGGCACAGTCCACCTTATCCCCCCCACCCTTGCTGGGTTAGCCGGAGCGGCAGACATCACAGTGGCTGAAGTCCTCACAGCCCTCACCTCCTGCCCCTCGACATCCTCCCCTGGCCCTGACGGCTTACCCTACAACCTTTGGCGCGTCGACGGTGACTGCTGGGCTCCACTGATAGCCAAGCTCTTCACTGCTATCGGCACCACTGGAACCCTCCCCACCGGCTTCAACAGAGGTACCATTACCCCCATCCCCAAACCTTCAGCTCCCAACCTCTCTAACCCTACCTCTTATCGCCCCATCACCCTCCTCCCCTCTCTTTACCGTCTCCTCGCCAAAATCTTGGCAGCTAGGTTCGGGAAAGCCATGGCCCCAGCCATCGGCAGGGAACAATCTGCCTTCCTCCCCGGTCGTCGGATAGAGGATAACATCAACACCACCTCCCTTCTTCCCCACGCCCTCCAGAGTCAAGGGCTCTCAGCAGCCAACATCTACCTCGACATAGCCAAGGCCTTTGACACCGTAGACCGCCACTTCCTTTACACCCTCATGCACACCAGTGTTTTTTTTTTAACGCTATATATAGCGATCGCTATAAAAAGCGACATTTCAGAGGGCTCCGTGCGCTATGGATTGGACCCCTTGCGGACTGTGCTATAGCGCATCGCGTTATAAAAAGCGAACTTTGTACTGCAGCCGCAGCTCGGCTAAGAGCCGCAATTTGGATAAGCGCCGCAGTCCCGATGGCTGAGGGCCGTGCCCTCCGAGGGTATAGCGATGGTGCCTACTTACAAGCCAGGGTTACTAGAGTTGTGGAAAACATCAACCAGCATTTCTGCAGCCCGCACCCAGAAGTACAAGCAGCTTTGCCACAGCCTTGGGCTCAAGGGTCAGCTGATAGGGCGGGCCGCGCCAACCCGTTGGCTGAGCTTGCGGAAGCCAGCAGAGCGGCTGGTGCGTGACATCAGGTCCTTGGTGTCCTACTTTGACACAGCCTCACAGACCTCCCTACTCTCTTGGCAGCCTGCGGGCTCTTGCCCATCCTCCGCTCACTCAACCGCCTCAACCTTGTGTGCCAAAGCCGTGCCATCTTTGTCGAGGACCATATGCAGGAGGTGGCCCTGACGGCCAACAAGATCACTGCCATGTACTCAGGCCCCTCCCCCTTCTCTGCACTGGACTTTCCTGAGCTGACAGCCTTCACCAATGTGGCAGGACCTGGCAGCTGCCTGGTGTACAACGGCTCTGGCCATTTGGCATTGCAGCCGCATGGGAGTGGCAGTATGACAGTGCAATCAGATGAGGCTGACAATGACAGTGAGGATGAGGAGGAGGTAGGCAGCAGGCAGACATGGAGACAACGTTTGGTGAAAATGAGGAGGAGGAGGAAGGCAGTGAGCTAGGCAGTGAGCCGGTGCAGCTGTACGCCATCCCCCCAAAAGGGCGCCGGGCTGCTTTAGTGCCAGCCAGTGACTTCCAGCAGCATGTCGACAGTGCCAAGCAGGAGCTGGCAGCAACAGCAGATGCTGTGGTACGTGACCTACACAGCCGCTTCCTCCCACCGGAGCATGCCAAAGGACTGGCTGTTGTGTACGCCCACACGCCGACAAGCAGCCCAGCGATGAAGACTTCCTTGAGCGCCTGGCCATTGTCAAGGCCCGGTACTGCATGGACACGACCCTGGCTAACTGCCAACTGGCGCCAGCCTTGTTGGAGCAGCAAAAGCTATCTGCTATCCCAGCAATCAGCATTTGTGGAAGTCATGCGCTGCCAAGCTGAACACCGTGTGGAGCAGCAGCCAACCCAGCCATGGAGACCACCAAGTTGTGGCGCTACTTGGCTGGCCAACCCATCACCAAGGCTGACATCTTGGAGTACATCAAGCTGGCAGAGCTTGCTCTGGTCATGACACCAGGCTCAGTGGAGGAGGAGCGCATGTTCTCAGCCATGGCTTACCTCAAAGATGACACCCGCAACAGGCTGCAAGAGTGCCACTTGAATGTGTGCGCCCATGTCTTTAGCAGCAATCAATTTGATTTGGACACATTCCCATATGAGCGTGCCATTTGCAAGTGGCTGGATAACGCTGCTGTGCGTGGGCGCTACCGCCTTTGATTGGGCCTGTTGCTGTAATTTGACATTTTTGTTGTGCGCTATGGAGCCCAATAGGGCCGCGCTATGAACATGACAGTCCCAATCTGAGCCATGACACTTTGTGCTATGAAATTGGAAAGAGGCCATATGAAAAAAAAAACACTGATGCACACCTTGGGAGCCTCGGACGGGATGGTTAATTGGGCTCGGATCCTCCTTCACAACACCCAGGCTGTTACCCACGTCAACGGCACAGACTCACCCCTTTTCACCTGGTCCGCGGGCGTCCGACAAGGCTGCCCCCTCTCACCCCTCCTTTACCTCTTTGTGGCTCAAGGGTTCGCCTCCTGGCTCATCTCCCACCCACAGCTAGGCGTGCGGATCGGAGGCTCTCGGCTCGTCTGCACTTTCTTCGCTGACGATACCCAGATTCACCAAGGCGACCTCACAGACCCTGCCCTCTCC
The DNA here is from genome assembly GCA_030144725.1 of Haematococcus lacustris. Lineage (NCBI taxonomy): Eukaryota > Viridiplantae > Chlorophyta > Chlorophyceae > Chlamydomonadales > Haematococcaceae > Haematococcus > Haematococcus lacustris. The sequence goes on from JASKMD010000219.1 coordinate 181,539, forward strand.
ACCCTCTCCCTTGCTCTCACTACCTTTGGAGACGCTTCGGGGCAACGGGTAAATACAGACAAATCCTCTGCTGTCCTCATTGGCGTCCCCCTCCCCTCTCCCCCCACCCATCTGGCTGGCATCCCTGTCCATCACTCCGCCACTTCCCTTGGCATCCAACAGGCCAACCCTACCCTCTCCTCCCCCACCCCTCGCCACACCAGAGCCACCCGAGCCTCTCTTAGACCTCCAAACACCCTCTCCCCTCACCCCGACCCAGCTACCTCCTCAGCCTGGGAGGAGCGCCTGAGGCAAGCCACCAAACACCTCCACCGTCTCAACGGCCTCCCCCTCTCTACCATGGGCAAGGGCATCGCCTCCTCCACCTATGCCCTCAGCACCTTCCTCTACCACGCCGAATTCTCGGGCCTACCACCTACTCTCCCTACCTTCACCCATACCCTCTACCACCTTGTGGTCAAGAACCTCCCTTACCCCCTTGCCATAGGCCGTCCTGCTGACGGAGGTTTTGGCCTCCTACCTCTAAGAGAACATATCCAGGCTCGGCACGCCGCCATGGCTACACGGCTTCTACACCACCTCATCAATGACCACGCCTACTCCACCCTTCCCTCCCCGTCCCCGTCCCCGTCCCCGTCCCCCCCACCAGTCAATCCCACCCTTCACCCCCCACCCTTTACCCGCCCTACACCTACCCGCCCCTTCCTCTCTTTTATCCGTACCTTCCTCTCCAATCTCTACCACACCCTTCACTCCCTCTTCTCCCGTTTTTTCACCCCCCTTCTCTCCTCCAGCCTACCACCTAGCCCCTCCCGAGACAGCCCCTCCCACCCTACCCAGCCTTCTCATACCAACCCCAACACCCTCCCCCCTTCACCAACCCCCCCAACCCCCTCTCAATCATCCCCTTCATGGATCCCCCTAGCAGCCACCCTCCTCACCCACGCCTGTCCCTCTCTCCACCCTGCTCATACCCTACTTCTCTCTACCCAAGCCACCGTTCCTGACATTTCTCGAGGCATCATAGGCCTCCCTGCACTCCACCAACCCCACCTACTCCCCCAAGGCATCATTACCCTCATGTGCCAAGCCCTCCAAGCCCTCGGCCCTTTATCCCTTCCCGCTACCTCTCCCAGCCAACCCCTCTCAGTTACACCAGTCCCCCTCCAACACCTTACCTCCCTCTCTTGGTCCTCACCCACCACCTCTGCCCCTCGGGTCTTCCCCACCCTCATTGGGACCCCTGTGAGGGTCTTCACCTCCATGCTCACTCCCCACATCACCTCTGCCCGCAAGCAGGCCCACATCTCTTACATCAACCAAGCTCTATCCACACCTCACCCACCTACCTCTCGAGCGCTAGCCCTTCAAGCTTTCACTGCCAACCTTAACAAAGCCTGGAAGATTCCTTGCTCCAACCTCCTTAAAGAGACCCTTTGGCGCTTGAGCATCAATGCCATCCCTGGGAGCCGCATCACCCCCTGGTCTTGCCCTTGCGACCCCTCTCACCATCCCCGTCACAGCCGCCAACACAGCTTCTGGAGTTGCCCCATCGCCGTTACCATTAGACAACAGCTCTCCCTCAGCCTCGGCACCCAAGTTCACCAATCCTCCCTTTGGTGCCTCATCCCCCCCACCCCTACCTTCCCTCCTTCCCTCTGGAGCCTGGTTTGCATGGCTGCCCTTGATGCGATGGACTTTGGCCGTCGCCGTCTTTGGGCTCTCACCCATCACCCCACCACTCAAGCGACCGCTCCTACCACCCTTTCCCCCATTTCTGCAGCCAGCCAGCTTGCTATCTCTACCTTTTGGCTACACCTACAAGACTTCACCCTAGCCCATCCCAACCCTCCTGGCTGGAACCTCCCCCATCCCCATCCCTTCATCTCTACTCAAGACGGATCCCTTAGTGTCACTTTCCCGGTTACTCCTCCTAGTCCCTCTGACCCTTAACGTGTTTCACTCCCCTCTCCTTCCTAGCCCTCCTAGCTTTTGCGTCCTTACCAGCCCTCCAACCTTTTGCGCCCCTTGCTCCTCCGCTTCTCTGACTTCTCCGCTTCTCGAGGTCTCTCACACGCTCCCTTTAGCTCCCTTCCCCTTCCTTCTCTGAGTTCTTTCTCTCCTAGGTAGTTCCCCTTCTTTTTCCCTTTCTCTCTGTTCTCTCCTAAGTCTTTTACCTTTGGAGGTTGGCTTGTATCCACCCGAGCCCTACCTCCTTAGTGTAACAACTACTACTACTAGCTTCATTCGCCTCACGGTAATTTAGGCGCGGGGATCAGTCCCACTCATCCCTTACATATAGATAGCCGTGGTAGCAGCACCGCACGTGCTACCTGAATGATAGGCGAGGACACCTCATCTATTCCTCACACTTGCATGCACTAGGTCACAAGCAAGTATCCTGCTGCTGAGCTACCAGCTGCTCGTCCCAGCATCACACATTTTGCACATTGATGGCTGTCATGGCTGTGACAGCAGTGTATGCATTAGCCCTAATGGACGCAGTGGGCATGGTCTATGGCGATGGCTTCCCGACATGTGAGCTGGCCCTGGTCCAACCATGGCCACATCATGAAGACGATGACAAAATGGGTCTCACTGTGTTCGTCATATTTTGTGGTGTGCTACAGCATACCAAGTGCCAAATACCTCTGTAGCCACTGCGCCCAGCCGAGAGATGTTAGGCAGGTCAGGCTAACACTCATCTCTCTCTCTCTCACAGCGGTAGGTCATGCAACACACCCTGGTACTCGGACATGACGGCGGGCGACACCAGCACCTCTCCAGGGCCTGCTTGCTGCAAGAGATCGTGTACCTGTCGTAGTGCGCGGCTGCTGTACAAGGGCCGGCCGGTGCTGCTGGTCGCGATCTTGCATTCTGGACCGGGTGCCTCCGCCACTGCTGCCCGTAGTCGCATGCCCCGCAGCATGGACGCCGCAAAGACGTGAGGGCTCTCAGCTCCACGTGAAGGCTCGCGGGCTGTGCGTATGTATTGCAGCAGCCGCGGCAAACGCGCACCTGATCGGTCCTGTGAGGCGCGGGTTGGTTGGCCGAGCCCTGGTCGATCCTGCGAGGCGCGGGCGGAGTGCCCAAGTGGTCGACGCTGCTCATTCACCGCCGGCCAGGTGTTCCCAACCTCCTCGCATAGCTCGTGTCGCAACAGCTGCAGAGCCCAGTTCATGTCCAACAGGCGCTGCCGCACGGTGAGGGCTAGCGCGACAGCGGTGTGAGCGCTGCCACAGCCCAGCAGCAGTTGCGTGGGCTGCGTGGAGGACGGCAACACAACCAGCTGGTCCTGCTCGCTGCTCATTCGCCTGCCCTGCGTTGCCATCCTGCTGGCCCGGGGCTGGCCAGAACACCGGTGCAGGTCCATGGCCTGTTGTTGCGTCGCAGCGTTGAACAGGTCGACAAGCTGCGCTACACTGCCCAACCTTGGCGTCATAGTTGGCCGCCCATCCGTAGCTGAAGGCCGGTCGCTGTCCAGTCTTTCAGCTGTCAAGTGCACGCTGCCAGCGGCAGGAAGCAAGCCGACAACGCTGCGCCGCGACGGCCGTGGGGGTCGAGTGGCTGGGATTGAGATGCCGCATAACGCAGATAGCTCGTCCTCGAGCACTACCACTTGACCGTCGGCCACTCCCATTGCGGTATCATGCACCAGCTGCTGCACAGCGCGCAAGGTGGACAACATGAGAGGCAGATCCCACGCCATCAATGTCCCAGCCCCAGCCAGCTGCAGCCCAACCACGTATGCCCCGCATCCCTGACCGCTGATCAATGGTCGCGGGATTGGCGCTGCCCACACTCCCGGTAGCACACATTCACTCTTCCGCAGCTGGTGTGGCAGCGCAGCCAGCCGGGCGGTCAGCTGCTTTGGTAGCATGGCGATGAGTTGCGTGGCTGGCTGCGGTCCTGCGCCCGGCCCGTGACCAGCCTGTTGCTGGTCGGCGAGCTCCGTCAGTCTGTGGTAGCCCCAGTGAAAGAGCTGGCACTCTGGTGGCAGCCCTCCCGTAGCCTCGGTGGACTGGGTGCCGCTAGCGAGGAGGGCGTTGGCGCATTCAGCGCTGAGGAGTACTTGCCCGCCTTGAGCTGCGTTAGCAACCGCGGCGGAGACGTTTCGCAGCGGCCCGGAGTAGACTTGACGCGCCATGGTCCGGTTGTACGAGGTGTGCGCGGAGTTGGCCAGGCCGCAGTGCATGCCCATGCGCACCCGCAGCCCGCGCCACACCAGCACTGCGCCCGGCGTCCGGGCGGCAGTAGCTGGCATGCAGGGTTGCCATTTCCCGGCCCAGACTCCACCGAGGGTGTCGGCAACAGAAGCAGGGGTTGAAGAAGAGACGGTGGTCGAACTGACTTGCGTAGGCCGAGGCAGGGCTGGGCACGGGACCTGCGGTGTTCCTCGCGGCTCCATGCCCAGTTGAACCTGAGCCTGTGTAAGGCCTCCTTTCATCACTGTCTCGTGTTGCAGCTCCCTTGTAAAACTTGCGTAGGCGAGGCGAGGGACAGCGGTGCACGACCCGCTCCAGGCTGCACCAGGCTGCGAGGTGCCGGGCAGTTGGTGCCACGATGAGTTGGGGGGTGGGCGCGCTGGGCCGCCGTCTGCGGAGATGGAGGTGTCGGTCGCGGGCCTCGAACCCTTGAGCAGCGCTTCGACACGCGAGGCAGGAGCCGGAGGGTCGTCCGGGAAGCGCACCTTGCGAAATGTGGGTGAGGCCTTGATGCTGGCTCGATGTTTTGGCCAGGTTGTGAGGGCGGGTTGTGGTTGCTGATCCTCCTGTGCCAATGGTGCCGCGTGACGTTCCAACGATGCTTGGGTAGGGGCTGGAGGAAGGCTTGCAGTGGCTGTCGGTGGCTCTGGCTTGGTTGGGGAGGGAGCTGGCAGGCTGTCTTCGGAAGCCAAGATCAGGTGGACCTCCGGCGGCAGGGAGGTGGTAGGTAGGCCTCCACATGCACCAAAACCTCCAGTCCTGTTTAGGCCTGTCGTTGGGCTGGTGGGAAGTGACTGGGCAAGTCTCTCAGCGCCAGGGACAGGGCCGCTCATGGGTGAAATGACTGCTGCTGCATCGCTTACTGCTGTGCTGTTCGCCTCTTTGCCGCTCACTGCTGGGCCTCCCACCTGCCGGGCCAGCTGACGCTCCTCACGGGTATTGACGTCGTTCCTGGCCGCTGCTGGATTCAACTCGCCCAGGGCATGAGCTACCTCTCGTGCGCTTGATTGCAACACGGAGACTACACAGACACCTGTGGCTGCTAACGGCTCTAGACCACCGATTGATGGCAGTGGCTGGCTGCGCGAAGGGAGATGAGCGGTGGGCGAGGTAGTTTCCGACAAGCTGGGACGAGCCGAGCGCCCGGCAGTCGCCTCAACAATGATTGATTTGGGTCGCTGCGTTCCCGACCTAGAGAGTTGGGGCTTTTGCAAGGGAGCGAGGGCCGCGGTAGCTCCCACATCCAGGTCGGTCGGGCCACTGTCGCACGTGAGTTGCTCTGATTGAAGGGATGAAGAGCGTCTGGGGCTCTGAGCAAAGGCACCAGACCCCGATGCCGACGGCAGCCAGCGCGACAGCATGCTGGTCAGAAGCACACTGGACTTTTGGCTGGGGAGCGAGGTGAAACTGCGGCTTCCCTGCGCCTGCCCGGCATGTCGCAAAATACTGGAGGGCTCCAACACACGGGACGCGTTGATAGTGGGGCCGGGGCTGCTGGGCTTGGGCCGTGAGGGGGGTCGCAGCTTCCGCTGCGGGGCCAGCCACAGAACCGACGCTGACGGCGCTGCCAGTAGCTCGGCGGGCCAATCAAGGAGCAGCAGCGCCTGCTGGACTGCAGCGGCGAATCGCAGGGCGGGCGCGGGGCTTGGGAACGCGATGACGAAGCTGTCGCCCTCCCATACTGACTCATAACCGTCGTTGTCAGCGGCCAGGGTGCGTAGGCACGCGTTGTGCAGCTTGAGGGCGGTGTCCATCACCTCCGGCGCCAGCTGATCCCACAGGGTGGTAGAGCTGCACGGTCCAGCAGCAGGCAGCAGGAGCAGCATGTGAGCCTCGACAGTAAGGTCCCACTTAGCAACTAAAGACTGTCACGTGACAAGAACATAGCACTAGCCTACTATCATACTACCTTTGAACTACCAATCCTTGAACCTTGAACGCATTGCTCCACACACCCCAACACACACTCTGCCAGCCTTGCCTAGATTGCTCAGCCACTATATTGCATGCAGCTTGGGTGATGTGAGTTGTCACACTGATTGTAGTGTGAGATGTGTGCCACGTGGCATCTGCCTCATCCCTGTGCTGGGTGCCCGGCACTCACTCCTGGATGTCAGTGACCAGCAGGCAGGTGAGGGGCCCCACACCCGGTGCCTGGCGCCAGGTCCTCTGGTTCACCCACAGCTGCTTGAGGTACGGTCTGCAACCAGTCAGCAACCGACACGTCGGCAGCAGCAGTGAGGGGAGCAGGGGTAGGTGGGAGGACGGCTGCTGGGAGTCCATGCAGCCGGGTGCAGTGAAGTGGCATGACTGGGAACTCCTGTGCAGTGGAAGTCTAGGCTGGTTCAGGACTCGGCATCTACATATTGTGCAAACTGGGTTGGCTACATGAATTGCCAACTGAATTGGCTAGATATACTACGCGGAACATGGTCTGTTCTGGGTTTGTTCAGGTGGGATAGGGAAGGGCTAGGGGTAGGGGTAAGGGTAGGGGTATGAGCAGGGTTTGGCTGGCAGCGCCGGTCAGGTGTCAAGATCCAGGTGCTGCTACAGCTGTGAGCAGTCTCTCCCCTGCTCAGCAATGAGGGGGAGGTCAGCGTGCCTTCGTTGCGGCAGCGCAGACAATATGACCATGCAGCTTATGCATGGGAGCTACAGATAGGGCAGGACGAAATACACAAGGCCGCAAAGCCAGCACAGACGGCTGCAAAGCCAGCACAGATGGGCAGTGTGCGTGTCTGGGCAGGTGCTACACCGCAGGTGGTGCTGTATCCCGCTGCCTGACCATGCCTGTCAGTCATAGGTTTGCATTTTTTGCCTTCTGGGTACCTTCTGGGCACACCTGGCACCAGGCCAGCCATAGTATGGTCATGGCACCCACCTGGCCAACAAGGCGATGATGATGGCCAGCACCACACTGCCTAGCCCCACAGCAATCGCAATGATGCCAGGTGTGCTGACGATTGGGTTGTTGGGCTGAGAGGTGCCTGCTCCCATCTGGGGTGGGCTGGGGGGCGGAGGAGGCGAGGGGGGAGGCGGTTGGTACAGTTGCCGATTCAGGCTGGCGAAGTACCAGGACCGGAACAGGTCGTAATTCGTGCCAAACAGGGCGTCAAAGTTGGTGACAGCTGCAGTCACGGCGTCAGAGATGATCTGCTGGGGGTCCTTGTCCTGAGTGGCTTCGAAGGCCATGGTGGTGGCCATGCTGACAAACGAGCTGGCGCTGGGGATTCGAACCTGCATGCAGCACAAGGGCACGGCTGGCACCAACACGACCTTCAGGAGCACTAAGCCCAGCAGCAGGGTGCTTGCACCTTGCCAAGGGCTGGCCCTACCCTACCCCACTGTACTCTGTGTTCTAATTTCTTTAGCTGGTTTCCCTTATCCGCCTGATGCTCAGTTTCCCTTTCTGACTGGTACCTTAAGAAGTCGGTTGGAATCCACCAGAGCTCAGTGTGACACTCACAACCCCGCGCTGCACATTTCTTTGCACCTTCTTCCCTGCCCCTCACCAAGCAAGGGGCCTCCATGAAAGGGGTTAGCCCAGCCACGCTATGCCGCTGGCTGACCTGACCCCTGACTCCTGTACCTCATCTCTGCAGTGATGCTGCCAATCTCACGCGTCACCAGCTGCCTTACCCGCACTGCACCTTGTGCCCCGCCCGACTGCCCTGCCCCTGCCCGCTGCGCCTTGCTTGCCCCGCCCGACTGCCCTGCCCCTGCCCACAGCGCCTTGCTTGCCCTGCCCGACTGCCCTGCCCCTGCCCACTGCGCCTTGCTTGCCCGGCCCGACTGCCCTGCCCCTGCCCGCTGCTCCTTGTTTGCCCCGCCCACCTGCACGTGCATGTTAGGGTGCTGCAGGGAGGCCTGGTGGGTGGCTAGGAAGCGTGCCGCATCGTCTGCATGGTACCCCGCTGCTGCCCAGCGCCCCACATCCAGCTGGGAGACCCGCGTGGGCATGTTCTCTGCAACAGCAAGCCAGCCAGCCAAACAGTCAGTGAGCCAGTCAGCCTGCCAGTCAGGCAGGGCAGGGCAGAGCAGGGCTGACTGCTGTTGAGTCTTCAAACTTTGACATGACTGGTTGGCTCCTGCGTGTAGGTGTGATGCAGCATTGACGGCAAGCTGAATCCATACACTTATGCTGCCATTGGCGATTGTTTTGAGCGGCTTGGCTGAAAGATTTGACTAGGGTGAGCAGTCAGCTCCTGAGCAGCCTGTCCTGCTGAGCAATTGAGTCTAGGGCATAGGCCATGCTTAGACCAGAGTTTGGGGCATGGCAGCAGGTGGGACTCCATGGGCTGAAAAGGTCCCAAAGCCCAAGACTGAGGTTGCATGGGCCTGGGCCTAAGCATCTCATCAGGCCTTCCCATCAAGGCCTAAACCTGATGGGATGGTGCAAGGCTTTGGGGGCTGGGGAGCGTGGCGGGTGAGGGTAAGGGATGAGGGAGGCAGAACGGGCAGAACAGTCAGATCGCGAACAGGGTTGTCGATTGTTGAGTGGGTTAGGGTTAGTTGCAGTTAGGGTTAGATGCAGGGTAGGTCCCATGGGGCTGAGTGGGACTGAGGCTGTTGCCAGTCAGGATCCCTCCCCTCCCATCTTGGCAGTCATCACCATCACTGCATGATCTTCGTGCAGCATTTGTGCAGCATGAAAACGGGATATATCATACGTCAAGTACAAACTATCAGACAACAAAAGCAGCAGGACAGTATGGCAATGGCACTGGCGTGGGCAGGATCAGGGGCTCAAGTGGTGAAGGTGGTTGAGTGAGACCCACCAGTGTTAGGGTTCAGCACCAGCGTGTCCATCACACCAGGGGAGGCCAGCTGCATCGCAGTCAGCAGCGCAGTGTGGCAGGCAGCTGTAGCAGCAGGCAGCTGTGGCAAGGGCAGGGACCTGCTGTGACTCATGCCATGCAGGGGGCGTGCGTGCATTTGGCATGCCTTAAAACCAACCCTATGTACAATACATCGTCTGGTGCTGCAGGAGGCTTGAGCTGTTGAGCTGTGCTTGCATACCTGACACGGGTCAGGCGCTGGTGTAATGGAGTGGTGGGGTGGGGTGAGTAGTGGTGCGTGAGTGCATTGTGGGGTGAGAGGAGCGGTGTGGTGTGGTAGTCAGGCACATACGACAAGGCCTGCAGCCCTGAGTTGGGCAGGGCTCCAGGCCTTGCTTCTTGGGGGCAGGGCTGCAGGGGTTTTGGGGCAGGGCTCATTGACGCAAGGGCAGGTCAGGTGTTCTGGTGGGTTGGTCTGGTGGGGTAGGGGCAAGGCTTGGTTAGTGGCGGTTGGCGGCGGGGTTGGTCCAAGGGGCCAGTTTTAGTGTGTGGTGGAGGCACTCACGTAGCTGAGCACACTGTAGGAGAAGAATCGCAGCTCCGGGGCACTTTGGGCGTTGATGGTGGCGAGAGTGGCCTCAAAGCCGGGTGAGTGATTCACCAGCATCATGCTGCCATTAGGCTGTAGGTACCTGAACAGATCAGGGTAAGGCTACAACAGCGTCAAGAAACACGCACCAAGCTCAGCGTGGCTATCAACAAACGGATGCTTATTTAACCGCTTGCTGGCGGTGACTGAGAAACCTGGCCGCCATGGCTGCCATACCTGGCTACAATGCTGATGGTGCGTTGTCCATCACTGAAAGCTCAATCTCACCCTTCTCACTGGCCCATTCATAACCTCTAAAGCAGTTGAGTCAAATCTCTCCTTCCCTCCCCGACTGCCGTCACTGCCATCACTCGTAATGCAGGTACCTCACTCTCCTCACACTTGTTATTTTGCCCTGTCTTAGCCCAGCTGACAGGGGCTGGCAGGTGCAGGCTCGTCTGGTCTGGTTGCTCCACTTTGGGCACATCACACATCCCGGGAAACATCACTCACTGGGTGCTGTAAGGGCAGCGTGCAGGGGTGCAGGGTACGAGGCTGTTGCTGGGTCGGTCCAACACCCAGTCGGAGCCAGGCACCAGGGCGGCCCCAAGGTTGCCTCGGGCTGCACCTACTCTGCTAGCATGGCTGACATGCGACACATACTGCAGCCGCAGGGCAGGCAAGGCAGGCAGGTGGGCCCATCACGGGGCAGCAGGCAGGCATGTGGGTGGGTCTGCCACAGGGCAGCAGGCAGGCATGTGGGTGGGTCCGCCATGGGGCAGCAGGCAGGCAGGTGGGTGGGTTCGCCACGGGGCAACAGGCAGGCAGGCCCAGTTTCTGTCGAATGCGTGCTCGTCTGGTCTGGTTGCTCCACCTAGGTGGCAGCAGACCCAGCAGCAGCAAGAGAGCTCCCTTACTGCTGCTGGGTCTGCTGCAGATCCCTGTGGCACTGGCCATGTGACCAACAGGCAAAGCCTAGTGGTTTCCCCTGACCTTGAAGGTGGTGCCATAGCTGATGGTCATGAAGCAAGCGTCTGTCACGAACTGGGCCACAGGCAGGCTGCAGTCCTGTGCGGTGCTGATGAAGGGCGAACTCAGGCGGTGCAGAGCCTGCAAAGGCATGGGGAGGTCATGATGGTGAAGGAGGCCAGGGGTTTTCGGCAAGGCAGGCTGCACAGTGCTATGGCTGTATGTCTTGCACTGTGCTGTGGCACTGTGCTGTGGCAGCTGATGGCAGCGCGACGACAGCGGGAGAGAAGCGCGACAGCAGCGTCATGGCAGCGTGACGACAGCGGGAGTGAGGCGCGTCGGCAGCGTCATGGCAGCAAACGGCAGCGCCACGGCAATGCGATGGCAGGGCAGCGGCTGTGCAGTGGTTGGTGGACATGGCAAGCTATTGCGGCGAACATGGTGCAGCGCTGGACCCGGCAGGCAGGAGAGCATGGCGAGGGTGTCAGAGAATGTTGCTTGCAGCGTACCTTGATGATGTTTAGTGTCTCAATCATGGCTGGGGTGCCCATCAACTGCATAAGGCTCTCAGGGTCGATCAGCCAGCCCTGACTGGCGCCCAGCGTCTGCGTCATGGATGCTAGGATGAGCCTGCAGGTGGCACAAGGCGCAGCCCTCCTGGCCGTCTCACCTGGCCGTGTCAGCCAACACCTCGACCAGCCAGTATTTGCCAGTAATGGCCAGTAATAGCCAGCATAGCCAGTAGTAGCCAGGGGTGTCCATATATAGCCACCCTCACACCCTTTCTCAGGTTGCTGTCCGGCTGCTGACCACAGATCTGAGTGATCTGAGTAAAGGGTGTGGGAAGTGATTGTGCAGTCTCTGTGCCTTGACCCTGCCGCTGGTTCGCGGTTCGCCATTAGGCTGTCCAGGTCAGGCAGGGCTGCACCCACTTGACCAGGTTGGTGCCCAGCAGGGCGCATGGGCCCCAGTTGCCGCAGAAGCCCCACTTGCCCTCCGTCCCGTTCAGCTCGCCGGCGGTTTGCACCAACTGGTGCCAGGTGCGCGGCACTGTCTTGTTGTACTTGGCCAACAAGTCCTCCCGGTAGTGGAGCTGGTAGGAGTAGGCGGACAGGGGCAGGGCCACGATCTGCGGGGTGTGGGCATGCAGGGGCAGGGCCACCCACTGGTGACACTGGAGGAGGTCTTTCGCAGCCTGATAACCACATCGTCATCAACACCGGCATTGGGCTATGTCATGCAACAAACAACCTACGGCTGAGGCAGAGAGGGGTGAGTGTAGGAGCTGTGAGCTGCAGTGGGTTGTGTGAACTTTCTGTACAGGCAAGGATGAGGAAGGGGTGTGACCAGCTGATGGTGTGAGGGCCAAGCGTGCCCTGCGTGCACCTGATACAGAACCTGCCAGCCAGGAGCTGGTCAACACGCAGGGCTGCCGCGCTGCTGCTGCTAGTTCCACTGCTGCTGCTGCTTGTTCCACTGCTGCTGCTGCTGCTAGTTCCACTGCTGCTGCTGATTCTAATTGTTTTACTGCTTCTGTTTCCACTTATTCTACTGCTACCGCCGCTGCCCTCCCTGCTGCAGCGTCTGCTCCACTTGTAGCTTCATTGCGTCTGCTAGTGTTGTCGTTGCAGCTGCTACTCCTGCCCCTGTCGCTGCTGTGTGATCTAACCCTCCTGTAACTACTCCTGCTGTAGATAGGATCTAGCTGCTGCTGGGCTGCTGCTGCTAATGCTACTGCTGCTTCCTGCTGATTATGATGATTTTACTGACTCTACTGCTGTTACTGCGGCTACTCCACTGGCTGTTCCTGCTAATGCTGTCGCTGCCGTGTGCTGCTCCTATGTATCCTGCAGGTGCTGTCATTGCTGCACCACCTGCCGGCCTGTACCCCTGCTGCCGCTACTCTCGCTGCTGCTGTAGCTGCTCCACTTGTGGCTTTGGTTGCTACGCTTGGCAGCCCTTTCCCCTGCTGCTGACCTGCCGGCCATAGATCAGTCCAGCTTCGCGAATCTGCGTGAAAAGGTCGGTCCACTGCAGTCGGTTGTCCAGGCTGACCAGCTGGCTCAGGTCAGCAAAGGCTTGCGAGGCCAGGCCGTCGCCAAGTGCGGAGGGGTTCACCAGCCAGGCCTCATGCGTCAGGTTCAGCACACCAGGGCTGCTGATGCTCCGCAGCTGCACCTGCAGCAGGCAAGGGGTCCGCGACCATGTGACTGTCAATGGCAGCACAAGGCAACGACAGCGATAGTAAGGGCAGGGGTGCTGTCTCAGTAGCAGCAGCAAGGGTGAAGGAGTTGGAGTGGAAGTGGTAGAGATGGCACGGGTGGGGCGGGCGACCTGACATGGCCTGGACTTAAAGCGATAGAGGCGGCAGTGGTAGGGAAGCCTAGGTGCCCTGTTCATGGGACATGAAACATAAACATTATGCATAAGACGTGGCTGAAAGACATGGAGCATGGAAACTAGGCACGACACATGGCTGAATGACATGGAGCATGCAAGTATGGCTGACTGGCATGTAGCATGGAAACATGGCTGAATGGACACTAGGCACAGATCATGGCTATAAGCTGGCTGCTGGTTGGGTCTGGCTGGTCTTGGGAACTGAGCCGTTGTAAACATGAAGGAGAAGAGGAGCATAGGAGCAGCGGAAGGGGGGATAGAGGAAGAAGCCCTATAAGGAAGAGAGAGGGTTTCTAATCCAGCCTCACACAGTGTGCTGCCAGTCTGAGTGCATGGCAAATATTTGGCCCTGCCGGGTGTCCTGGCCCAACCATGTAGCTTCCACCCTGGGCTGCCTGCCCTCCAATGCACTGCCTGCTTGCCAGTGTGCTGCCTGCCCACCACACTGCTGCTTTCTCACCGCTGCTTGCTCTGGCAGCGTGCTGACCGCGTCAAAGTGGATGGACACCCCGGTGGTGTTCTGGTACACTGAGGCCAGGGGAGCGTAGTAGTCTGCTGAGTAGCTGTTGCACAGGAGGCGCATTGCTCCCTGGACGCGCACACCACAGGCACCTCATGCAGCACTGGCCATGGGGCAGCTACAGCCACACCTGCCAGCAACTGTGCCGCCATGCAGGGCTGCCTGGCGGTTACTGGCTGTTTCATCATGTTGCAACCTAGAGGGACATTGAGCCAAGGCGCTCTTCCTTGTGAGCTTCTCCTGGCTGCAGAGAGAGACGTGCAGCTAGCTGAGGTTGCAGTGTGGCCCCTGTCATATTGCCGCAACTTGCTGCTGTGTGGCTCTCTGGCCATCTCTTTTGTCGTCATCTGGGTTCGTGGTTAAACTGGGCTGCGGTGATCGTGATGCATGCGATGATTGCCATGCCATGGGTGTGCACTTTTCCCCAGGAATGTCGACATCTCATTCGCAGGCCAACCTGTGCGCCTGACTCCGGCTGGACACAGTACTGCAGAAGACGCAACATTTCATCGCGGGGCCCTATGTTTAAGTCGGTGCCGAAGGAATGTCCAAGGCTTGAGCAACTGTGAGCACGGAGGGAGCACGGAGCACTGGGAGCACAACATTGACCGCAATGCGACCTCAAACGTTACAGTCGGTGAATTCGTACCTGGCCGCGACCGTGCCAAAGTTGCGGGATATGCACGCCTCCTGTGTGGATGCCGCGAGGTCATTCGTAGAGCTGAGGGGTGATGAAAGGATAGCCCGACCTATTGTGCTCGCTCCAGTGCCCGGCGCGGCCCAGGCAGCGACCACCACCCAGAGCAATGCCGGTCTCATTTAGGACCACGCCATCCTCAGCCACCTCCTGAGGGCCGCTCGCCTAGATAGCAACGAAGGCAGTTCAACTGCCGGCCATGCGCACCTCAGATGTTCCACTAGTTGCATGGCCTGTAAACGATCTGTGTCTCGTACCTGCCTAGAACAAGTATAATGCTCGCAGCTGGCTCTTTCTCCTGAGACCGGCACATATGGCTGGAAGGTCAGACGCTCAAAGAGGGTCAGACACCGCAGACTCTCCATCTGAAATCACTGACTACCGCAAGACCAGAAATGAGTGCAGCACTTAAACAGCTTGCAGAACAGCTGGGAAACAACTGCAAGCACGAACCCCACATACACGCTCCAGCAACCCCATGCTCACTCACAGAAGCGCTTGAAAGGAGGGCTATCAGATGGCTGGCAGTTGTAACAATACGCCCCACACTCTTCATCATCATTGCATGCCTCTCCTCAAACCCACTCTCCCTGTAGTAAAACATGCATAGACATGCCACCCACTCATGACAACATGGCATCTGCAAAGCATTGGCAAGCAGAGGAGAAGTGCTGAATAACTCGCTCACAATGTTAACTCGTGGGCATTCACATTCACTCCTATCCCACGGCAAAGCCTGAAGTCACTCCTTGCGCACACAACACACTCATAGTCACTCCTTTCAAAATACACTAATGACCGCTGGCAGGTCATACAAACTCAAGGCACCCTGCGTACCGACCAGAGCATACACACCAGCCTTGGTGGTTGGGTGGGGCCAAGGCTGCAGGCCTGCCGCATGGTGATGGAGAGGCCCAACAGCGCAAGCCAACGGTGTGGTGTTCAGCCCAGGCTGCTACGGAAGAGGCGGTCGTTGTGACGGTGTCACGCAGCTGAAGCTGCCCAGAGCGCCACCGCCTGCCTGTTCTCCTCCTCAGAAGCTCATGTTCAGCGGAGGCAGCTCCAGCAACCGGAGGTCCATGGAGATCTCAAGCAAGGCCCCGTCCCCTGGGCCCTGACCCAGCCTTGGCGGCTGCCGTGCCACCGGCGGCAGCAGCAGGCGCATACGAGGGCTGGACAGCTCCACGCCCTGCATGTTCAACCGCAACCCGGTGAAGAACTGGGACAAACCCTGGCTCACCACCTCCTCCACCCCGTCCCCTGCTGGGCTCCATGCACCCACAGGGTCCCCACCCGCCCCTGCCGATGCTACTGATGCCATCGCTGCCTTTCCTGCTGGTGCCGTCGGTGCAGCCGACGTTACCCCCACTGCTGCCACTGGCACACCTGCTGCGTAAGCTGGTTGGCGAGCAGGTGGGGTGCTTGGCCACCCTCTACGCCCCCCAACAACTGTGGGTGCCTGGCTAGCCCCCCCACCACCTGGCTGCTGCTGCTGCTGGGTGTGACCGGGGCGTGACCTGCGTGCCAGCACCACCACGCGCTGGGGAGGAGGCAGTGGGGCCCTGCCAGCGGGTCCAGCTGAGCTGAAGGTTGGACGGGCGGCGCCATAGCGGGGCGACGGCAGGGGCGAAGCGCCTTGCCAGGGGGGTCCCCGGTGCGATGCGGTCAGGGGGTCACACCCTACCTGCATGCTCACATGGTACTGCTGCCCTGAAAAGCTTCCCGAGTAATGCACCCAGCCCTGTTGGCCGCCCCCCAGCTGGTGTGTGGAGGTATTGGAAGAGCTGAGAGTGCCAACAGGGGCTATAGCCTGCTGGCCTGTGCCTGCTGCTGTGGGGGCCGCCTGGGTGTTGGCAGCACTGCCAGTGTTGGTGTGTGGGCCAGCAGGGGCTGGGGCTGAGAAGCGCACGGAGTTGCGGTCAAAGAGGAAGGCCTGACCCTGCACCGCCCGCCCAGCTGCCTGGTGCATCAGCTGGTGAGTCATGAAGTTGGCTAGGTCAGAGGCTGAGAGCAGCAATGTGCAGTGGCCACGTGGGATGTTACGCAGGGCCACACGCTGCTGGAACAAGAGGCTGCTGGCGTCCACCTGCAGCTCACCCACTGACACCTGCACACGCGCCATCACCACAAAGTCTTGTGTCACCAGTCAGGGCCAGGGTGAGGGTGAGGGTGAGGGTGAGGGTGAGGGTGAGGGTGGGGGTGAGGGTGAGGGTGAGGGTGAGGGTGAGGGTGAGGGTGAGGGTGAGGGTGAGGGTGAGGGTGAGGGTGAGGGTGAGGGTGAGGGTGAGGGTGAGGGTGAGGGTGAGGGTGAGGGTGAGGGAGAGGGTGAGGGTGAGGGTGAGGGTGAGGGTGAGGGTGAGGGTGAGGGTGAGGGTGAGGGTGAGGGTGAGGGTGAGGGTGAGGGTGAGGGTGAGGGTGAGGGTGAGGGTGAGGGTGAGGGTGAGGGTGAGGGTGAGGGTGAGGGTGAGGGTGAGGGTGAGGGTGAGGGTGAGGGTGAGGGTGAGGGTGAGGGTGAGGGTGAGGGTGAGGGTGAGGGTGAGGGTGAGGGTGAGGGTGAGGGTGAGGGAAAGGAAACGAGGGTAGGGAGTTGAGCTGCAGTCACTCTCATGAGCCCAGCTTCTCAAGGCTCGCGCAAAGAGCTGGCCAATGCCTACTTACCTACTGATCCTGCCTGTCAACTACCTGTCAACTACCTAGCTGTCTACTGCCCAACTACCTGCCAACTACCTGCCGCCTCATCTGCCAGCTGCTAGCCCCCGTGTGTTCAGACCCCTGCCCCACTTGCCTCAATGGTGCGCGCTGACAGCTGCAGGGGCGTGCACCAGTCCTGGCCCGTTACCGACATGCCGCCAAACCTACCGCCCAGCAGCTCCCCAGCGCTGCTTACCACATCCACCTGGCCAGGGAGTGCAACGCAACAGACCCAGGTTCAAATCCTGCTCAATACAATTTGTCCCATCACCCTTGCTGTGGTTGCAGCCTCCATCTCTATCATCATTCCTGTAGTTGCGGCTTCAGCTGCTAGACCCGGCTACTTGCAGCCTGGTGGTTCCACCCTTGCTAACAATTGGATGCGGGAGCGGGGGGTCCCTTGAGAGCCAGTGCACCCACAGCTGCTGGCCCTGGACATGTTCAGGTCGAGGACTAGCAGCCTCTGCACAACAGGGGAGGCCAGGCAGGAACAACAGCTGCAGCACGGCCAGCATGCACAGCAAATGTCAGCAATTGCCATGATGGTTTGGTCTAGATGTCTGGTGTCAGCATGTCAGGATATCTTGGCTGTTTGAGCAGCAGCAGCACACACACAAGGCGCAGCGCTGCACATGCAGGGCCTGGACCTGATGAGCTAGACAGTCACAGGAGCCTTGCCTGGTCCAAGAGGGCAGGATCAGGGGCTGGGGACCGTGGTCTAGGACTGGATTTGGGTCAGGGTCGGGATTGAGGGCGGGGCTGAGGTTAGGACCTTGCATACCCTAAAGCCTGTGATCACCCCTCCCTCAATGGGTCAGGGTCAGGGTCAGGGTTGGGGTTAGGGTTAGGGTTAGGGTTAGGGTTGGCGTTGGGTTAGGGTCAGGGTTAGGGTTAGGACCTGATACCAACAGGCAGGTCGCAATTGCCTGATACCTGATGTAGTAGACAGGCCACAGGAGGCTTGCCTGATCCAACAAGGGGTGCTGACTGCTAGTGGGGGCTTGCTGGTGGTGTTAGGGCAGGAGCAGGGGCTGGGGACCGAGGTTCAGGACTGGTTCGGGGTTGAGGTTGGGGGCCGGCTTGGGTTAGAATCTAGAAAACGTAGGCCAATTCCTCAGCTTAACAGCACGTGCTGCATGGAGTGCAAGCCGGCAACACGGCAGGCAGTGCTGAGGTGTCAGGCAGAGGACAAGCACTGGGTGACCAGCAGGAAAGCTGTGGGAGGCGGGGAAGGCATGTGCATGCAGGGCGGGATCAGGTGCTCATGCTGCGAACCACGGTCCGTTCAGGAGCCCTGATTGAGTTCAGAACATGATCTGAGTGTAGGTGGCTGGCAACGAGGGACCAGCCAGTGGCAGCGCCATGCAAGGATTCTGAGCATGGACCCCATGCAAGCAGTGCACACCTCCTGCACCTGAGGCTGGGGTGCATCTGTCCTTGGTGGCATTGCACTGAGGACCTCAAGCTGGGGTGAAGTGGCACGCTGAGTTGCTCCTGCTACATCCCGCCCCTCTGGGGTCTGGGACTGCGTCGGGGGTGAGGTTGCGGGGCTGGAAGGGTTAGGATCTGATGCCCACAGGCAGTGGATATGTACACCCAAGGCGCTCAGGTGTCCAAGGTCCCTAGGCTGCCCAAGGTGCTCAGGTGTATACGCAAGGTGCACCCATGTGTATGCACCTAGCATGTAATGATATGTGTCATATCATATGTGCGATATGTGCCTCGCACCTGCCTTGAAACACATATAATGACGAACCTGAAGCTGAGCGAGGATGACCCACAAGCTACACCCTGTTCCATGCTGGGAGTGTTGGTTCTGCCCTACCCAGGTAAGCAGTGGGCTGCACCTGGATGCCGGCTTGGGACTTGAGTCGGGCTTGAAGTGCCATCGTGATGGCGCCCTGCAGCAGCTGAGCTGTCTGCGACCATGTCAGCACGAAATTAGTCAGCCGTGATGGTGGTGGCTGTGGTGCTGCCTGCTGAGGCCAGCTCACGTGCAAGCGCTAGCAGTGTATTCGTAGCTTGTGCACAGCCAAGCAATGCCTTGACTGTTTGCACAACGTGCACGCTGCATGCTCATGCCAAAGGGCCGCTGGGAAGGCTGTTAGGGCTGTCCGCTGGCTGGACAGTAGGCTCACCGCATCCTTTGCTGCACAAAGTGGTGTCAGGACACTCCGCCCACCCCTGCAGGCATGGCAAGTTCATGGCAGGCATGTAGCTGACAGCTCTCAATGATGCGCCACTGGAACATACTCCGTGCCGTCCATGACGCACCGTCTTGACACACACGGCGATTTTGGGCTGGCATGGCGTAGTCGAAACTTATTGTTAAGGCTGAAGCGAGACATTGACGCTCGTCGGAGGCGATGCACCTGGCAAGTATAGTGAGTTCGCATTTGCTGTTGTTTGATTGCATGTGCCCCGTGTCATAACGGTCACTTATGAATAGCGGCTACCGAGCTTTGTGTGCATTTGGGAAGCTTTCTTGTACACTTGCGCAAACAGTGTCTCTGTATGTGCAGTGCGGATAGACGGGCCACATGAGGTGGCCGAAGGGGGATTCTTGTTCTCATCAACTGATAGACCACACGATGACCTGAAGCCATGCCGACGTAACCCATTACTTGCTACTATATCTCCCACCTAAACCCAACGCAGTGTTTTGTACGTTGAGCTCCACGGGAATAACATACCTAATGCTTCGTCACCTTTCACACTCGA
Source organism: Haematococcus lacustris (assembly GCA_030144725.1). Taxonomy (NCBI): domain Eukaryota; kingdom Viridiplantae; phylum Chlorophyta; class Chlorophyceae; order Chlamydomonadales; family Haematococcaceae; genus Haematococcus; species Haematococcus lacustris. The sequence goes on from JASKMD010000219.1 coordinate 201,109, forward strand.
ACATCGACATGCGACAGCCGTTGATCAGCCCAGTGCCGGGCTATGCTGCGCAGAGTGCATAAGCAGCTGCAAGCAGGAAGGCTAAGCGAGCTGTTGGCGAACTGCCCGCTGGTGCTCGTGTACCAAACGCTGGGCATAGTGCGCAGCGGGGAGGTCAAGTTAAGCGTGCAAAAACTTTTAGACAAGCAGCTGCCTAACAGCGGGCTAAGAGTTAACTGCCTGGCCATCAACAATTCAGTGGGCAAGAAGGCCAAGGGCAGCGCCCTGCCACAATACTTGCAAGCCAGCAATATCTTGGTCGGATGGCAGGCTGCAAATGCCACATCCCGGGATGTGTGCATCACCCCAGACTCCAGTGTGCCCAGCATCCTAGACCCCTCTTTGGCTGGAGCAGCAGTGGCGTCCCCTCACTGCGCCCCAGGGCTCACTCAGCCCACACTAGCCGCGCTCATTGACTTGAGTGGGAAGCTCCCCAGTGGCTTGCCGATGGCCCTGCTGGCTGGGTTCTACCAGGGGCAACAGGTGTGGTTCACCTGCCCAGTCTAGACCCACCCTCCCACCCTGTTCAGGTGCCTCTCCCACCCTCTGGCCCTGTTTAGCTACCTGCTCAAGCCACTACCCACTCTCCTGCCTTGTTCAAGTTAGTTGCTCAAGTCATCACCCACCGTCCTGGTCTGCAATGGTGGACCAACACACACCACCACTATGCTTGGCCCTGATAAGCAACCACTGCGTCTTGTATTGTATATTCCATGCTCACGGCAGGTGAAGATGAAGCACCTGCAAGAGTGGAAGAAGCTGGACGCTGGCACGGTGCAGACAGCGCTGCTGGCTGAGCTGGACGGCATTGCAGTGCAGCTGCTGGACCTTGAGGGTGTGGCGCAGGGTGTGCACCAGACGCTGGACAGCGTGCAGCCACATGAGCTGTTGGCAGGGCTGGACAGCAGGGAGCTGGCCTGACAGTGAGGGCAGTGAGGGCAGCATGCAGGTCAGCATGTGCTGCACACTAGTCCCTGTGGGCTGATGGCTGCTTTGGGAGTGATGGCAAGGCCGGCATCATGCGCATGCTGTAAGCAAAGACCTCAGTTAAGGACTATACATTAGATGCATGATGAAGCATGGGGGAGAATCAGCTTTTTTTTTTAAGCGATCGCTATAAAAAGCGACATTTCAGAGGGCTCCGTGCGCTATGGATTGGACCCCTTGCGGACTGCGCTATAGCGCATCGCGTTATGAAAAGTGAACTTTGTACTGCAGCCGCAGCTCGGCTAAGAGCCGCAATTTGGATAAGCGCCGCAGTCCCGATGGCTGAGGGCCGTGCCCGCCGAGGGTATAGCGGTTCGAGAGGAAGCAAATCTTCTTGGCCCTTAAGGAGGTAAGCTGGCCTGCCCAGCCCAGCCCAACCTAGCCCAAAGCTAAGCCATGCTATTATGGCATGCCATGCAGGTGCAAAAGGCACCCAATGCTGATGAGTTGCTGCGTACGTTGCAGTCAGTGCTCAAGCTTGTAGCACTAGGCACCGACGGCGCAAGCGTCATGGTTGGGCCTCACTCAGGCCTGGCCGTCAAGGCACAGCAGCAGCTCGCCCCCTTCAGTGCATTAGTGCACTGTGCAGCCCACCGTGTCAGCCTTGCAGCCTCTGTCATGGACAAGCACCGCAATGTGCAGCGGCTGACTAGAGTTGTGGAAAACATCAACCAGCATTTTTGCAAGAGCCCAGCCCGCACCCAGAAGTACAAGCAGCTTTGCCACAGCCTTGGGCTCAAGGGTTTGCTGATAGGGCGGGCCGCGCCAACCCGTTGGCTGAGCTTGCGGAAGCCAGCAGAGCGGCTGGTGCGTGACATCAGGTCCTTGGTGTCCTACTTTGACACAGCCTCCTCACAGACCTCCCTACTCTCTTGGCAGCCTGCGGGCTCTTGCCCATCCTCCGCTCACTCATCCGCCTCAACCTTCTGTGCCAAAGCCGTGCCATCCTTGTCGAGGACCTTATGCAGGAGGTGGCCCTAACGGCCAGCAAGATCACTGACATGCACTCAGGCCCCTCCCCCTTCTCTGCACTGGACTTTCCTGAGCTGACAGCCTTCACCAATGTGGCAGGACCTGGCAGCTGCCTGGTGTACAACGGCTCTGGCCATTTGGCATTGCAGCCGCATGGGAGTGGCAGTATAACAGTGCAATCAGATGAGGCTGACAGTGACATTGAGGATGAGGAGGAGGTAGGCAGCAGGCAGGCAGCAGCAGCAGACATGGAGACAACATTTGGTGAGAATGAGGAGGAGGAGGAGGAAGGCAGTGAGCCGGTGCAGCTGTACGCCATCCCCCCAAAAGGGCGCCAGCAACATGTCGACTTCCAGCAGCATGTCGACTTCCAGCAGCATGTCGATAGTGCCAAGCAGGAGCTGGCAGCAACAGCAGATGCTGTGGTACGTGACCTACACAGCCGCTTCCTCCCACCGGAGCATGCCAAAGGACTGGCTGTTGTGTACGCCCACTACTGGGACAAGCAGCCCAGCGATGAAGACTTCCTTGAACGCCTGGCCATTGTCAAGGCCCGGTACTGCATGGACGCGACCCTGGCTGACGGCCAATTGGCGCCAGCCTTGTTGGACCAGCAAAAGCAAATCTGCCCAGCAAACAGCATTTGTGGAAGTCATGCGCTGTCAAGCTGAACACCGTGTGGAGCAAAGCTCAGCAGCAGCCAACCCAGCCAAGGAGACCACCAAGTTGTGGCGCTACCTGGCTGGCCAACCCATCACCAAGGCTGACATCTTGGAGTACATCAAGCTGGCAGAGCTTGCTCTGGTCATGACACCAGGCTCAATGGAGGAGGAGCGCATGTTCTCAGCCATGGCAGAAAGGTGACAGAAAGATGACACCCGCAACAGGCTGCAAGAGTGCCACTTGAATGTGTACGCCCGTGTCTTCAGCAGCAATCAATTTGATTTGGACACATTCCCAGATGAGCGTGCCATTAGCAAGTGGTTGGATAACGCTGCTGTGCGTGGGCGCTACCGCCTTTGATTGGGCCTATTGCTTTAATTTGACATTTTTGTTGTGCGCTATGGGGCCCAATAGGGTCGCGCTATGAACATGACAGTCCCATTCTGAGCCATGACACTCTGTGCTATGAACTTGGAAAGAGGCCAAATGAAAAAAAACACTGGGGAGAATACATGTGGTTGTTGTGGATGCATCATGATCAGTGGTTGTTGTGGATGCATCATGATCAGTTACCCAAACAGGAGGGACCACATTAACACAACAGGGTATTGATGTGGGTCCTGATCAAGTCGTGTATCAATGCCAATCCCGGTTAACCCGGTTTCCAATGGTTAACGAAGCTGGGATAGTGAAGAGATACACCGCTGAGCTATTTTGTTATCCAATGTAATATTTAGAAGAACTCTGGGCGCCAACTGTTTAGCTCAGCATTAGTGAGACAACACCACGTACTGCACCTAGCACCTTGTTAAGCGTAGTACAGCAGCCGGTAATGCACTTGCGCCAGCAGCAGCTCCAAATGCTAGTAGTGGTATCCAGTCGTCACGACTGCCGTCGTCGCGTCCACATGCCAAAAGCAAATCATGTTCCGACTGCTGCTGCGCGTTGCAGGTGCCAGCAACAACGGTGTGGCGAAGCGTGCTAGTGTGGCGCGCCTCGCATGAGGCGAAATCGCATGAATTCAAATGTCGATCTTTGGGCAGGCACTGAGCACCGTTGAGAGCGAGATAGTTTTTGCTGCGCCTGCCATCTCGTAGCTGTGAGTCTCCTCAGTTCAAAGCACTGTTTACACAAATTGTTGACTGAGTGGCTGCGGAGATACGGGCTTCCTATCAGGGGGGTGGTTCAGGTAGTTGGGAACGCCTGAATGCTGCAGCTAACTTATGTGTATATATGGTGTAATACTGGGCGCCAAATATTTTTCCCACGAGCCAAAGATCTGTAGCAAGAGATGAAGGCATCGTGACAGACGCAGGCGTGGTAGCCATGCCGCCACTAGGTCAACAACTTACAATTGCTGCGGGTACAAACGTTCGTCAAAACTGCATACCAGCAACAACCCAGAATCAAACATCACCAAAAGCTTCAGCTGGGTCACACCACCCATCGCTTGCTAATGTACACTGGCCAGCACCACCCTGCGCTGAGGACAGTTTAGGCTGGCTCACTTGCTCAGGCCCACTGCGTGCGCTGCCTTCTGCAGCAGCGACTCGTCAGAGCTGTGCACCACACTGTCACGCTCATTCACCACGTGCGTGGTGGTAGTGGTGGTGGGGTGGGTGTGCACGGCAGTGGTGCGGGAGTGGTCCACATCCCCGCCCAGCAGGCCGCCAGTGGTGTGGGTGTGGCCCGTGCCACTGCCCAGCAGGCCGCCAGTGTGGCTGGTGGTGGTCTGCAGCAGCACAGCAGCAGGGCAGGCCATGGACCCAGCACCGACCATCAACAGTCAGCAGTAGCAGCCCTGTGTGGGGATAGCCTGGTCTGGATGCCACAGCCTGGACAATGTCTGGCTGTGGGCCATGACACCACCACCAGGCTGCAAGTCTATTGCCTGAGGATGGATGTGCGCTGTGCGTGCTACTGCACTGAACTACTGGGGCTGGCAGGCTCTGCTGCAGGCTAGTCCGCGCACCGTCTCATGAACGTGCGGGTGGCTGTGGCTAGTGTGGTGGGTCGTGTGGGTGCCGTGCGCGGCGCGGTCCCCCGCGTGCTCGACGTTGTGCTTCATCTCTGCGCGCAACAGATCGTGACAGCGCAGGGCACATCGGGGTGAGCGGCGCGGAGGGCAGCATGCCGTCATATCTCGTACAGTCAGCAGCGCGGCCAGATCCCGCACTCGCAAAACCACAAGGCGCTGCGGTGCAAGCATCAGGCTGACGCACCAGTAGTGGCCTCCTCTACGCGGTGGCCAACCTTCTGCATCGCTTCCTTAGCGTGGTCGATGGCGGACATCTCCTTAGTGCGGCTTCTTCACTGCCTGAAGCTGGGGTCTGTGTATGCACGGGCTTGGCTGCGGATCGCTGCTCGTAATGTCCTCAGGGGCCTCGGAACAGAAATAGTGGCGCTTTGCACCTCACTGGTGTGACGCACCTAGTCAGCCCGGAGGCCATGACGCTGCAGCCGGCCTGGAGGCAGGTGCCGATGCCCATGGCGGCTACGCACGCTCAACAGTATCATGCGCGGCCATGATGTCGGAGTTGCGGCCTACCAATGGTCACCCCCGCCATTGGCCCCGCAATTCACTTTTTGGCACCGTCTTTGATCCGCTGCATGTAATTCTTCTACCATTGGGCTCTACATCTCACAACGGTGTCGCTAGCAGGTTAGGCCCTCTTTTGTCGATTGTACTGCACTGTCTCGACGACATGATTAGCTTCGCAATGCCATTCTCTATCTGTTTATATGCGTGTCGCAACAGGAGAGATGAATTGGTGGCCGGAGGCATTTCCGCGCCGAGCAGCCTTTGCTGCCATCGGACTGGCAAGTCGCGATTACTTCCCAGGCAAGCACGGGGTGCTGTTTCTTAGTGCGTTTTGCATACAATGTCAACACATGCAACCAAATCTGCTGACCTCCACAGGTGCTTGGCAGTTGTGAGGATCAGCATCAAACCCACAGCAGCCCAAGGGCCTTCCAAGCAGGAGTGTAGCAAAGGAATCAGCTCTTGAAAACAGTGAGCAGGAGGTGAGTAAGGTTGTAATTTACCTCACCTTGTCTAGGTCAGTTTGATGTTCGTGTGAACACTTGTGAAACGCATGCCAGGCATGAGCAGCTGAGGGAAGCACACAACTGTCGTGAGCCTTAAGATTTGACTACCGTACTCTCCCTTTTGATTCGCGAGGCCTCGAAAACTATAATTAAATACTCTTTCCCGATGCAAAAAAAACATTGTTTACTTTTTCCCGATGCAACAGTTGCAGCAAAACACAACTTTGACAACGTGGGTGTGCCTATAAATATTCAAGACAGCCATTCCTTGCATGACATGTCAATCCTCCGTGGACACTTTCTGCACAGGTCACCAAGTCAAGCCACCCGGTCACCAAGTCACAGCCACTGTGCAAGGGCCATCTTCGTGTTGGTCGACCTGGCGTAGCAGAACTTCGGCTGCGTCGTCGGCACTGATACCACGGACCATGAAGCGGTCCATCGCAACACCATTCACGCAGGTCAAATAATTGTTTGACCACTTCGCGATTCAGCCAAAAACCACATTGTTTACTCGTTCGCGATTTCGCGAGGCCAAAAAAACGATTCGCGGACGCGAATCAAAAGGGAGAGTACGGTAATTAGAACTAATTAATAAGCATGTTTTGTGGTGTGTGCCCCAAGACCTTGTCTTTGTGGTTGTGTGTGCAGGATGCCAATAAATCACCCCCATCTCCATCACCGAGCAAGGCAGCAGCGGCGTAGAGCAGCAGCCAACAAGGAGGTAGCAAGGAGTCAGCAAGGCATGACATGGAGCTGGACGTTGTTGTTGTGTTGTGTTGTGTGTTGTTGTGTTGTGTCTTGTTGTTAGGGTACCCCCCCCCTCCCCCCTTAAATCTAGCCCACCCCAGCCCACCCCAGCCCAGCCCAGCCTAGCCTAGCCTAGCCCAGCCCACCCCAGCCCAGCCCACCCCAGTCCAGCCTAGCCTAGCCCAGCCCACCCCAGCCCAGCCTAGCTTAGCCCGCCCAGCCCAGCCCAGCCTGATTTGGTACCATGGGGCATAGGCAGCAAGGCAAAGTGCTTAGCAGTCCCGTGGTGAGTGTTAGCTATAGCAAGGAGGTGCGACCAGTCCTTGCTTGTTGTGCACATAGCATAAGTGGTGTGTGAGGCATGAGTCATTGTGTTGTGGTGTGTTGTTAAGGTGGTGGTGTTGATGTGTACGAGTGGAGGTGTTGTGGTGTGGTGTTGCCACCTTTTTACATCAATGCATGTGCTTGGCATCAGCGATACATGTCTTCTGTAGTGGTGTTGCAAGGCGTTTGAGCATCGATACATGTATTTCTGTAATGATTTTGCGTGACATGTGCCTGCTGAAGTTGAGGAAGAGGGTTGAGGCACCACGGCACATGTAACACTAAAAGCCAGAGCCATCCCGAGGCATCCCGACAACATATTGCCAAGTGATGATGTGGCGCTGTCATAAGGCAGCTTACATTTGCATAGAGTCATGCCGCAACGTAAGTGAGGTAAGGGGTGCCAGCTTGCTGACTTGTGCGCATATGCACGAACTATATGCTCCATGCACTGACATGCAAGCAGGCGTACTGCACTTGTGCCGTTGGCTTACGGCGTGCGTAGAAGGACTGCCAGCCTCGCCTTATGATGTGCGTGAGTCTTTTAGGAGCGGAAAGCACAGGTCAGGTTTGGGCGGGCGCCGATCTGAGCTAGTGTTTTGCGGCTGCGGGGTGCCGGATACGCCTGTTACACCCAACTGCGCCAAAACTTTGTCGCGAGCTACACGGAGATTCGCGCCCCAGACCGTCTCACATTTGCGGGGCCAATGGCGGGGGTGACCCAATGTACACTTGTATAGCATGTTGCCTTCGGAGAGGGCGAACCCTGTCCTACGTAGCATACCTTCACTACTTTAAAGTAGCCAGCAGACATTTCGCTGCCCAGTGTGGAAGTTAAGATATAGCGACAGGCAGTTGCCGGCCTTCTGTTGCATGGTTTATCCTGTTCATGTGAGAATTTGGCATCGCGAAGCCTTGCGACACTGACGCACGTCGCACCAGTGTAGCAGCGGGCGGGCAAATGCGCCGGGTCGGAGCACAGCTGGTCCAACAGCTGTGCCGGTCGAACTCGTCCGCGCCTACACAGCAAGTATTCTTTAGGGGTGTTCAGTACTTTGACGCCCCCAACGGCCCAGCAGTTAGCCAGGTCCCCATCGAGGAGGAATGGTACAATAGGCAGCGTAATGCTTTCCCGCTGCTCGGCCGTGGACCCTGGCACCAGGACTGTACATGGATTGCTCCCAATGCCGTTGTTGTGGGGGATGTTGACATCTACGATCAGGCAAGCCTGCAAGCATGGCCAGCGCCACTTCTAACCGTCTAGTTGTCACGATGGATGCTGAAGCTAGCGCAAGGTCCGAGTACAGGTAGCCATTTTTTACGGGGCAGTGGTGCGCGGAGACCTCAGCAAGATCAGAATTGGGCAGACTACAGCGGTGCTGGATCGCTCGGTCATTCACGCAGCCAGGTAAGCATAGAAGACGGTTTATCAGCACTCATTGCAGGCAAATGCCCGTCTCAGTGCATAGCTCAGAAGCTTGCGTGCATCATGCGCAGGGCTGTACCAACAGGGCTGAACCCTGCCACACTGATTGGAAACTTTGTTACCATTGAGCCTTCCTGCGTCCTGCGTTCATGCCGCGTTGAGCACAAAGTCATCATCGGCGCTCGCTCAGTGGTGTGCGAGGGAGCCATCGTTGAGGCTGAGTCTATCTTAACCCCAGGGTCTGTAGTTCCTCCAGCTCGGCGCATTCCCTCTGGCGAGCTGTGGGGAGGCAACCCCATCAAATTCATACGGAAACTCACGGAGTACGAGGTAGGTAGTGCAGGCAGTCCAGCATGCCTTGCCTACATGAAGCAGACATAGCCAGACATGGCAAGCTGAGCTAAGCTGAGACACCAGCCAGGTGTGGCTGCTGGGCATGGCATGTCAGGTGAGGGCACGCATGCCAGTGGTTTTGTTGTTGCTTGTTTGCAGCGTGAAAGGATCATCCCGGATGCAGCAGAGCACTATGTCGCTATTGGGAAACGCTTGAAGGGTGAAGAGCTCCCCTTCGGCACTCAGTGGAGAGGCATTGAGGCATACAGGGAGAAGCTGGTTGCTGAAAAGGAGTATGAGGTGTGTGCAGTGTTTGCCGATGTGCTCGCTCCATGCCCAGTGCCCGCAATGGGTATTGGCAATGTCTGGGTGCTGCACTTTGACCAGCAAGTGGTCTTGCCCAGTCAAGCTGAATGCAAGCTGTTGTGAGCGCAAGCCAGCAGATAGCTCACGCTGATGCTGCTGTCACAAGTCTCTAGCGTCTCTGCTACCAATATTCTTGGCATCCTGCTGCCAGCTGCCTACCCTGTCACATTCTTAGCTGTGGGTTGTTGGTCTGGGTGCAGTGGATTGACTTCCGGCACCAGAAGTATCTGATGCGCCTACACCTTGAGGCAGAGACTATGTCCAAGCTCACAGGGCAGTGAGCTTCGGCTCAGCCAGGATGCACAGCTAGCATGCGCAGCCAGCGTACGCAGCCAGCGTGCGCAGTCAGTGTGCGTAGCCAGCGTGCGCAGCCAGCGCACGCAGCTAGCATGCACAGCCAGCGTGCGCAGTCAACGTGCATAGCCAGCAGCTGGTGAGGCATCAACAGCTGGAGAGCCATCATGCCCAGCCTGCACTGGGATGCAGACAGCTTGTCAAGCATATCAAGAATGGAGGGGTGGTGAGATCATAGCTATATCCAGCTCCCTGCTGCTCCCTATCTGAGCTCAACATCAGCCCTGTCTAGTCATGGTGCAGACCACCACCAGCCACACTGGCAGTGTGCTGGGCAGTAGCACGGGCCATGGGCCAGTCCGAGGGGGCCTATTCCCATGGGCCTGACTGTCAGGAGCGCCTGAGCAACTGCGACCTGTGGACATGGCCCCTGTGAGCTGAGCAGGAGCAGACCAGGAGCAGACATGAAACACTGTCGGCCCTATCTGGAGCTAGTCACCGGGCAGGGCACAACAGCAGGGTGTCCCTGCATGGCAGTGTGTCAGCTTGATCCCTAATTGAAACGCAAGTAGCAAGCCCCAACTTCATGTTCTGTTACACGCTGAGTGGCATGCCAGCCCTCCATGTGGAACAGGCATGCACAGCAAAAGATATCAGCGTATTTGATCTTGGAGGGGGTGCAGCGTGTGTAACGCAAGGTTTTTGGGGACAGCACCAGCGTTGGACTGTTAGCTAGCATGGCATTTGTACTAACACACCATTACACGGCCTCAAAGCCGTGTACTTAACAAAACGGCAAAGGACCAGGAAAAGATCACGGAAAGACTAGGAAGGTCAACATCATGACAAATGCTGTGCGTTGCCATTTGGTTTGCTTAAGGAAGGCCCTGTAAGCTCACGGCTCGTTCTCACGGAGTGGCGAACAGCGCCCCAGTGTGAGGGCGCGCCTCTAGTGTAGTGTCGTTTGAGCTGTCGCGGTACTCCCGAGGCAGCTACAACATACCGGGTCACGCTGTGTAACTGGTCTTTAGAAGTAGTGTAGAAGGGCGGGGCGGGGCGGGGTCAGGGCGTGGGTCAGTGTCCGATATAGGCAGGCCTGTGAAAATTGCAGATTTCCATTGAGTTTTTCAATGGAAATTTTCATCTGAAAATCTGGACGTTTTCACTGCACATCTGAAAGTGCCGGGTGCTGCCCCCGGTCAGACCGCAGATCGGGTGTTGCAGTTTGATTGGCTTGGCTGTGATTGGCTTGGCTGGCGCCAGCGCGCTACAGCCACAGCGGAAGAAGCGCAAGCCAGAAACGCCACAGATGACGGATCCACGGACAGCATGGACGGCTTGCATCTTTTTAAATGGCTTGCATGTAGGGAGCGCAACTCGACTCGACTAGACGTCTCGACTCGAAATTTCGAGTCGAGTTCTGACTCGACTCGACTAGACGGTCGAGATGGACTCGAGATGAGCCTTTTGAATAGCGCACCTGCTTAAGGCACCTGTGTGGACGTTGTGGCGCCGCTCAGCGAATGATATGCTGCCTGGGTTGGCGGTTAAAGTTGGTTTGCATAGACATGCCCGGACAGGCCCAGCAGCGTCTGAATCGCTAAATAGAGCCAGAGGCCCCTCTCCCGCCTCAGCCCCCCGAACTCACCGCGCGATACAACAAGAAAGTCCTGACGCTCGAGGAAATTGTCCAGGCGCACGCCAACAGCGTGTATGCGCAAAAGTACAGCATCGAGGTTGTTGGGGGCAGGATCAAGGCGGTCTGCAATGACTGCAATGTGGCCCTCTCCTGTGGCAACCTGAGTGACGCAAAGAGGCACCAGTGCAACAAGCGGCCCCGCTCAGGACAAGACGCTACAGATGCTGATGGCGCATCTAATGACATGCCCTTTGAGCGCATAACTGCGTGCTGGAACCCAGCCCAGCCCAGACCAGCGCAACCCAGCCCAGCGAAGGATCCATATGTGGTTTATCGATGCAGAAATCCCGTTTGCTAAGGTATGCATATGTGTGAGGCATGCAGAGGGAGCCTGCCTACAGGCATCTTGCTCGCTGACTTCAGGTGGACAATCCATGGCTGCGAGACGCCTTCGCACTGGCTGGCATTGGCATGATGAGCGAGAGGTCTTTGCTAACCTCTCAGCTGCTGTTGCGGTACCAGGAAGTCCAGCGAAAGGTGGCGAAGCAGGTGGCAGAACTGGAGGTGACAAACGTAAGTACAAAGCTGGAGCTCTAGATGGAGGCAGCCAGCCAGCCAGCCAGCCAGCCAGCCAGCCAGCCAGCCAGCCAGCCAGCCAGCCAGCCAGCCAGCCAGCCAGCCAGCCAGCCAGCCAGCCAGCCAGCCAGCCAGCCAGCCAGCCAGCCAGCCAGCCACCTAGCTGCTGCCTGCACGTTGCTGCCTGCACGGTTGCCATTACTCAGCTGCAACCCCTCCGTGGAACTTGTTGCACTCCATGCAGACCGTTGCCATGGGGGTGTCTGACGGCTACAAGAACAAGTTTGGAGCCTCCCTTATGGACTTCAGCTCCCTGCTCCCTGACGGTGGGCGCATCTTCCACGATGTCAAGGACGTCTCTGATCTCAAGAAGGATGCTGTGGGCATCAAGGACCTGCTGCAGGTGTTGATCACCAAATGAGTGATGCCATACTCAGGTAATTTGGGTCACTCAGCTCATCTCTCTGCTTGCAGAGATGGGCTGATGAGTTGAGGAGCGCCGGCCACCCAGTGCCAGTTATCAAAGGCTGGATCATGGACAATACATCTACCAACAAGCGAGCCTTGCAGCTTATGGAGGATGACGACCCCGACACCATCAACATGGGCTGTGCAGGTATGGTAGTTGCATTAGCATCATAGCTTGAACAATAGCAGCAGCAACAACCTGCAATGGTTCTGTATGCAATGCAATGCATGTAAGTTGGTTGCATGCAGCCCACTGGCTTAACTTGGGGGCGAAGGACTTTTCCAAGCCTTGCACAGGGCAGGAGCTGCAAGCCCTTGCCCTAGCTGAGGAGCGCCGGGCTCAGGCTCAGCGACAGCAGCAGCAGCAGCAGGCCATGCTGCTGCAGCAGCAGCCAGGCCAGGTGCAGCAGCCGGGCACAACGCAGCAGCCAGGCCAGGTGCAACAGCCGGGCATGGCGCACCCGCATGGCCAGGTGCAGCAGCTCACAACAGCACATGGAGCAGCCATTGCTGAGCTCCTGAGTCATGGTGTGCCTATCGAGCAGCTCCTGCAGCATCTACCACGGCCTACGCCTATCCCCTGGCAAGGTGGAGGCTGACTATCCCTACCTCAGCCAGCTACTTCCCATCTGGCGCACCTTGTTGAAGGTGATGCATGCATAGCTGCACATCCGTCACAGCCAGCATGCGCACAACATGTACAATTGGCAAGCATGCTCCGCCCGGCCTGCAGCCGCACACACAGGCCATGCTTAGCCCCGCCTGCACTTGTACAAATCACCCTGCCCATGCTGTGCAGGATGCGGAGGAGTGGGTGCTTGAGGTGTCGCGTGACAATCCGCAGTGGACACTGGGCGTGCTAGACTTGTTGCGGGAGCGGCTGGCCAAGGGTTACTGGCCGGTCATGCCAGCCGCCTACGTGCTAGACGGTGTGAACTTTGCCCCGCCCAAGGACAATCTCAACGCATCTCCCCAGCCCCCCTTTGGGCTGCTGTCACCACAGGAGAAGGAGGACGCCATCACCACGGTGGCGCGCCTCAGCAAGCTTTTGCGGTCAGACCTCACTGACAGCCAGGTCAAACAAGCAGTGCAGCGGGAGGTAGATGTGCTGCAGCTTGGTGGTTGGGGGGACAGCGAGCTGGAGAGGTTCGCAGCTCTGCTTGCCCCCAAGCCACCAGATGCAGCTGGCAGGGTAGCCGTGGAGCCAGTCAGCATGCGGCGAGCCTTTTGGGGCAAGGCAGGCCCCCGCGGCTTCCCCCATCTGGCTGTTGCAGCCAGCAGGCTCTTGGGTGTGCATGCCACCTCGGCTGCATCAGAGCGCAATTGGTCAGCTTGGGGCAGGTTGTTCACATCCGCCCGCACCAGGCTCACCCTAGAGCGCGCCAAGATGCTCATCTACATCAAGGCCAACGCTGGGCTGGGTGCTCGCCACAACACTGAGGCTCAGCTCCTCGCGCGCATGGGCGAGTAGGCAGCCACCACCACCTCCTAGTACAATCACTGCAGGCCACCATCACTTCCCCAACTCGTAGTGTGTAGTAATCCTGACACTCAACGTTTTAGAGACTTCAATGTTTGCAATGACTACTATCCTCTTCATGATTTAGTTCTTTACGACGTCGTCACGATGTAAATACACTGTATTACCACTACATGACTCCGAGACTGTCGATGAGTACGTAGACACTCGCTCTCCATAGCCGCACAACTCAGCATGCTTGGCGGCACTTATGCCTCAGCCAAACATGAATTTGACCTTACAAACACAATTGTTACATAGTGCCTTGCACGCAGGCGGGCAGATAGATGCACCTAGCCTGCCTGCAGCTAGTTGAGTGGGCGGAGTGAAATCATCCTATTTTTTCAGAGGCAGAATTCAAAGAAACCCGTCTAGTCGAGTCAAATCGAGTCGAGATCTCGACTAGATTTTTCTAGTCGAGATCTCGTCTAGATCTCGACTAGATTGCGTTCCATACTTGCATGTCCGACCTTTGGCAAACGAAGTATTTCTGCATTCCAAACAGTGCAGGCCTACAAGCAAGCCGCGTTTAAGAGGATTGGCTGATAACCAGCGGCATCCGCTCAGTTTCATTGATGATGAAACTTTTTCAGTTTTTCAACGAAACACTTTCATTTTCATTGAAAAACTTAAAAATGAAAATCTGGTAATCTAAAGATTAGGGAGCGGTTCCTTAATTAAGTTTAATTAAGCGTCATATTAAGTATTAAGTCGCTGGTGACTCTCTTTTTCTAACCCTCTCGCTCTACACTTCGCGGCTCTACCCCTTGCTTGATGTTACCCCACTGCGGGCCCGCGACGTGGTCCTGCCTAAAAAGTGCATCGACCCCTTTACTGGGTACGCGATAGCTTTTCCTTACTACACGCACAAGCACACAATCGTTTAGTGTTTGCTCGCGGTATTACCATTTGTGCACTACTAGAGAGCAACTTTGCTCAACTCGCATTGTTTGTGCTTAAGAACCACACCATTGGCCTTTGCTGGGTACGCAGATGCAACACCAACCAAAGCGCGTCTTTGTGCAGCTTGGTCGCGGTCCACAGCGGGGCCGGGCCCCAGCGACCCAGTCGTAGCCGTTTTGCTGTAATACAGCTGTTCCGGAGCCACTACGGCTTGTTGGCATATGTTGCTGCCTGCCCGCGTGCCTGCCGGCTGAAAGTGCCAATGTGAGGCGATTACAGTTGCGACCCGTGCGCTGGGGTCGCACAGCTGCACTCATAGCAATGTGGGTCAAAAAGAAGCCACTTAATACACTTAAGGTGCTTAATACGACCGGCCTTAATCTAATTAAGCTATTAAGTTAATATTAAGCGGAGGAACCGCACCCTACTAAAGATTCACAAGCCTGGATAGAGGGTCAGGGTCAGGGTCAGGGTCAGGGTCAGGGTCAGGGTCAGGGTCAGGGTCAGGGTCAGGGTCAGGGTCAGGGTCAGGGTCAGGGTCAGGGTCAGGGTCAGGGTCAGGGTCAGGGTCAGGGTCAGGGTCAGGGTCAGGGTCAGGGTCAGGGTCAGGGTCAGGGTCAGGGTCAGGGTCAGGGTCAGGGTCAGGGTCAGGGTCAGGGTCAGGGTCAGGGTCAGGGTCAGGGTCAGGGTCAGGGTCAGGGTCAGGGTCAGGGTCAGGGTCAGGGTCAGGGTCAGGGTCAGGGTCAGGGTCAGGGTCAGGGTCAGGGTCAGGGTCAGGGTCAGGGTCAGGGTCAGGGTCAGGGTCAGGGTCAGGGTCAGGGTCAGGGTCAGGGTCAGGGTCAGGGTCAGGGTCAGGGTCAGGGTCAGGGTCAGGGTCAGGGTCAGGGTCAGGGTCAGGGTCAGGGTCAGGGTCAGGGTCAGGGTCAGGGTCAGGGTCAGGGTCAGGGTCAGGGTCAGGGTCAGGGTCAGGGTCAGGGTCAGGGTCAGGGTCAGGGTCAGGGTCAGGGTCAGGGTCAGGGTCAGGGTCAGGGTCAGGGTCAGGGTCAGGGTCAGGGTCAGGGTCAGGGTCAGGGTCAGGGTCAGGGTCAGGGTCAGGGTCAGGGTCAGGGTCAGGGTCAGGGTCAGGGTCAGGGTCAGGGTCAGGGTCAGGGTCAGGGTCAGGGTCAGGGTCAGGGTCAGGGTCAGGGTCAGGGTCAGGGTCAGGGTCAGGGTCAGGGTCAGGGTCAGGGTCAGGGTCAGGGTCAGGGTCAGGGTCAGGGTCAGGGTCAGGGTCAGGGTCAGGGTCAGGGTCAGGGTCAGGGTCAGGGTCAGGGTCAGGGTCAGGGTCAGGGTCAGGGTCAGGGTCAGGGTCAGGGTCAGGGTCAGGGTCAGGGTCAGGGTCAGGGTCAGGGTCAGGGTCAGGGTCAGGGTCAGGGTCAGGGTCAGGGTCAGGGTCAGGGTCAGGGTCAGGGTCAGGGTCAGGGTCAGGGTCAGGGTCAGGGTCAGGGTCAGGGTCAGGGTCAGGGTCAGGGTCAGGGTCAGGGTCAGGGTCAGGGTCAGGGTCAGGGTCAGGGTCAGGGTCAGGGTCAGGGTCAGGGTCAGGGTCAGGGTCAGGGTCAGGGTCAGGGTCAGGGTCAGGGTCAGGGTCAGGGTCAGGGTCAGGGTCAGGGTCAGGGTCAGGGTCAGGGTCAGGGTCAGGGTCAGGGTCAGGGTCAGGGTCAGGGTCAGGGTCAGGGTCAGGGTCAGGGTCAGGGTCAGGGTCAGGGTCAGGGTCAGGGTCAGGGTCAGGGTCAGGGTCAGGGTCAGGGTCAGGGTCAGGGTCAGGGTCAGGGTCAGGGTCAGGGTCAGGGTCAGGGTCAGGGTCAGGGTCAGGGTCAGGGTCAGGGTCAGGGTCAGGGTCAGGGTCAGGGTCAGGGTCAGGGTCAGGGTCAGGGTCAGGGTCAGGGTCAGGGTCAGGGTCAGGGTCAGGGTCAGGGTCAGGGTCAGGGTCAGGGTCAGGGTCAGGGTCAGGGTCAGGGTCAGGGTCAGGGTCAGGGTCAGGGTCAGGGTCAGGGTCAGGGTCAGGGTCAGGGTCAGGGTCAGGGTCAGGGTCAGGGTCAGGGTCAGGGTCAGGGTCAGGGTCAGGGTCAGGGTCAGGGTCAGGGTCAGGGTCAGGGTCAGGGTCAGGGTCAGGGTCAGGGTCAGGGTCAGGGTCAGGGTCAGGGTCAGGGTCAGGGTCAGGGTCAGGCGTTCCCAACTACCTGAAAACCACCCCCCTGTGATACGAAGCCCGTATCTCCGCAGCCACTCAGTCAACAATTTGTGTAAACAGTGCTTTGAACTGAGGAGACTCAAAGCTACGAGATGGCAGACGCAGCAAAAACTATCTCGCTCTCAGCGGTGCTCAGTGCCCGCCCAAAGAACGACATTTGAATTCATGCGATTTCGCCCCATGCGAGGCGCGCCACACTAGCACGCTTCGCCATACTGTTTTGAGTGGCACCTGCAACGCGCAGCTGCAGTCGGAACATGATTTGCTTTTGGCATGTGGACGCGACGACGGCAGTCGTGACAACTGGAAATCACTATTAGCTTTTGGAGCTGTTGCTGGCGCTTGTGCATTACCGGCTGTTACCACGCTTAAAGAAGATGCTAGGTGCAGTACGTGGTGTTGTCTCACCTTGCTTTGCTGCCCTCGACTTGTTAGCTGCAGGTGGCGCATGCTTACGTGACGTGCTTGCCGCTGCCAGCTGTTGCTGTTGCTGAGGGGGTGCACCAGCAGGCACAGCCAGCTCAGGGGTGGTGCCTGCAGGTGTCAGCTGTTGCTGAGGGGGCGCAGCTGCGGCAAGCTTTTCACGGATGTGGGTGCACACGTGGCTCAGTAGCTTGGGTACCCTCCAGCTGGTGTGTACCTCCAGCTTATGGAACTGGAGGTATGTCTGAAGCTGCTTTCCTGTCATCTTCATTGCCTCCTCGACAGTTGTGTGGCCAAGTTTACGCCCCCAAGGCAAGGGCATGGGCCGCTACAAGCCGCTCTCGGCACGCATGGTCACCCACATGGTAACTACGACCCTCCCCACCTTGTGCGCTGCTTCTGTGATCTGGCGCTCTGCCTTTGCTGATCGCTGTGCTGCAGCTGCGGCATCCTCCTTACGCCGCACCTCAGCACGGAGCTGACCCATACGCTGCTGCAAATCATGAACATCCACAGTCTTAATGGCCTCCTTGCATGTGCGCAGGGACATCAACTGCAGCAAAGCTAGCAGCTCTATGTACCTGCCACCAACATGCTGCTGCTGCCCATCCTCAGGCGGTGGCAGCCGTAGCTCGGCATGATACACCACATCAATCGCATTGAGCCGGTGTTGGTTGGGGAGGACGCACTGCTCAGAGACGAAGCATTGCCGAAGAGGGCACGGCGGCTGACACTGGTCTCTAGATGCAACCTGACGGTGCTCAAGCAGTGGTGAGCATAGGGTGCAGTCCTGGCTGCTGGCCTCCCCACAGGCGCCTCTTGAGTTGAAATGAAGATGTCTGTTGGTGAGGGTGCTGGGCTGAGTGTAACGTGCGGGGACGCAACGTCAGATGACCTTTTGACACAAGCTCGAAGGCCGGTCCAGTCGAGGCGGTGACTTCCGACTAGGGTGTTGGGTTACAGCGGTGTGTTGCGAGAATGGCTAGAGCTTAGAACGGGGCTCCCTGGGATCGAACCAGTTGTACTCACGAACGCAATGTCGCTAGTCTTTAACCTGCCAAATCTCACTCTACACGTGTAACCCGCGTCCCGCGACGGCTCGCATTCACGAGACAGCCCAGACGACGCGAAGCGGCAATCTCTTCCAGAGGTGCGCACTTTACATTCCTCCCCCTCCAAAGGGGCTTCCGTTCCGCCACGGGTGAAACCACGTGACTCGCATTGCCTACAGCATGCTGATTTAGCTACTGGGCAACCCAAAGGGCGCACCAGGTCACAGCTCAGGGAGCGGTCAAAGACCAGCGTGCCGACTAGACACAGGGAAACCATAACCACACAGGTAGCAGCTGACCAGAGGTACAAGCATGCTGAGAATGCCATAGTCCAGCAGCATACCAGCATGCATGGCCTAGGACTTACTTCAGGTTGTGAGCTGCATTGTACTCAGCCAGGATCTTGTCACAGCCAACCAAGTTGGAACGTGGCTCCCAGGTGTTGTGGTTGGCATCATAGCCTTCCCACTGCACCAGGTACTCCTTGGCCTTTCCTGCATGCACATGTCTGTGGTCCAACAGACGCTCAACATAGTACACAGGCTCCTCATCAAGCCACTCAACAGGCGGAGGCATGAAGCCCACATCAGTGCCAGTGTAGGGTTTGATGAGTGACACATGGAACACAGGGTGAAGTCGTGACATGGAGGCAGGCAGCTGCAGGATCACTGCAACCTGGCCAACCAAGTCAAGCACCTTGAAGGGGCCCACAAAACGTGGCAGCAGCTTACGTGCTTTGCCTGGCTTCAACCTCATGTTCTTAGTGCTGAGCAGGACCATTTGACCCACCTTGTAATGCACATCTCGACGGTCCTGGTTGGCATAGGCAGCTTGACGTTGCTGAGCAGCCTGCATGCATAGCTTGGCCTTAGCCACAGCCTCCTGCCACCAAGTAGCATAGGACAGGCCTTCAGGGCACCGCCCCTTGTCAGGTAGAGAGTGGAGCATAGGGGTAATGGGTGACTGTCCGGTGTTAACCAGGAACGGTGTAGACTTGATGGACTCTTGCCATGAGTTGTTCACAGCAAACTCAGCAAGTGACAGATAGTCAGGCCAATCAACTTGGGTGGGGGAGATGTAATGACGTAGCATCTCTTCCAACACACGGTTGTACCTCTCAGTCTGGCCATCAGACTGAGGGTGATAGGAGGAAGACAAGGATCCCCTCATGCCCAGCAACTTCTGCACATGGTGCCAGAAAGTGTTGTGGAAATGGGGACCACGGTCAGAGACCATGTCTTTTGGCAGGCCATGCAGTTTGAAGACATTGTCAACAAACAGACGGGCAAAGCCCTTGGCATTCATGCTCTCCTTGCAGGGCACAAAGTGCACCATTTTACTGAGCCTGTCAACAAAGACACAGATGGCATCAAACCCATGTGAAGCAGATGGCAGCTTGGTGATCAGGTCCATTGACACTGACTCCCAACGGTAATCTGGAATGGACAGTGGGTTGAGTAAGCCACCAGGCTTCAGTGTGGAGGACTTGTCACGCTGGCAGGCATCACAGGTAGTGACATAGTGCCTGACATCAGCACGCATGGTGTCCCAGTATAACACATGTGACAGCCTCTCAAGGGTTTTGGTTATACCCACATGACCAGCATAGGCAACATCATGCATTTCATGCAGAATGTACTCACGCAGTTCAGGGTCATTGGGAACCATCACTGTGCCCTTGCCAGTGCGCCGCCACAGGCCATGGTCGTCCATGTACATGCCAGACAAGTCAGCTTCAGCAGTAAACGCAGGGTCAAGCCGGTAACCATGGACCAGGTGATCAGCCAGTTCCAATGGGTGGGCAGGAGCTGCAGGATAGTGCACTGAGGTGTCAGCAGCAGATGGGGCCTCAAGCTCAGGGAGCCTACTATGGTGAGCAGCAACAGGGTTATCAGACACTGTGGGCCGGGGGGCCAAAGCATCAACGGCAGTGGGGGCATTTGAGGGAGTACCCACAGGTGGAACCTGGGGCAGAGCCTGCGCCACACGCACTTCCCCCCTCTCCAAAGACTGTTTAGCTTGCCGCCGGGTGGTAACAACACACACCATGGCACAGTCCTGGGGTCCAGCAGGTATCCGGGACAGTGGGTCAGCAGGATTAGCATCACCTGGCAGGTACTGCAGGTCAAATGTAAACCGTGACAGAAACTCCATCCACCTAGCCTGACGTCTAGACAGCACCTTCTGGGTGGGCAGAGCAGTCAAAGGCTTATGATCGGTGAAGAGTGTGAATGGTACACCCTCAAGGTAACACCTCCACTCCTTGCATGCAGTGATGAGGGCAAGAAGCTCTTGCTCACCAGTGGTGTAGTTACGCTCAGCAGAAGACAGCTTCTTGCTGAGGTATGCAAGGGGGTAGCCATCTTGCATCAGGACTGCTCCTACTCCTTGGAGTGAGGCATCACAGTAGACCTGGAAGGGCTGGGTGTGATCAGGTAGACGTAGCATGGGGACCTGGGCAACAGCAGCTTTGAGGGAAGCAAAGGCTTTCAGCTCATCAGCAGGCCAGTTGTGCCACAGAAATGAGTCACCAGCTTTGCCACACAGATCTGTGAGAGGTGCAGCTAGGACACTGAAATTATGCACAAATTTGCGCACAAAATTAGCAGCACCTAGGAATGACTGGAGCTGTTGCAGGGATTGAGGCACAGGCCATGAAGAAATGCTCTTGATTTTTTCAGGGTCCACAGCAATAGCACCAGCAAAGATGACATGGCCAAGGAATTTCAGCGTGGTACGCATGAATTCACATTTGGACTGCTTGGCAAAGAGCTTGTTGAGCCTCAGGAGGTCAAAGACCTTTCTGAGATGCTTCAAATGCTCGTCCACAGATTTGGACATGACCAAGATGTCATCCAGGTACACCAGGGCACACTGGTTCAGGACTGGGGCAAATGCATCATTCATGACACGCTGGAATGTAGCAGGTGCATTGCAGAGCCCAAATGACAGTACCTTGAACTGGTAGTGGCCGTCAGGGGTCCTGAAGGCCGTTTTGGGCACATCTTCAGGGGTGATCCTGATCTGGTTGTAACCTGCTTGGAGGTCTAGGGAAGAAAACACAGTGCAACCTGACAGCTTGTCAAACAAGTCATCAATCCTGGGCAGTGGATACTGATCCCTGATGGTGATCTTGTTGAGCTGACGGTAATCAAGGCACATGCGTAACTCACCAGACTTCTTCTTGACAAACAGGATAGGAGCAGCAAAAGGACTGGAGCTTGGTTCTATCATGCCCTTGGCAAGTAGGTCCTGCACCTGCTTCTTCAGCTCAGCATGCTCTTCCTGGCTCATGCGGTATTGAGGTACCACAGAGGGTCGTGCATCAGGCACAAGGGGGATGGCATGGCCCACAGGACGCTCAGGTGGCAGAGATGTGATGGGTGCAAACACATCAGCATACTCATCCAGCAAAGCATTGAGTGCCTGGGACACACCTGGAGGTAGGTCAGGTTCAGCTGGAGCTGGATCAGGGGTACTTGAATTGTCCACAGTGATCAGGGCCAGGACACCGGTGCCTCCTTTTCGTAACCACCTGGCAGCAACTTTTGCAGAAGCCAGAGGGGGTTTTGCACGTAGAGCATTGACCAGGAAAGAAGCAGGGTTGCTTACAGCAGACTGCCCTGACTCAGACACACCGGCAGAAGGACATGGCAGCACTACAGGCTCACCCTTGTCACATGCCAGGCTGAGAGTCCTGTCCTGGTATGACATCACGGCATCATGCCACATATGCAGCAGACAACACATGGGCATGTGACATGACATGTGGTGTGACATGACATGCAGTCTGACATGACTTGACATGACATGCAGTCCACCATGTCAGCAACACAAACTACAATAGCAGCAGCAGCCATTGACAGGAGGAGAACTCTCACTATCATATGAGCTCATGGTATGACAATCAGGAGGTGGGAGAGGGTACCTGGCCAACCGCAAAACCCCATGTTGTGCCTAGGCCACATGGTGCACAACAGCAACCAAGCACCGTCAGGCAGGTTGCACACCAGAGCCAGCAGCAGCCACAAGGGCCTTGTGGTTGGTGATGGTTGCACGAATGGCATCATCCACAGTGGGGGCCACAAGGGCATGCAGGTCCTTGGCAGCAGGACCACGTTAAACCACACTGACCAACATGACATTTGTCATGCAGTCCAAGCCAAGCAGATATGAGGGCAGAGCAAGGACAGGGTCAAGGCCATGTGCAACACAATGTGCTACTGGGTCCTCCGGACAGTGCACGGCGGCGAGAGGCCGAACTGGCAGCAGTCCACCGCTCAGTCACGGGCAACCCGCGACATGAGTTGGAGTCATGACCAGCAGTGACAGTGGCAACAGCAGGCAGGGGTGCAGCAGCGGGGTGAACACCGGCATACCTTTCCCGGAGCAAGCGTGCGAGGGTTCGAAGTGCCCGCAGATATCGAGGCAACATCGCTCTGCACATCAAGCTTTTGCAGAGCGGCATACAAGTGTTGCAATGCACGCAATGCGTCCGACAGAGGCTTGTCAAGCAATGTCGAGACTTGTGCGACAGCGATAGGCCTCCTAGCTGGTCTAGGGCTGACTGGGAGCGAAGCAACACCAGCAGCACGCTTAGCCGCAGGAGGACTCACCCTTGTACCGGCCGCGACCAGCTGCCGCAGAAGTGAGGCGATTTGGGAGTCGAAGGACTGTCGAACTGGTCCAAGCCAATATCGACCAGCACATCTTTTCCATCGACCTGCAAAGCTCCTGCGAATGCAAAACTCCTGCAATTACCTCGCCCGGTTCCGGTGCCGCACCATATGCGGGACCCGTCTCCGCTGTAGCTACAACAGCTGCAGCTGGAGGAAGAACGCCAGAGGCGCCATTGGTCTTATTCGCCGAAGCGACATTTTGGGTCGGAGTCATATTGACTGGACCGCGAGCTTAAATGCTCGGGGTCGGAAACCAGCTGTAACGTGCGGGGACGCAACGTCAGATGACCTTTTGACACAAGCTCGAAGGCCGGTCCAGTCGAGGCGGTGACTTCCGACTAGGGTGTTGGGTTACAGCGGTGTGTTGCGAGAATGGCTAGAGCTTAGAACGGGGCTCCCTGGGATCGAACCAGTTGTACTCACGAACGCAATGTCGCTAGTCTTTAACCTGCCAAATCTCACTCTACACGTGTAACCCGCGTCCCGCGACGGCTCGCATTCACGAGACAGCCCAGACGACGCGAAGCGGCAATCTCTTCCAGAGGTGCGCACTTTACACTGAGCTGCTCCGCCATGCTGCCCATGCGCCGGCCATGGCTATCCAGCCTTCTATAGCCAGCCTCTGCACACCGCCTCAAGCCCTGCAACCCATCCACGGTGCCCATAAGGGACTGCTCCACATCCCGCAGCCGCTGCACCTCAGCCTGTAGGTCACGGTTTGTCGCTTGTGACCTACTGGCAATGAGGGCCACCCAAATCCCACCGGAAGCGAGTTTCCAGGGATTGTCCCATCTACGTAGATCTAATTGGTGGATTTGATGATCTACCAGCATAGTGGTTATCTAGCAAAAAGGAGTTTTAGATGGGCGAATAGGGGCATCTACATCAACGCTGGATAGGCACCGCAGCCATTACAATACATACATACACACGTCCTAGGCGACTGCTAGGCCCGATGACAAACACGGCCAGCATGCTGCTCACACCCACAATGGCACGCCTCACATTGTGATGCCTGCTGCCTGCAGCTGGGATGGCTCTTCTGGATCAGATGAAGGCACACCAGCTGGGCGGTGCAGTGCGGTGCGGTGCGGTGCGGTGCGGTGCGGTGCGGTGTGGTGCACACTGCAGTACAGAAGTACCTCGAGGAGAGCTAGGCTTCGAGAAGCCGGTCGAGGAGCCGGTCGAGGAGCCGGTCGAGGGGCGGGTCGAGGGGCGGGGCGAGGGGCGGGGCGAGGGGCGGGGCGAGGGGCGGGGCGAGGGGGCGGGGCGAGGGGGCGGGGCGAGGGGGCGGGGCGAGGGGGTGGGGCGAGGGGGCGGGGCGAGGGGCGGGGCGAGGGGCGGGGCGAGGGGCGGGGCGGGGCGGCTGATGTGTGTCCGAGATCACAAAGGTATGTTCATTTGCCAGAATAATTGCGCTGCTTGCCTTAATACGCGTGCTTGGCCTTTCCTTGGTACTGCATCAGCCTCGGCCACCTAATTCAGAGCGCCACTACCGCTACCGGCCCTGCGGTTACTACACGCCCAGGCACACCCGTCGATCAAACGGAACATCCAGTTGTATTGCCAAATCCTGTTCGCTGGTGCCTGGCGTCAGCTCATGCGCCACCACTTGCTTCGTTGGCAATGGAGCACAGGCGCCTCGCACCCTCGCAATGCCGTCAGGGATACACGCAACGCGCCTGCAGATATCTCTCACGCTCACAAACAGTGCTTCAGCTTGGCTAGAGGCAGCCAATGCACACGTTGGTGAATGTGCGGCCTTGCCACAGCCAGGTCAGGCTACACACTGGCGGACGGTGTGACCCGGGCAACTCTCAAGCCCCACCCACTGCCACGTCACCCAGCGACGACAGTGGCTGCGAGTTGAGCAGGGTCACTAGAGTTGTGCGCTATGGGGTACGCTGGAGGTGGTGGTTGTGTCAATAGATGCCCGTTCATCCATCTTCAGCAGATCAGCTGCTAGCTTCACAGCCGTAGGCCGGCGTTCTGGACTGCAGTAGCAGCAGCAACACGGACATTGGCAGATATGACAGGTTAACAGCCTGACAGGAACGCAATGAGCCTGGCAGGAACGCAATGAGCTAAGCTAAGCAAAACGAGATACCCACGCACCCACTCACCCACCCATCATATTTCATGCACGCTGCCACATCCTGAGCTGCCACAACACTTGTAGATACCTTGGTATGTAACATAAATAGCACCATGTTGTCATCGTTGTATGACCCAAACAAGGCCAGGGATTCAAGCCGGGGCCGGAGCCGGGGCCAGGGCCAGGGCCAGGGCCGGGGCCAGGGCCAGGGCCAGGGCCAGGGCCAGGGCCAGGGCCAGGGCCAGGGCCAGGGCCAGGGCCAGGGCCAGGGCCAGGGCCAGGGCCGGGGCCAGAGCCGGGGCCAGGGCCAGGGCAGGGTTAGGGTTAGGGCCAGGGCCGGGGCAGGGTTAGGGTTAGGGTCAGGCTCTCACTCTTGCTCAGTGCACTTCAGGGCCAGGGCCGTGAGCTTCTTGGCGGCATCTGGGGCGTCAGCCCAACGGGGGTCAATGGCCTGCAGCCACCAGCAAGCAGCGGGCACTGCCAATGCCCTGGGCAGCAGCACAGGATGTCCCGCGTGCGTGCCTTGCATGCCCTTTGCCTGCAGCTGATGTGCACTGAGCAACCTCAAGATCAGGCGCAGGTGAGGCTAGACTAGGCAGGGGAGGCCCAGAGTGGGTCCGGCCCGTGCCGATGACCAGGGCTGCACAGCTTTGGGGCCAGAGCTTGAGTCAGAGCAGTGGCCTGCCCGCACGCCCACTTTGGTGAAGGTGGCTTCATTTGCATTGTAGGCAGCCTCCATGACGTTCCTCAGCTGGACGCCCTTCAGCCTGTCCTTGCATACCAGCTGCAGCAGCACGATGCCTGCAGGGCGGTGCAGCACAGGTGCAGGGCAGAGGCAGAGGCAGCTGTGCAGCCTGCACCCAGCCACCCAGCCAGCCAGACAGACAGGTCAGCCACACAGCTCATGGGGACATGGGGCAAGGCAATCTCTCGGCCCTCTCTAGCACGCTGCCCGGCCACAGCAGCAAATTGGCTGTACAGGCTGACAGTGGCTGCACCCCTGAGCTACCTGCTAGCTTCAAGACCCGCCAAACAGATGAGGCGTTGGAAGCCAGCACGATGGTGGTGATGGTGGTGGTGGTGGTGGTGGTGTGGGGTAGCTTGGTGTGGCATAGGGGTGGTGTTGGTGTGGCTGAAGAGGGGCCTTGCCAGATCATCCTGCCAAGCAGATGAGGTGCGTTGAAGGCAGCAAGGTGGGTGTCATGTGGCCTGTGGGGTGGAAGGGGGTGGCGTGGGACTAACCCAGGGCATAGATGTCCCATTTCCCCGTCACTTTGCCAAGCACGCATTCCGGCGGCATGTAGCCGGGGGTACCCTCCTGGAACACAGGGGCACTAGCAGGGCAGTGGCCAGCAACCCATGCACCATGCATACTTCAGACGTCACACCCCAGGCTTGAAGCACCGAGGCACAGTTGGGGGTGCTGTGCTTGTGCACCAGTAGAGTGAAGCCTGTAGACATTCAGCAATTGCATCCTGTGCTTTACTGTGCTACTTGGCTTGACTTCTACTGCGCAGTGTCAAGCTCAGGAGGATAGGGCTGGTGGGACAGCAGAGGGGTCAATGTGGTGCAAGCCACCAGGCTGCTGCTGCTGCTGCTGCTGCTGCTGCTGCTGCTGCAGCCTCCGCTGCTGCCGCTCCTTGCCACCCTTCAACTCCTTTGAACCCATTATTGGCCCGGTCTTCTTGACCCTTGCCTCTGCCGTTCATTATGAGCCTGCCTTTCATCCCCCGCCCCTGCCTTCCCAATCCCCCTGCTGACATTACGCCCATACCTTTCCCCCTTCCATGCCTTGCCCCCTCCTACCAAGCGTGACGGGTCGCTGCCGTACTTGATATCTCGCACTAGCTTGGCCAGGCCCACATCACCCAACAGACCCACTAGCCCGTCCTTGTCCTCTGACAACAGGATGTTCTGGGGCTGCAGGGCACACAACAGTGTTGGGCATCTTAGAGATCCCAAGGGGAGGCAGCGCCAGGGCAGGGGGCCAGGGTCCGGCCTACAGACAACCAGGCCTACACCAGCTCCTACCCAGCTATGGGCAACACATGCGGCTAAGGCAGCAGCAGGTGGCCCAGGTCAAGGCAGCATCAGGCAGACACCAGGCATCAGCATTGGCCTGGCAGACACCAGGCTCAAACAAGGTGGCAGAGGGGGGAATGGAGGGGGAGGTTTGCTAGGGGCAAGGGCCAGCTGAGGTCTTGCCAGAGAACTATGCAAGGGGGAGGGGGTGTAAGGAGGAGGGGAGGGGGCGAGCATGAGATTGACAAGGGGCCATGAGACTGACAGGGGTGGTCACAACTGGCTTCACTGCATAGTAGCTGTGAGTGGTGGCTGGCTTTATGATTGGTAGGGTTAAGGTTAGGATCAGGATGGGTGGGTTTCACTTGAGACCCTGAACCTAAACCTAATATGTGAGTGGTGGTTCAACCCTTACCTATGTGTGAGGCATAACATGGAACAAGCTGTGCAGTGCCATTGCGAGGTGTAGCGAGGTGTTTGGGCATGCAGGCATCTAAGCAAACTCTGGAGGAGTGCATATGAACATAATGCACCTTAGCTACATATGATTACATGCGAGAAGTGTTTGCACAGAGTAAAGTGCCTACACAGAGCTACACGTGACGCTGAAGCTGATAACGCCCCTCCGGTTGCGTATACTGTGTGGCATGGATATCCGGGGTGACATGGTTCTCCCCGGAAGTCGATGGTTCTCCCAAACCGCTGCACCGATGCGAGTGTCAACCGTGGCGTGGCGTGGCGTGGCGTGGCGTGGCGTGGCGTGGCGTGGCGTGGCGTGGCGTGGCGTGGCGTGGCGTGGCGTGGCGTGGCGTGGCGTGGCGTGGCGTGGCGTGGCGTGGCGTGGCGTGGCGTGGCGTGGCGTGGCGTGGCGTGGCGTGGCGTGGCGTGGCGTGGCGTGGCGTGGCGTGGCGTGGCGTGGCGTGGCGTGGCGTGGCGTGGCGTGGCGTGGCGTGGCGTGGCGTGGCGTGGCGTGGCGTGGCGTGGCGTGGCGTGGCGTGGCGTGGCGTGGCGTGGCGTGGCGTGGCGTGGCGTGGCGTGGCGTGGCGTGGCGTGGCGTGGCGTGGCGTGGCGTGGCGTGGCGTGGCGTGGCGTGGCGTGGCGTGGCGTGGCGTGGCGTGGCGTGGCGTGGCGTGGCGTGGCGTGGCGTGGCGTGGCGTGGCGTGGCGTGGCGTGGCGTGGCGTGGCGTGGCGTGGCGTGGCGTGGCGTGGCGTGGCGTGGCGTGGCGTGGCGTGGCGTGGCGTGGCGTG
Organism: Haematococcus lacustris; assembly: GCA_030144725.1. Classification (NCBI taxonomy): domain Eukaryota; kingdom Viridiplantae; phylum Chlorophyta; class Chlorophyceae; order Chlamydomonadales; family Haematococcaceae; genus Haematococcus; species Haematococcus lacustris. The sequence continues at coordinate 229,165 of JASKMD010000219.1, forward strand.
GCGTGGCGTGGCGTGGCGTGGCGTGGCGTGGCGTGGCGTGGCGTGGCGTGGCGTGGCGTGGCGTGGCGTGGCGTGGCGTGGCGTGGCGTGGCGTGGCGTGGCGTGGCGTGGCGTGGCGTGGCGTGGCGTGGCGTGGCGTGGCGTGGCGTGGCGTGGCGTGGCGTGGCGTGGCGTGGCGTGGCGTGGCGTGGCGTGGCGTGGCGTGGCGTGGCGTGGCGTGGCGTGGCGTGGCGTGGCGTGGCGTGGCGTGGCGTGGCGTGGCGTGGCGTGGCGTGGCGTGGCGTGGCGTGGCGTGGCGTGGCGTGGCGTGGCGTGGCGTGGCGTGGCGTGGCGTGGCGTGGCGTGGCGTGGCGTGGCGTGGCGTGGCGTGGCGTGGCGTGGCGTGGCGTGGCGTGGCGTGGCGTGGCGTGGCGTGGCGTGGCGTGGCGTGGCGTGGCGTGGCGTGGCGTGGCGTGGCGTGGCGTGGCGTGGCGTGGCGTGGCGTGGCGTGGCGTGGCGCGGCGTGGCGCGGCGCGGCGCGGCGTGGCGTGGCGTGGCGTGACATCACCTTCCACAACATATTCCACGAGGTATTTTGGAAGTGTATGAGAACGTCAAGAATCTCGAGAACCGAGAAGTGTCAAGAGTTAAGACTTGACGTGAGTCAAAGCCCTGGCCAATACTAGCCAAGTGACTGTGCACCCAGGATGGCTTGTGAGGGGAGGGTGGGGTAGGGGAAGGGTGGGGTTAGGGTGGGGAAGGGGTAGTGAGAGTGGCGTATGGCTCGTGAGGATATAAGGTTCGGGCCTCTGCCCCTACCCAGCCCTGTGTCCTAAGCACACGGCACCTGCCTTTATGTCGCAGTGCACCACGCTCATGGAGTGAAGGAACATGAGACCGCGCGCCACATGCCACACCACCTGCACCGCAACACAACACACCACACCACACCACGCCACTCCCAGCACATGGCTGCCAACAGAGCAGGGGAGGGTGGGACCAGCCTCCCACCTTTCTCTCCCCTTTCTTGCCCTCCCTCACCTTCCGCATCTTCCCTAGCCCTCACCTACCATCCCGCGCCCCTCCCAGACCACAAGCCACCCCCGTTTTCCCTCCCACCCCACAGCACCCTCCCCTACCGCACCAAAGCTGCGCCAACCCCACCCGCAAGCCACCTGCCTTGATGCATTGCTTCCATGTCAGGGGCGGGTGCTGGCTGCGTGCAGGTGCAGCAAAGGGCATGTTGCCCCCCGCTGAGCTGCCTGCCGAGGGCAGGGCGCTAGCAGCGGCAGGCCACATCAAGGAGTAGTCCCCTTGACCTTGGTCCGCGCCAAACAGGTTGTCGTGAAGGGAGCCCAAGGGGACCAGCTGGTAGACAAGGATGCCCTGGAGCACGTGGACAGCCAGAAATATAAAGGAGGAAAACAAAAGGAGAAAATAAATAAGCAAACAAATAGCAGTAGCAGCAGCGGCGGCGGCAAGACGGCGACGACAGTGACGACAATGACAACGATGACGACGACGACGGCGGCGACGACAACAAATTCTTAGTAAGTAGCACAAGAACAAGAACATTAACACAAACTCAACATTGGGCATGCGTTTGTGCACCGCGGCCACCACTGCCTGGGGGAGCGCTAATTGCATGAAGGGTGTGGGTAGGGCATGCCCGGCTGGGTCCGAGAATTGACCTAGTGCCGCCCATCTCCCTCATGATGGAAAGGTATGCATCAGGCTGCTGCGGCACTGCCAGCCCCGACCTCCCACCCTGCCTGCCCCCCCGCCTGCCTCCTCTTCCCAGCCTGGCAACTGTGGTGCCTGGCCTGAGCTGAGGCTGTGGCCCCTGGCAACCACCTCTTCAGGGCAGGTGCCGATGAGGGGGATGATGTTCGGGTGGCTGGTGTTGGACAGCACTTTGCACTCCTTCTTGAAATGGCGGATGCCCTGCACAGGGAGCGTCAGGCAGGGGAAGAGGGGAATGCAGGCAGGCTAGGGTTGAGGTAGGTAGGCAGGGGGGAAGTAGGCATGCGAGCAAGCAGGCGCCTTGTCACACTGTCCATCACAGTTCGGTCTGGGCCAAACTGTATCTGGGCCAAACTGTATCTGGGCTAGTGAAAAGTAAGGATGGCAGCTGTGGTTGTGCTACTGCTGGGCAGGGTGGTTGGTTCAAGGGGTCCTGCTCTCAGTGCATCCCAGCCCCCTCCATCCAGCCGCATCCCTCCCTCCTCATCTACACTGCCCCCAACCTAGCCTCCCGGCCCTCCTCACCAACCACACATGTTCTGCTGACTTCTCTCACCACACGCTCCAAACTAGGCTGGAATGGAAAGACAAGGTTAGTTGCGGCTACATGGTGGTTGGGGTCATCACAGCTCCACCCTCCTCACCCCTCCCATCCCCTACCTTTACTCGCCCTCTCTGCACCTGCCCGCCCCTTTTTGGCACACCCCCACCAACCCCTGCCGCCTCCTGCCTTACACCCACCTCTGGGTTCATCTTAGTGATGGGCTTCTTCACTGCCACATGCAGCTGCTGCAGGTAGCCAGAGTACACCATGGCAAAGCCGCCTTTACCCAGCCGCTTTGCTTCGCTGAAGTTCTGCGGACACCAGCGCCGCACACACCCCTCCCCTAACCCCGCCCCGCCCCGCCCCGCCCCGCCCCGCCCCGCCCCGCCCCGCCCCGCCCCGCCCCGCCCCGCCCCGCCCCGCCCCGCCCCGCCCCGCCCCGCCCCGCGCCGCCCCGCGCCGCCCCGCGCCGCCCCGCCCCGCCCCGCCCCGCCCCGCCCCGCCCCGCCCCGCCCCGCCCCGCCCCGCCCCGCCCCGCCCCGCCCCGCCCCGCCCCGCCCCGCCCCGCCCCGCCCCGCCCCGCCCCGCCCCGCCCCGCCCCGCCCCGCCCCGCCCCGCCCCGCCCCGCCCCGCCCCGCCCCGCCCCGCCCCGCCCCGCCCCGCCCCGCCCCGCCCCGCCCCGCCCCGCCCCGCCCCGCCCCGCCCCGCCCCGCCCCGCCCCGCCCCGCCCCGCCCCGCCCCGCCCCGCCCCGCCCCGCCCCGCCCCGCCCCGCCCCGCCCCGCCCCGCCCCGCCCCGCCCCGCCCCGCCCCGCCCCGCCCCGCCCCGCCCCGCCCCGCCCCGCCCCGCCCCGCCCCGCCCCGCCCCGCCCCGCCCCGCCCCGCCCCGCCCCGCCCCGCCCCGCCCCGCCCCGCCCCGCCCCGCCCCGCCCCGCCCCGCCCCGCCCCGCCCCGCCCCGCCCCGCCCCGCCCCGCCCCGCCCCGCCCCGCCCCGCCCCGCCCCGCCCCGCCCCGCCCCGCCCCGCCCCGCCCCGCCCCGCCCCGCCCCGCCCCGCCCCGCCCCGCCCCGCCCCGCCCCGCCCCGCCCCGCCCCGCCCCGCCCCGCCCCGCCCCGCCCCGCCCCGCCCCGCCCCGCCCCGCCCCGCCCCGCCCCGCCCCGCCCCGCCCCGCCCCGCCCCGCCCCGCCCCGCCCCGCCCCGCCCCGCCCCGCCCCGCCCCGCCCCGCCCCGCCCCGCCCCGCCCCGCCCCGCCCCGCCCCGCCCCGCCCCGCCCCGCCCCGCCCCGCCCCGCCCCGCCCCGCCCCGCCCCGCCCCGCCCCGCCCCGCCCCGCCCCGCCCCGCCCCGCCCCGCCGCCGCGCCGCCCCGCGCCGCGCCGCCCCGCGCCGCCCCGCCCCGCGCCGCCCCGCCCCGCGCCGCCCCGCGCCCGCCGCCGCGCCGCCCGCGCCGCCCCGCCCCGCGCCGCCCCGCCCCGCCCCGCCCCGCCCCGCCCCGCCCCGCCCCGCCCCGCCCCGCCCCGCCCCGCCCCGCCCCGCCCCGCCCCGCCCCGCCCCGCCCCGCCCCGCCCCGCCCCGCCCCGCCCCGCCCCGCCCCGCCCCGCCCCGCCCCGCCCCGCCCCGCCCCGCCCCGCCCCGCCCCGCCCGCCCCGCCCCGCCCCGCCCCGCCCCGCCCCGCCCCGCCCCGCCCCGCCCCGCCCCGCCCCGCCCCGCCCCGCCCCGCCCCGCCCCGCCCCGCCCCGCCCCGCCCCGCCCCGCCCCGCCCCGCCCCGCCCCGCCCCGCCCCGCCCCGCCCCGCCCCGCCCCGCCCCGCCCCGCCCCGCCCCGCCCCGCCCCGCCCCGCCCCGCCCCGCCCCGCCCCGCCCCGCCCCGCCCCGCCCCGCCCCGCCCCGCCCCGCCCCGCCCCGCCCCGCCCCGCCCCGCCCCGCCCCGCCCCGCCCCGCCCCGCCCCGCCCCGCCCCGCCCCGCCCCGCCCCGCCCCGCCCCGCCCCGCCCCGCCCCGCCCCGCCCCGCCCCGCCCCGCCCCGCCCCGCCCCGCCCCGCCCCGCCCCGCCCCGCCCCGCCCCGCCCCGCCCCGCCCCGCCCCGCCCCGCCCCGCCCCGCCCCGCCCCGCCCCGCCCCGCCCCGCCCCGCCCCGCCCCGCCCCGCCCCGCCCCGCCCCGCCCCGCCCCGCCCCGCCCCGCCCCGCCCCGCCCCGCCCCGCCCCGCCCCGCCCCGCCCCGCCCCGCCCCGCCCCGCCCCGCCCCGCCCCGCCCCGCCCCGCCCCGCCCCGCCCCGCCCCGCCCCGCCCCGCCCCGCCCCGCCCCGCCCCGCCCCGCCCCGCCCCGCCCCGCCCCGCCCCGCCCCGCCCCGCCCCGCCCCGCCCCGCCCCGCCCCGCCCCGCCCCGCCCCGCCCCGCCCCGCCCCGCCCCGCCCCGCCCCGCCCCGCCCCGCCCCGCCCCGCCCCGCCCCGCCCCGCCCCGCCCCGCCCCGCCCCGCCCCGCCCCGCCCCGCCCCGCCCCGCCCCGCCCCGCCCCGCCCCGCCCCGCCCCGCCCCGCCCCGCCCCGCCCCGCCCCTGGTGTCACTGCCTCTACTGTGCAGCTCACTAGGTGACTGCCTGGGGCAAGTCCCTTCACTATCAAAGTGCTAGCAAGCCAGGCAGTTCTCTAGAGAATGAGTGTGTGAGCGTGTGTTTAAGGGTGAGTCAGTGGCTCACATTGGTTGCATCCTTCAGCTGCATCAGGGTGTACTTATTGCGCATGGCCAAGCAGTTGATTAGGCTTGCTGAGGGCTGCGATGGCTGCGACTGCACCTGAGCCTGTAGGGAAAACTGCTGCTGCTGCTGCTGCTGCTGCTGCTGCTGCTGCTGCTGCTGCTGCTGCTTGGGGGACTGCTGCTGGGTGGGCTGCTGGTATTGGAACTGCCACTGCTGCTGCTGAAACTGGGGTGGCGAAGGGGCCTGCTGCTGCACCTGCTGCACGTGGGCGGGCTCATGCCTTGGTCTGCTGCACGTCTGGGGGGTCACGAGGGGGTAGGTGGTAGGCCTGGCGGTCACATGGGCCATGACTGGGCCCTTGGTGGGGCTCAGTCGGGGTATGCCAATGGGAGGGGCAGGATGCGGGATGTTGTATAGCCGTAGGGTGGGTGTGGCTGGGGTGAGAGGGTGGGTGGGTGGGGCAGGGTGGGTGGGGCTGGGGTGGGTGGGGTGGAAGGAGCCAGAAGGGGGGGAGCGGCGCTCATAAGCGATGTCCATGGCCAGCCGGCCTGCTCGGTTGGGGATGGACTTAAGGTGGGGTGTGTGGTTCAGAAGCAAGCGCATCACCCCCCAGTGACCCCGTTGGGCAGCCTTGTGCAGGGCGGTGCAGCCTTCCTGCAGGGGAGGGTAAGGGGAGGGGGGGCGCACAAGTGAGCAACGGAGGGCAGGAGTGGGAGGGGGCAGGGCGAGGACAGGTTGAAGTGGCAGTGATCTAATTTAAAGCAGCAGCAGCAGCAGCAGCAGCAGCAGCAGCAGCAGCAGCAGCAGCAGCAGCAGCAGCAGCAGCAGCAGCAGCAGCCCTGAAGATCAAAGAATGTAGAATGAAGTGGCGGCATCGAGACAGTTGATGCGCTGGATATACTGCTGCCGTCACCGCCAGGTCAGGCATGGGAGCAGGTGCCAGGGGGCGCAGGCATGGGAGCAGGCAGTGTGAGTGCATGCCATCTCACAGCCCATGGCCCTGAACCCCTCCCCCCCCCCTTTCCTCCACCAGGTGCACTATCAGCTCAGCCATAGCTACAGGCAGCAATTCATGCCATACTAACACCACACCACCTCCCTGCTGTCATGAGCCAACCTTAAGCCGATTGTGGGAGTGATCAACCACCACCACTCTAACCCGGGCAGCCACTCCATCCCTGCAGCAGGCAGGCACTCCTCCCCTCCACACATACGCACATTATCTTGCTGCGATGTATTGGCGGAACGCTTCAGCAACTCCGTAACCAGCGCTACACACACACTGTCAGGGTGCTTGGGGTGCCCGGCCGCTATGTGCAGGGGCGTCTCCCCGTCGCTGTTGCCCTCGTTCAGTCTAGCGGCGCATCTCTGGACCGCGCGAGGTGAACATGGCAGGAAAAACAAGGTCAGCATCGGAGCCCGTCGAGTGGGGAACTACAAGATGCGCGGACCCGCAACACAAGCTGCCAATCCGTAAGGCTTCCAGCTTCGATGGCCTTCAAGATGGCACGTGTTGTGCCCCTGAAGCAACGTATCATTAGAAACATCGGAACCCTTGCTAACTATGTAGCAGCACGAGGGGCTTGGTCTTTGTCGGACTTTGACCGGTCAGTTGTACGTTAGGGCCGTCAGGTTCATGCAGCTTCCTTGTAAATCTCACACAACACACTGATCTTGAACTTGAACTTGTAGTCGTGGTTGAACTTGAACTTGAACTTGAACTTGAACTTGAACTTGAACTTGAACTGATCTTGAACTTGTAGTCGTGGTTGCGTCAGTGTGTCTTATGGCGATAAAGAAAAGGTGTCGGTGTGCCTGGGGCCGTGCCGGAGGAATACGATATTGAATGCATTACCGCCAGATCTCAGCGAGGGTCGTCGCAATGGAAAGGCAGCTGGTCACCCCCGCCATTGGCTGCACCCCCATGGCTCAAGAGATAACTTTCTAACTCATTTCTGCACGGATGAGGCCGCCGATTTGTGCGATGAGCTGCTGATGGCCCGAAGAGAGTGCAGACAGCTCCAGCGGTTTGCCGGGTGGCTGGCTCCCAACCAGCGCCGTGTTCTGGAGCTTCGCAGACACATTTAGCAACATCTATAGGCAGTAGGGCGTTCCCGGCCAGATATTAATAATACCCAGGTATTAATACCCTGAGGAATTTGAACGAGATATTAATACCTCACCGGCCCACCGGCGGCACCCATCAGCGCCACTAGCGCTATGGCTACGCCTGTCAGTCCTACACCCGACACCCAAGACCCACATCCTCCAGCCGAAGCTCGTGGCTGGACACAACAGCACAAGAAAAAGACAGTCTCTGTCCTCGACCTCCACAACCAGCTGAAGCAGAGCAATGCCGTGCGCGACACGTACCGGATAAAACTAGATGTAACCCAGAAGGTCGTCCTCATCGTCTGCCTCCTGTGCGGCGCGAATTTGTCATGCTGCAACCTCAGCCACGCGCAATCTCAGCATGACAAGTACTGCAAGCAGCGCCCAGCCGCCGAGCAACCACCACCACTTCCCAACCCAACAGGTCAGTCTTGTGTTGTTGCCTGCTCTATCTTACACCGCTCTCCTCTATGTAAACACACGGTTGTCTAAACACATGGTTGTCTTGCCTGCCTCATAGGCAAGCAGGTACATCCAGATGACAAACAACTCTCAGACAAGTATGTGTTGTTGTTCGTAGCCACCACGGGAACACCACATGCCGCCCTCAAGAACAAGTTTCTCAAGAAAGCCTTTCGTGTCTTGCTTGCTTGCTTGCTGCCTATGCTCTTGCTTGCTGCCTATGCCTTCTCCACCAGCACCTGGCACTAGCTAGCCCTACACCGCCCCGCCCGGCCCAGCCCAGCCCAGCCCAGCCCAGCCCAGCCCAGCCCAGCCCAGCCCAGCCCAGCCCAGCCCAGCCCAGCCCGGCCCAGCCCAGCCCAGCCCAGCCCGGCCCGGCCCAGCCCAGCCCAGCCCAGCCCAGCCCAGCCCAGCCCAGCCCAGCCCAGCCCAGCCCAGCCCAGCCCAGCCCAGCCCAGCCCAGCCCAGCCCAGCCCAGCCCAGCCCAGCCCAGCCCAGCCCAGCCCAGCCCAGCCCAGCCCAGCCCAGCCCAGCCCAGCCCAGCCCAGCCCAGCCCAGCCCAGCCCAGCCCAGCCCAGCCCAGCCCAGCCCAGCCCAGCCCAGCCCAGCCCAGCCCAGCCCAGCCCAGCCCAGCCCAGCCCAGCCCAGCCCAGCCCAGCCCAGCCCAGCCCAGCCCAGCCCAGCCCAGCCCAGCCCAGCCCAGCCCAGCCCAGCCCAGCCCAGCCCAGCCCAGCCCAGCCCAGCCCAGCCCAGCCCAGCCCAGCCCAGCCCAGCCCAGCCCAGCCCAGCCCAGCCCAGCCCAGCCCAGCCCAGCCCAGCCCAGCCCAGCCCAGCCCAGCCCAGCCCAGCCCAGCCCAGCCCAGCCCAGCCCAGCCCAGCCCAGCCCAGCCCAGCCCAGCCCAGCCCAGCCCAGCCCAGCCCAGCCCAGCCCAGCCCAGCCCAGCCCAGCCCAGCCCAGCCCAGCCCAGCCCAGCCCAGCCCAGCCCAGCCCAGCCCAGCCCAGCCCAGCCCAGCCCAGCCCAGCCCAGCCCAGCCCAGCCCAGCCCAGCCCAGCCCAGCCCAGCCCAGCCCAGCCCAGCCCAGCCCAGCCCAGCCCAGCCCAGCCCAGCCCAGCCCAGCCCAGCCCAGCCCAGCCCAGCCCAGCCCAGCCCAGCCCAGCCCAGCCCAGCCCAGCCCAGCCCAGCCCAGCCCAGCCCAGCCCAGCCCAGCCCAGCCCAGCCCAGCCCAGCCCTACTCTCTCACCCTGCTCTTCCTACTGAGGTGAGGACCTAGCACCGACAGTGTCGCGCCTAGCTGGTGCTTCATTTGGTGCAGCCATCCAGGAGCTTAATGCTTTTGAGAATGCCGAAGAGGAGGGCCCAGTCAATGCTTCAAATGTAGACACTCCAGCAGCCAACACAGCCAGAGCAGCCCTCCTTCACTCCCATCGCAACGCTTGTTGTCAGCGCATGCTTCTACTGCAGCTGCAGAACGCAACTGGTCAATGTGGGGCCACACCTATCACAATGCCCTACGCAACAACTTCAGCGTGGAGGCCGCAAAGCGTGAAGTGTACCTGAAAGCCAACGTGCCGACAACCGACAGTGATGATGACACGCCAACCGTTTAAGACACCCTGATTGACATCATGAATTGAGCATCAACTATAGGGGCTGGCTGTGTGGCGTGGTGTTTTCAGTTCAATTGTGTGTTGCATGTTGCACCAGCCGCCGTTCCGTTGAACCTGTAACCCTAACAGACTGGTCTAATCGACTAGCGATCCTATGGCTACTCCTTCTTTCTATCACTCCGAAGGTGAACATACCCAACCCGACAGGATTCGATCTAGGGACCTCTCGCATAAGTGCCACTTCCAGGTATTAGTTCCGTTTTCATGCGTTATAATAGTTAATAGCCTGCTTTTTAAGAGACTTAGTTCCCTATTATGCGCTTAAAAACGCGGGACGCGGACCATTTTAGAAAAGTGCATAGCTGGTTCAAACTGGCTACCGTTGCAAGTCGCGTATGGTGCTACCACGCCCCGCCCTTCGCTCCAAAACAAAGTGTTGCTCCAGAAGTGCGGCTTCGCCGCACAGAATGTAGCCACAACGCACCTTAAACGGAACTAAATCAGATAGTGGAAGCGCCCGGGGCGTTTTAGGCCCCCAAAAACGCTCGGCCTCGGCACTGGAGCGTAACAGCTCTCGACCTCAGCCAGCAGCCGCGTCGCTACGCTCCGCGGCTGCTGGCTTCGGTCTCGAGCTGTTACGCTCCAGCGCCTCGGCCTCGCGTTTTTAGGGCGCCTAAAACTACCGGCGCTTCCACTATCTACTACTTAATACCTCTAGTACCGGTATTAATACCTCTAGTACCCAAAACATCAGGCAGATATTAATATCGGGCACGCCCTAATAGGCAGCCTGGACACATTGCGGCGTGAATGGCGCATCCCGAGTGGACATGTCAACTTTTCAGGTTAGCTCGCATTCGTGTTGCAACGTCTCAGCACGCATCGAAACCCTCTCCCAGCTCACCTGCTGCATCGAAACCCTCTTCCGGCCTGCTCCCTTGCCCCCCGCCCCAAAGTGTCACCTTTTGTCATCAAACGGCGCCCAATCTGCAGTTCGATGGCATTGCGGGTTGGGAGCGTGACCGCGACGGCGCATTACTGCTGAACACAGGTTTGGTACACATGTGGCAGCGATTCTAGGTTGCACACGATTTTCTGATTATTGGAGCTTGTGGCTCCTGAGCAACCACGAACGGCAAGATTTAGTATAAACTATGCAGAAACTGAGATAATAACTGTGTTTGCCGTTGTGCAGGCCATGGTTGACAAGAAAAGGGGGGCAAAGGCTAGATGTGCCGGTGCGCAGAAAGCGAGGGAGGTTATGGCACAGCGCAGGGCTGCTGAGGCTGATGCCAAGGCCCTGGCTCTTGCCGCTGAGGCTGAGGCCCCGGCACAGGCTGATGCTGGTGCTTATGAGGCACAGTTACACCAGCTGCAGGCTGACCTGCAGCAGAGGGAGCAACAAGTTGCTGACACCCAACGCTTGCAACATTTACAGCAACAGCTGCAGGACCTCCAGCAGGATGAACTTCAACGTAAGGAGCAGCAGGTGGCTGAGCAGCAACAGCAGCTGCAGCAGCAGCAGGCAGGCATGCACCTGAGGGAGCAGCAGTTGGCTGAGCAGCAACACCAGGTGCAGCAGAGGGAGCTGCAGGTGGCTCAGCAGCAACACCAGGTGCAGCAGCAACAGGCAGACATGCTGCAGAGGGAGCAGCGGGTGGCTCAGCAGCAACACCAGGTGCAGCAGCAACAGGCAGACATGCAGCAGAGGGAGCAGCAGGTGGCTCAGCAGCAGCACCAGGTGCAGCAGCAACAGGCAGACATGCAGCAGAGGGAGCAGCAGGTGGCTCAGCAGCAACACCAGGTGCAGCAGCAACAGGCAGACATGCTGCAGAGGGAGTAGCAGATGGCTCAGCAGCAGCACCAGGTGCAGCAGCAACAGGCAGACATGCAGCAGAGGGAGCAGCGGGTGGCTCAGCAGCAACACCAGGTGCAGTTGCAGCAGCAGCTGTACAGGCTGCAGCAACAGCTCGAGGCACACAGTGGGGCTGAATTGCAACGCGAGGTGCAGCAGCAGCTGGCAGCACAGCAACACCTGTTGCAGCAGCATCAGGCAGACCTGCTACTGAAGCAGCAGCAGGTGGAGAAGCAGCTGCAGGAGGCGGCAGTCCAGCAAGCTGTCAGCACCAACCACCCCCTCCCAGACCATTCTACATGCTCTCCCCAGGTCCCTGGGTCCCTCAGGTCATCCATCTTGAAGCGCCCACGTCAGGATATAACACTAGCGCCCATGCCAAGGTACGCAGTTCCCATGCATGCCCTCCCAAGCATCCACCACCACACCACACCACACCACACCACACCACACCACACCACACCACACCACACCACACCACACCACACCACACCACACCACACCACACCACACCACCTGCTTGTGTGCATGTGCAGGCTCCATAATGTAACCCATGCATTGCGCATCCCTGGGCTGCCCTACTCAGCATTGGTGGGTGCCCACCAAAGCCTGCTGTTGCGCTACCTGGTGTTGCTACCTGGTGTTGCTGCTACCTGGTGTTGCTGCTACCTGGTGTTGCGCTACCTGGTGTTGCTACCTGGTGTTGCTACCTGGTGTTGCGTTACCTGGTGGGTGCCCACCAAAGCCTGCTGTTGCGCAACCTGGTGCTTGACGACGCCAGGCAAGCAGCTGTATGCAGTATGCCAGAGGCTGATGTGGAGCGCATGCATGATAATGTGGAGGGGTGCAGGGCAATGCACCGCATGGTGTTCACACCTGACAGGGAGCAGCCTCAATGGGCCATGGCTGCTTGTGCATGCAGCACGTGCATGAGTGTGCCATGCCTGCCGTGCATGAAGCCTGACAGTACCACCCCACATGAGCCCATGCCCATGTTTCAAGACACTGTGAAGGAGGTGAGGGAAGACGAAGAGTGTTATGCATTGTTGATGTTGTTCCATCCCAATTTGCTGCATGATGAGGTGTGCTTTGGCAAACTGACCAACAAACACTGTGAATGATATCGCATGCACATGGGGTGGAAGAGGCAAGAAGGACGGCGGGAATTGCGTCGTTTAGTGCGCAGAGAGCTGCAGAGTGAGGAGCTGGAGGCTGAATATGAGGCGGACAATTGATGTGTAAGGTGCATGGGGGTCTACTTTGGAGCATCACAAACGGCCCACACATGAACACAACGCGCTTGTTTCCTGATTACACGATACAAGCCCACACAAGGAGCCGCACTGAACTTGCAGTCCATCTCTTGCCGTCTTGGTTGGACAGATAACCGGCCGGAAAGTTGCACATTTCATGGAAACTTGACTTGACACGAGTCGCACGCTTGTTGTCGCACGTTGCGGTGCAGGGACAGCCCACAAGCCGCACCAGCACTCCCAAGCACATTATCAGCACTAGCATTGCACTAGAACACATGTCGGGGGGGGTCCTGCGCCCGACAAGAAATTCAAAATTTTGAAAAGCTGGGCCGCTGAGCGCGATAGCTATGCGCTGATCACAGCCCTACTAAGCAGGCCAATCCCGGCACAACGCGACCAATATTCTCAACACCCCCGCCCGCCCCGGCACAGGTGCACATCAGCCCGAGCAGCCCGCTAGCTTCGCTTTGATGAGCTGCACCGCCCTGCGCAGAAATCGCTGTAAAACTCTTAAAGACCGGTCGGATAGTTATCAGGGGTGCAGCCAATGGCGGGGGTGACCAGCTGCAGAGACACCTACCACCGCAGCAGTCAACATTGTGAACACCGTCGGCAAGCACCTCGTCACCCCCGCCATTGGCCGCACCCTGGGCAAAACCTTACTGGTCTTGCGCAGGGCGCTGCAACTCACCAGCGCGAGACTAGCGGGCTGCTCGGGCTGATGTGCACCTGTGCCGGGGCCATCGGCATGGACGAACTGAATTGTTCGGATTTCAGGCGTTCCCAATTACCTGAAAAACACCCCGCTGTGTTACGAAGCCCGTATCTCCGCAGCCACTCAGTCAAATATTTATGTAAACAGTGCTTTGAACTGAGGAGACTCAAAGCTACGAGATGGCAGGCGCAGCAAAAACTATCTCGCTCTCAGCGGTGCTCAGTGCCCGCCCAAAGATCGACATTTGAATTCATGCGATTTCGCCCCATGCGAGGCGCGCCACACTAGCACGCTTCGCCATACTGTTGTGAGTGGCACCTGCAACGCACAGCAGCAGTCGGAACATGATTTGCTTTTGGCATGTGGACGCGACGACGGCAGTCGTGACAACTGGATACCAGAAGAAAGAAAGAAGAAAGAAAACTACTCCGGTACAAACCGGCGTGCATTAAGGGAGGAGCTTCCGCCTGTGGCGCGGCCTGCTCCCACCTCCAAACGTTGGACACAGGCTGGACATGTCCCCACCAAGCTGCCCTAGCTGTAGCCACAGACCACAGCTAGCACCCAAGGCAAACAAAGAGGCATGAGAGGAGCAAAGACTAGTGCACTCGGCAGCTGGCCTTATCTCTTCTCCTCGTTGACGAGAGCAATTCCAGCCTTGTCCGCCGGATGTCGCACTAAAAGCTGAAGTTCAGGCTCCAAAAGTCCAAACTTCAGCTGTGAGCCAACGTCCCGCGTTGAGGTAGCTCTGCTCCCTCCTTGACGACGCCAGCAACTCCACAACAACTCGGTGACCCGCAGCGGTCGTGTGCGGCACCCGGACCTCATTTGTATTCCGCTGGACAAAGCGGTGCCCGTTCAAGCCTGGGAAGGCTTTCCCGTTGCATCCCAATTTATATACCGCTGGGTGCGGTGGTGAGGTAGCTTAGCCAATCCGTGCGACCGAAGTCAACGCGGATTGTTACCAGGGCCACCGCGTGGAGGTGCCTCACCGCCAGCCCCACTGGATACCACTACTAGCTTTTGGAGCTGCTGCTGGCGCTTGTGCATTACCGCCTGTTACCACGCTTAAAGAAGATGCTAGGTGCAGTACGTGGTGTTGTCTCACCTTGCTTTGCTGCCCTCGACTTGTTAGCTGCAGGTGGCGCATGCTTACGTGACGTGCTTGCCGCTGCCAGCTGTTGCTGTTGCTGAGGGGGTGCACAAACAGGCACAGCCAGCTCAGGGGTGGTGCCTGCAGGTGTCAGCTGTTGCTGAGGGGGCGCAGCTGCAGCAAGCTTTTCACGGATGTGGGTGCACACGTGGCTCAGTAGCTTGGGTACCCTCCAGCTGGTGTGTACCTCCAGCTTATGGAACTGGAGGTATGTCTGAAGCTGCTTTCCTGTCATCTTCATTGCCTCCTCGACAGTTGTGTGGCCAAAATCATGCCCCCCCAAGGCAAGGGCATGGGCCGCTGCAAGCCGCTCTTGGCACGCATGGTCACCCACATTAAACACAACCCTCCCCACCTTGTGCGCTGCTTCTGCGACCTGGCGCTCTGCCTTTGCTAACCGCTGTGCTGTAGCTGCGGCATCCTCCTTATGCCAGCTGCGGCATCCTCCTTACGCAGCTGTGGCATCCTCCTTACGCATCCTCTATACTCCTCAGCACGGAGCTGACCCATATGTTGATGCAAATCATGAACGTCCACAATCTTAATGGCCTCCTTGCATGTGCGCAGGGACATCAGCTGCAGCAAAGTTGGCAGCTCCATGTACCTGCCACCAACATGCTTCAGCAGCTGCAACAAGGACTCCACTGGGGCATTGGAGATGGGGCTGGCAAGGTAGTAATGTTGGTCGCCGTTCACAGCCATGGCACGAATGTCAAATGCATACTGACGCCAAGTGCCATAAGGGTCCTCTTGCTGCTGCTGCTGCCGCAGCAGCAGCTGCTGTTGCTGCTGCTGCCCATCCTTAGGCGGCGGCAGACGTAGCTCGGCATGATACACCACATCAACCGCCACTTTCATGCGCGTAGCTGGGTCTGAGCTGCCGATTTTGTTTGGGTGCAGGCCGTCATCCTTGCTGGCCCACATGAGCTCGGGCACGAAGAAGCTCTCCCCAACCACTGCCACCACGCTGATCTGAGCAACGGGCTGTTGTCTTGGAGCAGCTGGCTAAGGGTGACGGCCCATGGTGGAGACCGATCCTTCTGCCGCTCAAACAGCTGTGACACTGCATCTCCTGCATGCACCCAAACGCGCATCATGGACACCGTTGAGCTGATGTAGCTGGCCCAGCGGGTGTCACACGGCACTTGGGGCTTGGCGCCCCATGCTCCCATGCCGAGCGGCACCCAATACTGGGCCAGCAACCACAACGCCACATCATACACCTTGCAACACACAACATACACATAGCAACCACAACGCCACATCATACACGTGCAGCCAACGATTGATGTGCCTTTGGAGTGGTCCCAATCATCGTGCGTTAATCCAATATCTATGTTTCTTTGTTCTGGTGATGCACGTAAGAGTCATCTTGGACAAGAGTGTAGGGAGTTTGGCTGGAGCTCAGCGGTGGGTGGGGTGGGTGGGGTTGCGAGCCTGGCGCCCACCATTACAGCGATGTAGCGCTGCCGTCAACACTCAAGGGAATCCTCACATCCTCGCCAAGCGGCCTGCACCATCAGGAAGCTCGCGCAGCAATGTTTGCCGGATTGCGGTAGTGTGCGCCACCGACATGTCGTGCATCGCTAACGGATAGCCAAGGACGTAGCTTACCAGTGTAGCTAACCACGGTCTGTGATTGGGACACATCCGGGGTCACATGTGGTTGCCCGCATCGAATGACTCCGATGGCACTTCCAGTCTTACAGTAAACGCGCACTATCACATTGCAGCATACGCAACAAACGTTACACCAAATGATTGACACCGCGATTTCAATGAGGCGAGGCGAGGCGAGGCGAGGCGACCATGTATGGCCAGGAATCGTCGACATTTGAAATTAGTGGCCATGATGCACACATGGTCGCCTCGCCTCGCCTCGCCTCGCCTCATTGAAATCGCGGTGTGAGTAGATGGGCAGCAGGTTGCATGAAGATTACCAACCCCATGTTGGGAACGCCTGAAGTCATACCTTCTCAGCGACAGCACATCGTGGCAGGCCCGTCCGGTCTGCTGCAGCCCGGAAGCCGGCCGGGGGGCTGTGGGGCAACATACTTCTTGTATATGTCCAGTCGACGGCATGGGAAGCAGTGGTCTATCCCGTGTTGCCGCTCCGGCCATGTGCTCAGTAGTCCTTGACTCTGGTGTGTCCACAGAACAGGATAGAGGCTTACTGCAGGATCTGCCGCTGCAGCTGCCTTTGTTTTCGATGCAACCAATCAGCCCCTGACATGGCTGCTGTGCCTCCAAGTGCCTTGCTCAGCAGCCAGTGGTGAGGTGGTTGCATGTTGGCAATGCACACATACTCCCATGTGGGCGACCGTGCTGAGCCGAGCATAGAGCCCGGGATGTGCCCGACCTGCAGGCTCGCTGGGGTCGGCTCGCTGGACATGCGCCATCTCTGCCAGTTTCACCTTTGGTACGCTAGTTTCCGCAGGTACTCTTTGCGCAGCATCTGCTTGCCGCTTCCCCAAGACTTCGTTACGTATCTCTTATCTGATGGCGTCTACCTTGGCAGCGGCTCTCGCGCGGCAAGCGGCACGCTGCAGCAAACCGTCGCGCCGTCCTTTTGCTCCTGACATGCCAGCCCCATGCACCGCAGCTCCCGCGCCGCAGCTCCGCCAGCACGTCCAGCAGCTGCAGCGGCATCACCGGCACCAACAGCGAGGACGGCAGCAGCAACGGCAGCGACGCCGCCTTGGTGGACTGGACCACTGAATTTCCGGAGCTGTTTGCTGCCATGGAAAGCGCTGTGCACGCTCTAGGTGGCAAGGTGGGCTGATGCTGGCAAGGGAGCCCAGCACCAGGCCCTGACCAACGCTGACCAGGCAGCATGGAGGCTGGCCAGGCAGCATGGAGGCTGGCCAGGCAGCATGGCGGCTGGCTGTGCAGGTGGTCCCCAAACTGAACTGGAGCTGCCCGAGTGATGCCACATGGGTCAACCCCTTGTCCTCGCTGGCCTGTGACAATGCAGAGCAGGTGATCTGCAGCTTGCACATGCCCCTCCCTCCCCTCCCCTCCCCTCAGCTGCACAATTTGGCGTCCCATGAGCGCTTGGCAATAACCTTTGAAGTATTCGCTTGCATCATCACATGGGATGAGCACACCCAGTGCCTCTGCTGCACAAAATGCGCCTGGTATGTGGAACACAGTAAGCGCATATGCGCATGCATGCTGTCGTGGGGGTGCAGGTGGTGCTGATGCTCAAGAGCTCTGACCGGGTGGCCCACGACCTCGAGTTGCTGGAGGCAGCAGCGGCTGCTCCACCACTAGGGGCTGCAGCACCGCATGACCTGGGGCATGCAGGGCAGACCCACACAGCTCAAGGTGTGACTGCCTGGGCTGAGCCAGCTTTGGTGGTGCCGCAGTGCAGGCCATCAGCCCCTTGTGTGTTGACCCCCGCCTGTTGACTCCTGGCAGGAGTGAGGTGTGTGACAACTTGCATGGCCCTGTAGTCCGGGTCATTTCACTCAGTGTGTGTGGTCACACCCCTCACCCCGTGCCGAGATGCTTTAGTGCCACTGCCCAGAGCAGCCAGGGATGAGAAGGGAGAGAGCTTGCAGGGCGCCCTATTAGCAACTGGCCAGTATATGTGCGCTAGCCAGGCAGGTGGATAGACAGGGCCGTTGCTTGCTGACTAGCTTTCCACTGCTACTTGTCGGCTCATTGTCCCGGTAGCACACTCCACAGGTCCATCTGAGCAGCCGGTGCTGTACTCAGGCATGGCCAACATCGGCTGGTTGACTTCCCACTCTTTCTCCCTTCCCGACCCTGCTGCTTGGGCCAGGCCAAGAAGCCATACTAAACAATCATAGTGATTATATTGATGCAAAACCATCACCATGTCCCCATTGCGCGCTCTGTCGTGCGCTGGTCATGTATGTTGCGCCCATCATCATGCGCTGATTGCCCCTATGCGGGTGCCTGCGTGCCTGCAGTTTCCTATCAACCAATGCTGGTGTTGCGCAAGTGGTACGAGCTGCGGCCCGAGCGCGAGTGGCGCTGCTTCGTGCGCAACCACCAGCTGGTGGCCATCTGCCAGCGTGACCCTACCCAGCACTTTCCACAACTCAGCCAGGCACCCAGCGCAGCCAGCTCGCTCCCAGCACCTGCCCCTGCCCCAGCCCCTACCCCTAGGGTCAACCCCAGCATTGACTCAAGTGCACCAGCCTTCCCCTCGCTGGTGGATGGCAGCCGGGAGGCAGGTGGGGTTGGCCGCTCAACCGTGGAGGGGGTGGGGCAGGTGGGGGCTGAGGCTGATGCTCTGCAGCAGCAGGCCCTCTTCGCACCTGGGCCCTTGGCACTTGAGGCGGTGCAGCGACTGCGCCACTTCTTCAGGCGCACGGTGCAGCATCGGTTTGAAGCAGCTCACTGTGAGTGGGCGGGTGGCCACCTGAGTGGGCTCTGCTTAGTGCGCTCGGGGCACCTTCCTGCTGAAAGCAGGGTGGAGGTCAGGGGAAGGAGGATGGGCTGGGTGGGAGGGCAGGGGGTCCCGGGGCCGGGGCTGGGGCCAGGGGCAGGGCTGGGGTCGGGGCCGGGGGCAGGGCGACCCTTCCCACACCCTGCTTGCACTGCTCACTGGATATTATCTGGGCAGGTCCATGCGTGGTCACGGAGGTGAGGATGCCCTGGTGCTGCCAGGTGTGGAGCTCCTTCCTGGCGCTGTGTGTACATCACACATAGGGGTCTGGCGCTGTGTGTGTAGACCACCTCCATTCACCTCCCAGCCTTGCCCAGCCTAGCAGAGAAGGACCTCTGTGCACATGGCCTGCTGTTCATGACCTCCATGCATGTGCCCTCTTGTGCCTGAGCCGTGCTGCCATTGCCATGCTGCCATTGGCTGCAGACACGTTTGATGCGTATGTGGCCAGCACTGGCACTGTGAAGCTGCTGGACTTCAACCCAGCAGGAGCCACCACCAGCCCGCTGCTGTACAGCTGGGAGGAGATGGGCTACTTACCAGCAGAGCTGTGGAGTGATGCGCCAGGTCAGGAGCCTGCAGCTGCTCCCACTCTTGGTAGCGAGGGCCACAGCGCAGCACATGCCTCCCCAGCAGGGCAGCGCAATGGTGGAGCCGACAGCGGGACTGACAGCTCTAGTGAGGACGGGGTTGGCGGTGATGGGGAGGTGATGGTGCGCATAGCACCCGCTATGGCCATTGTGCAGCCCGGGGTGCGGGCCGCTTGCGCCATGCCATTTGACATGCTCAGCTTACAAGGGACGCTGGAGCAGCTTCAGATGCAGCATGGGTAAGGAAAAGTAGAGAGTCCCGTACTGCCCATGCACCCTTGGATAAGACACTCTACTTTTCACGTCTTGCCTCACACCCTGGCTGCAGCAGGGGGGCCACGAACCCTGCTTGTGCATGATGTGCACCGACATGCCAGCTTTACAGCAGTTGGCCACGTCCCATTCAGATCACCACGCCACTTGCAACATGCTCCAATGGTTCCTCGACTGTGAAACACATTCTGGCTCGGCTGACAGGCGAAGAGTCTGACCATGTTGGGGCCTCCTAATGGGAAGCTTAGTTTAACATCAAAGTGAAGTCGATCAACAAAGCGACAGCTCACATCGCGTGATGGCTAAGAAGAAGCGGAAGGGCACCGGCAAGGAAATTTTATCGACGGAACATTTGAAACATGTCAATGGCTCAATAGATGGAGTGTGACTGTATACAAGACAGTCTGACCGGATGTTTTGTGAAAGTCAGTCCTGATCTCCTTAACCACCTGGGGCTATGTCAGACCAACCAATCACCCTGCTACATCAATCCATAGACCACATCCCAGTGGCTTTGCATGCAAGAACTCCAAGAAAGTCAAGGTCACTCCAAGGTTTGTTGTGGACATCCACATGAAGAGCTAGAACGAGATTGTGTTCTCGTAGACTGCGCTCAGGGTGGGCTTGCTGAAAGTAAGTCCCTGGGACACGGAGCCCGCCAGGGTGAGCTGCAAGGTGCAGGAAGCAAGCACTGAGCATGAGAGCACTGAGCCTGAGACTGCAGTTCTAAAGCTCAGGCTGAACTTGGAATGGATAAATGCTGCATGATGACAGGAATGGCCGATTGTGTGGGCACCACAGATGTGCTAGTGCTGCTAACTCGCGCCGACCAATTACTTCTTGCTCCACACCATAACCTACTTTGAATGGTTTATGTGCGTACTCTGCAGCAGCTGCCTGGCTCTTCAGGTCGTAGCTGATCTTAAGGGTGTCCTTTCCACCCAGCTTTTTGGTAGCCGAAACAGCAGCTGCTGCCCTGACAAGGTTGTAGGAAGGCTCAATGGTGTAGTCACCCTGCAACATTCATGCACAACTCGTCATGTGCATGCTCACAGCAGCACTACTGGCTGTCGGCTTCTACCCAGTCTAAAGATGACAACTGGGCACTTTGCATCCACATGCCACTATGGCAACCACCTACTTTTGTCAATGTCAGCTTGGTAGCCAGAACTCGCTTTTGGTTGAATGTTGTGTTGGCCTTCAGACCCTTGGCAAGAGCTGTGGTGGCTTCACCAGCTACCAGCTTGTCCTTGTTCGAGTAGGACAGCTGCAGAGGCAAAGCAACGAGTATTTGGTCATTTGGCATAGGCTATGTGAGTAATGACGACATGCCTGGTGATGGCAGATGTTCAGCTCATAAGAAAACGTGACTGCCATTGCCGCAACAAAGCGGCCCACCTTGAGAGTAGTAGCCTTGCCGGCCAGCTTCTGGTCGAGA
>JASKMD010000220.1:0-82500 GCA_030144725.1 Haematococcus lacustris
CGCTGCTGGCGGGAGACACGGGACCAGGCACCAGCGCCTGGGGCTGGGGTAGAGGTGGAGGCAGGGGGTGAGGCGGGGGTGGGGGCTGGGGCTGGGACTGGGACTGGGGCAGATAGTGCGACAGGGGCTGGGTCAGGAGCTGGGGCTGAGGTACAGGGTTGGGGGGCAGGGGTTGGGGTGCTGCTGCTGCTCCTGTCCCCCCTGGTGCTGCCAGCACCTGGCAGGCCTTGGGGTCTTGGGGGGGTGGGGTGACCCCTACTGGCCCCCCCCCACCCCTGAGCTGGCCCCCTGCTGCTGCTGCTGCTGCTGGGGTAGGCCCCCCCCCTGCCGGCGTCCCAGCATGCAGCTCTGGCCCCTGACCCGCAATGTGGCCTACATAGAACAGGCGGTTGCCCAGCTCTGCCTCCCCACACGCCCCTGAGGTGCCATTGACTCGCCTGCTGGCCCCCAGCCCCCCACCCCCTCCCACCTTCTCCGCTACCCCTGCGGTGGCGGCAGTCCCTGCGCCCCTGCTGCTGCTGCTGCTGCCAGGCTGCTGCTCAGGGGGCTGCCTGGTGGCTGAGATGGCGCTGGAGGGGGGTTGCAGGGCGGGGGTGGGGCTGGGCTGGTGGGCACGGCCAGGAGGCAACCAGGAGGAGGGGGAGGAAGGCGTGGCGGAAGAAGAGTGGTAGGTGCTGTTGCTGGCAGCATGGCAGCTGCCGCCCCCCCGCTCCCCCCCCCACCCCACCCCCCCTGATGACCCAGCTGAGCTGCCCCGGCTGGGTCTGTTGGGCTGGGTTGGGGGGGCAAGCACCCAGAGCTGGTTGCTGCTGCTGCTGCCGCTGCTGCCGGGTGGCCCCTGAGCCGGCACCAGCTGGCGTGGTGATGACGGCTGCAGCCCGGGGAGGGCTGCCGCCCCCCCCCCCCTGAGGACACCCATGGGGCGTGCTGCCTGCCTGCCTGCTGCTGAGCCCAGCTGCAGCCCCTGGTCCTGGAGCCCCTGGCCCTGGCCCCCCTTGACCCCCACCTGAGGCCAGCCGGGCGCTGACCCGTGGGCCTAGCAGCTGCCAGGCAGCTTCCCTGTCAGACAAGCTGCTGACGCGAAGCTGCTGCACGGCTGGGCCGCTGGGGCAGGGGCTGCTGCTGCTGCTGCTGCTGGGGGGGTGGGGGGGCCAGGGGCAACCAGCTGCACTATGTGAGGGCGGCTGCGAGCTGCTTGCTGGGCCGGGGGGGGGGCCCAGCCTGCTGTCCTGGCACCACCCCTGCCCTGCCCCCCCCGGCCCTGCTGCTGTGTCGGCTGCTGCTGACCCCCCACTGCCTCCTGCCTCGGCCCTGGATGCCCCCCCCCCTGCTGCTGCCTCCCCCCCTGCTGCTGCTGCCCCCCCTGCTGCTGCAGTGGGGGTGGTGCTGGTGGTCGCAGAGCACGTCGGGGAGGTTGGGGTCGGGCTGAGGTGTGGTGCGGGGGGTGAGGGGGTGGGCTGCTGCTCAACGCTGCCCTGACCTGATTCAATAGCAGGGCAATGGGGTCCCTTGCTGCTGCTGCTGCTGCTGCTGCTGCTGGGGGGGGGGCAGGGGGGGGCAGGGGGGGGCTGCTGCTGCGGCGTTGCATGGCCAGGTTTGCATGGACCGAGGGTTTCAGAGCTGGGAGGGGGGCAGCACCCCATGACAGGGTCGGCTGCTGATCCCCCTGCTGCTGCTGCTGCTGCTGTCCCCCCTGGCCCCCTAGACCCAGCTGCCCCCCCTGCTGCTGCTGCTGCTGAGGGGCTTGCAGCGGTGGCTGGGGCAAGGGTGGGTGGGTCTGAACGTGCAGGGTTGGTAGGAGGTGTCTGGGGGGTGGGGAGGTGCTGCTGCTGTGCCTGGGCTGTATCACAGGCGGGGGACAGGGTAGGGGCTGAGGGAGGGGGGGCGGGAGGGGGGGGAGGGGGGGCCAGCGGTGCTGCTGCTGACTGATATGCTGGGGCAGAGGGAGGCTGCACTGTGGGGGTATGCTGCTGCTGCTGCTGCAGTAGTTGCTGCTGCTTCTGATACTGCTGCTGCTGTTGCTGCTGCTGCTCAGGTGCTCTGCTGCTGCTGGGGGGAGGGGGGGTGCTGCTGAGGGTGCGGCTGGGTCTGGCCATGGCAGAAGCAGGCCTGGTGGCGGCTGCAGCCTGGGGGTGGGGGCGTGGGGTAGGGGCAGCAGCCACCCAGCCCTGTAAGTACTCGGGCAGGTCATGGTCAGCAACAGCACCGTCAGCACCATGATCATCAACCACATAGCAGGCAGTCGCCATCACTCGTCACACTATATACCCCCAGCTTCGGGATAGGGTAAGAGGGCATGGGTTTCAGCATGGAGGTCACTTTCCTTACCCATCAGTAAGAGTAACCCGGTGTGTTTCATTTTTTCTACCCGGTGTACCGTACTATCTGTTTCGATTCGCGAGGCCCCGTATATTAAAATTAAATACTCTTTCCCGACCTCAAAAAACATTGTTTACTTTTCCCCGATGCAAAAATTGCAGCAAATTACAGTTTTGAGGATGTGGGTGTGCTTGTAAATATTTTGGACAGCCATCCCTTGCATACCATGTCAATCCTCCGTGGTTCACACAGTACTTGCTCAGGTCATCAAGTCAAGCCACCCGGTCACCAAGTCAAAGCCACTGTGCAAGGGCACTGTCACGATGCAACAAGTCACCGTCTGGACTTTGCACTAAATAGGGCACTGAACCTCTCCCATGAAGTCATGGTGCTCGCAGTGCTGAAATAACTCTTCATCCTCCTCTGGACACTCAAAGTTGCCCAAGCAACCACCCCATGCCGCAGCCTTGGCCAAGGCAAGCACCCCAGTAGCTGACTTTGTGCGGTTAGCCTCCCAAGCTGCTGCCCCAGCTTGGCCAGCCACCCCGGCTGCAGCCCCAGCCTAACCAAACACCCCAAAATCTGACTTTGTGCAGCCAGCCACCCCGGCTGAAAACCTGCCAAGTACCCACCCCTCGCTGCTGGCACTGCTATCGTCGTTGTTGGGGTCATGGCAAGTCATTGCCCGCTGCTTGTGTTATTGCTGGGTCATAGCGACTCGTTGGTAGCTGTCATCACAAGCACGCAAAGTGCTAGCATTCTTGCAGCCGCCGTGCAAGGACGAGGTCACTCATGCCTTTCATGTGCTGGTGGGCTGCAACAACCCATACCAGGCTGATAGGCTTTAGACACTTGCCGCTGATCAAGAGCATCAAGAGCACCTTTGAGGGAGCATCACGATCGAGAGCCCTCTGATAGTGCATTTCATCGTGTTGGTCAGCCTGGCATAGCATATTTTCGGCTGCGTCGTCAACAGCGATTCCACGGACCACAAAGCGGTCCGTCGCACCACCATTAACGCAGGTCAAATAAGTAATGGATAATCGGCGAGACGAGGACGAGTCCATTGGATTCGCGTAATGAGCGAGGTAGAGGCGATTATCTAGTATGTAATTGAGTTTTACTCAGTTGTAATCGTTAATAGACCTCGTTTTAAGAATCGTTAACTGCAGCGACCTGGTGTATTAACAAAAAGTGCTCCCAACGAACACGTAACAGCCGGCCAGCACCATCGCAGGGGACAAGAAGCATCACATTGCGCGGCTTCGCCGCGCCAATAGAGCCTCGCCTACGTAAAACTCAATTACACTAGAGAATGGAGTCGCCAGGGCCGTTTTAGGCAGTTGAAAAAGGCTCGGTCTCGGCCCTGGCGCGGGGCAGCTCTCGACCTAAAACGCCTAAAACGACCCGCGACACCATTATCTACTACATCTGAGGTCCGCGGCCCGTCAAATATACAAAAGCGTACCCCGCGGCCCATCAATTATACAAAAGCGTACCCCGCGGCCCGGCAATCATACAAAAGCGCGGTCAACGGCGGGTCAATTCTGAAGAGTTTTATACGTCCAAACGGCTTAGCGGCCAATGCGATACGCTGGCCTTGCTCATCACCCGAGCTAACCAAGCATGCCCGGAGCCCAAAGCTCGGTGTTGACATGCCAGCCTGGCATATATAAACATACATGCCAGCGTGGCATCATCTCTAAGCTAAGCTTCCGCGCTTAGTCGCATTGGTGAGGTGCTATCGCGCAAGTCGCGGAACCGATCTTGCAAGCCATACTTGCAAGTTTCGGAAAGCTGCAGAGTACGCATAGCTAGCTGTCGGAGAGGTCTATATGGCTGGAGTGCAACTAAGGTCGGTAGAATAGTGGCTCCGTCCACCCCCGCGTTATGGAGAATTATTTGATCCTGTATTTTGCATACACCTCAGATATTTGTCGACTTTTGCAGACGCGAATCGAATGAGAGTACGGTAGTTCTTATTACCATTAATACGAATATTATCTCAATGTCGAACCATGATGGACAGAGCATCCACAGAGTGGCATTGATGCATGTTGTGAAGGAACACTGAAATCACACTTAATTCACACTTAACACTCAAAACATACTAATGCCATGTACATTGCGTACCAGGGCATGCGGCGTACAGGCGGTCTGCACATATGCTACGCACATTGCGCCAAGGTCGAGGCTGAGCTGTTTTGGGGTGCCTGAAACGTCCCAGAGCGATGCCATTTTCAAGTTTTGATTCATTTTGGTGCATTGCGGCTACACTCTGTGCGGCAAAGCCGCAATTTTGAATTGCGACACTTGAAAATTGAACGGCTTCAACTGTAATTTTTCAAATGGTCTGAGCCGTGGGAGTCATGCCGCCTAAGCTGTATGCATATATTATCTGTTTTGCTTGATACATTAATAAACAAATGACATTTGTGCCTGCTTATGTAAATAGTATTCAGGGCACTTCCACCACACTCCCATTCTACAAACAGATGGTTGTTGGCAGACCAGGGACAGGGCATCGGAACCTGACAGTGTTGGTGGCAGCTTCAGTGGCAGCAAGAGCAGCAGGGGCAGCAGGGGCAGAAGCAGGAGCAGGAGCAGGGGCAGGGGCAGGAGCAGGAGCAGCAGGGGCAGCAGCAGGGGGGGCAGCAGGGGCAGCAGGGGAGTAGATGTAGGAGCAGCAGCAGGGGCCTCAAATCATTAGCTAGAGTGGACAAGTGAAAATGGCAGCAAATTTTCGCAGATTGCAGGTCAAAGATCGTTTTTCATAGGGCAATGCGCGATAGTTCGTAAAGAGACCGTTTCATTGCGAGAAATGAGCTATGAAACATGGCAATTCATAGTAACCTCCATATATAGCGCTCATAATGAAACACTGGTGCAGACCCTGTTGTGGGGAGGTAGGGTGACCAGGCAGGAAGTGATGGGCAGGGGCGGGAGGGGCTCTGACCTGAGCTGCTGCTCCTGCTGGGGTGCCCCCCCCCGGGGGTCGACTGAATGCAGCAGAGAGTCGAAACCCGGCCGGGGCCGCAGCCCCCTGGTTTGTGTTGTACTGTCCGCTGCTTGGGAGGGGCTGCCATTGGGCCTGAGCCAGGCCCTGCTGCTGCTGATGTTGATAATGCTGCTGCTGCTGCTGCTGCTGCTGCTGCTGCTGGTATGTGCTGTGAGGTGATGGAGGGTGCGGGTAAGCACAGTCCTCTGCCTTGCCAGTGCCCCAGCCTTGATGCTGCACCCACTGCTGATTCTGCTGTTGACCGGGTCGAGCCTGTTGCCAGGGCTGTTGGTTGAGCCCCCCGCTGCTCTGCTGCTGCTGCTGCTGGGGCGGCGACGCCAGCAGCTGCTGCTGGCTCCCCTTGTACTGCAGGAGCTGGTGATGCAGCAGCTGTTGCGGGGCAGTACGGCCTGGGACCAGGACATACCCACCCCCACCCCCATCCAGCCTGGCACCCCCCAATCCCTCTCCAGACACCCCCAAGGGGGGGGTCCTCCTGGCTGCTGACCTTACCTGCGGCCGCTGCAGCTGGCCGTTGCTGCGCAGGAATGCAGAGTCAACGGAGGAGTGGGCTGATTGAGGACGACTGGAGGGAAAGCTGCCTGGGCGCAACAAGGGCACCCAACCCTGCCCTGGCCCTTCTTCGCCCCCGCCCCATTGCTCCATTCCTGCCTGTGCCCCAGACATGGTGGTTGGTAGGTTGAGGTGGTTGGGGTAGCTGGGGTGGTTGGGGTGGGAGGAGGGCAACGGCAGGCAGCCAGGGGGCACGGCCCCAGGACCCATGTTGATGAGGGCGGCGAAACTGATGGCGACCGGCCCTGGAGGAGGTTGGCCGGCAGCGCCCGAGTACCCCGCGCCGGAAGCCGCGCCGGGAGCCAAGCGCACCGACATTTGGGCGGGAAGGTACAACAGCTGCGGGTGCCCTCCCGTGTTTCCCGCTGCCCAAGGTGCGCCGGCGGGCGCGGGGCCTGCTTGCAGCACATGGACCGCCCCGGCGGCGGTTGAGGCGGTTGGCGCGGAGAAAGCGGTTAAGACACCTGGGCTTGTGAGCTCCAGGCTTTTCTCAGCAGCCTTCTTCGCCCGCCGCTCAGCTGCGAGGGACGCGAGGCGGTCGCGGTGTGCCTTGGCCCGCGCCTTGTCTGCGCGGACACTGTCACTGTCTCCTCCAAGCTGCGCCTCCTCCTTCCGACGCCGCTCGTCGCTCAAGGCGTCGAGAGCGCGCTTTGCCTTGGCCTGGAGGGAGGGAGGGCCGAGGGCAGGGTGCGAGAAAGGCCAGGGCGACATTGCTGGGTGGGCGGGCCTTGAACGGCCCCAAATACAGCCCACAAACCGGGTCACAGCGTATATGACAATGGTATGAGGGCAAGCTGCGCACTGGTGAGGAATGATCGGCACACCTTGGACAGCTTGCTTGCAGCCCTGACCAATGATCCCGGCTGGAACACAAGCGAGCCGGTGTCGACTTGATCGGCTGTCCACATGCCCCGCTGCCAGCCGCCCACCTGTCCCCAGGCCTGCTGCGCACATGCCCTTATGCTGCAGCCCTGGCTCTCACCTGGAAGCTGGACTGGAATAGGTCCCCGGCCCCCCTGAGGAGCTCCTCATAAAGCGCCTGGCGATCCGGGTCAGGGGAGGGGAAGATGCGCGTGAAGCCCCCGCTGAGCTTCACCTCGTACGCCTCCCGCTGCTGCACCACCTCGGCCCTGGCACACAGCCAGGCAGCACACAGCCAGGCTGTCAGGCTGCCACACTGCCCAACACCAGGGCGACATTCACCAGGCCTCAACCCATGCACACAGCTTCATCTCGTCACATGCAAACATCACATTTTGGGGGCAAAAATCACACATGCATGTTTGTTACACGGTTGGCATTGTCGTGACTGTGGCGTGACGTGACGGAAGATGCCCTGGTGCGGGGGGGGTGTGCAAGCTCATCCAACCCACCATTTTGTGGCAGTTGCCTAAGGCATACAGACAGCCCATGCCTCTACCTCATCCATTGATTATCCATTGCTTATCCATCAGATCCTGTGCTGTGCTGGGCCATGTTGTGCATCAAAACACACATTAAACCGCACTGTACTGTACTTTGTACTGCATTATGTACTACACTGCACTGTACTGTACTGTACTTTGTACTGCGTTATACTGTGCTTTGTACTGCAGTGTGCAGCAGAGGGCTCTAAGCTAGCTCCTGCAAGCACTCCTACCATCCATTCTCCCTCACCAGCGCCCCCCTCCCCCCCTTCACCAGCGCCCCCTCCCTCCCCCCCCTCAGCCGCCTCCAGCACTTACCGCCAAGCTTCCATCTCCTCCAGGGTTCGTGGTCTGCCTGCCGCAGCCTCCCACCCCCCAGGCCCCTGCTGCCCCCCCCCCTGCTGCCCCCTCCCCTGCTGCCCCCCCCCCTGCTGCAGTAGACTCGGGGCAGAGTCCTGCTCTCCATCCTCTGCCAGCAAAGCGGTTGGAGTAGCTTCAGTGGTGGTTGTGGTGGTTGTGGTAGTTGAAGGGGGTGGGCGTGCTGATGCAGGCCGGCTGATGGGATTACCACAAGAGGGAGCGGGGGCCATGGCAGGTGGCAGTGAGGGGGGCAGCTCCTGGACGACCGCCCTGGGACTAGCTGCAGCCAAGCTACCACTGGCAGCTGAGACCCCAGCACTGGTGGCAGCTGACGTGGAGGTGGTGGTGGTGGTGGTGGTGGTAGGGTTGTGCGGAGGAGGAGGGTGGCCTGGGTGGCCTGCCATGCTGCCGCCCCCCCCACCCCCTCCACCCCCTCCGGTGGGGGGTCCGCCGCCCCCTGTGCCCCCCCCCAGCATGCTGCTCAGCTTCTTGCGCTGCTGCAGTGTGACTGGCTTCTGCAGGGGCTCCAGCAGGCGGCCGGCAGCGGCGCGCTTCTCAGCTTTGCGGCTGCGGGCGATGAGCTTGGGGTCGATGCGCACCTGCAGCAGGCTAGACCGCAGCCAGGTCCACCTCTGGAGCTGGTTGGGCGAGGTGAGGAGGAAGGAGGGGGGAAGGGGGAGGGAGAGGGGGGAGGGAGAGGCGGCAGGGGGAAGGGGAGAGGGAGAGGGGGGAGGGAGAGGCGGCAGGGGGAAGGGGAGAGGGAGAGGGGGGAGGGAGAGGCGGGAGGGGAAAAGGGAGAGGGAGAGGGGGAAGGGAGAGGCGGGAGGGGGAAGGGAAGAGGGAGAGGGGGGAGGGAGAGGCGGGAGGGGGAAGTGGAGGGGGAGAGGGGGAGGGAGAGGCGGGAGGGGGAAGGGGAGAGGGACAGGGTTTGCCTGCCCTGCCCTGCTCTGACCTGACCCACCCTCCCCTACTCTGACCCGCCCTGCCCTGTCCTCCCCTACTTCACCCTGCCCTGTGCTGCCCCACCCTGCCCTGCTCCCCTGCGCCCTGCGGTCCCTGCCCTGCAGCAACCCTCAGCAGGAGCTTGCAGCCGCCTCACCAGCTTTATGGTGTCCGTGATCAGTTCCTCCTTGATGGCCAGGTCAAGGGGCGAGTCGATGTTGAAAGAGGGCGAGTGGTTGACCTCGATCAGCCAGGGCTTGCACTCGCTGTCCAGCATCACGTCATACCTGCACATGGGCCCAACACTGGGAATGACACTTGAAACGCTATGAGCATGTGCATGAGTATGAACACATGAGTATAAGTACATGAGCATGACTACAACATCAAGATCAAGATCAAGATCAAGATCACAGGATGTGGCCACGCAACGCCAACAGGCACAGGCATGTCATCATGATGGTAGCAATGCCCGCACTGATGTACAGCAACACAGCAGCACTGCAGGCAGCAGTCATCACCATCTTATGAGGAGCAGTGCAACTGGGAAGGAGGGGAAGCCATGAGGTGCGTGTTGGGAACATAAGCTACATGAGCTGCTAGAAGCAAGTCATGCAACTTTATGCATCTTTGTTTCCACAGCAGCCTGGGGAATACCAGGCACTGTTGCTTAAGTGGTGCCACAGCAGGTGCACCCAGCAATTCTTTGTCAACCCACCCCATTACTGGTGATGATCAGATCAGATCAGATCAGATCAGATCAGATCTGGTCAGGTGAAGTTGCACCTCAAGGAGCCAGAAGGCAAGATGATGGGCCAGCCATGCATGCTGCCATGCATGCTGGTTTGAAGGCAAGGTGTGGGAGTGGAACGCCTGCCCGCCCCTGCCATTAACCCCCTGCGCCCTGTTGAGTGAACGACCCACCCACTCCTACCGCTAATGCCTGCCACC
Source organism: Haematococcus lacustris (assembly GCA_030144725.1). Classification (NCBI taxonomy): domain Eukaryota; kingdom Viridiplantae; phylum Chlorophyta; class Chlorophyceae; order Chlamydomonadales; family Haematococcaceae; genus Haematococcus; species Haematococcus lacustris. The sequence goes on from JASKMD010000220.1 coordinate 9,550, forward strand.
TAGGCCCCCCTCCCTGCCCCCTACCCCAACAACCCTGTACCTCCCACCCACACACAACAAGGAAGGAAGAAGGGGACGCATTGAGATGCTGGCCTTGTGGTCTTGTGGTCAAGGCAAGACCGGTGGACTGGCCCACCCCCCGCCCCCTGCCCGCCACCCCCCGCTCCCAGTTAGGCCCCCCACGCACCCCAGCAGTTCAAAGCATGAGAAGCCATCGTTGTCTGGTGGCAGCACAGATCGGTAGTTGTTGCGCAGCACCGGCTGCACACTGATCAGGCTCTTGATGATGAGGTGCTGGATGCTGCACCACACGCCTGGCCAGTCAATGCCCTGCAGCAGCAGTGGGCAGCAGCAGGCAGGCTGGCGCTGCCTCGGCCCGGGGGCACTGCATGGCACTGCATGGCACTGCATGGCACTGCATGGCACTGCATGGCACTGCATGGCACCAAGTACTATTGCATAGCAGTGCATTGCATGGCAGCGAATGGCACTGCATGACACTGCAGGGCTTTGCATGACACTGCATGGCATGACTTTAAAAAAACGACAGGGGGTGGGTGGGGCTCAAACGAAACTGACAGCAATCAAGTCATCCAGGAGAAGCATCAGGCACCACCGCACAAATACACCAAGGGCATGGTGCAGCCCTGACCTGCCCTGACTGCTCTACTCTGTTTTGCCCTGCCCTGCCCTGTCTTGATGTGGCCTTCCTGACCTCCCTGATCTTTCCTGACTTCTTCCCTGACCCACTCTGCACACACTCTTGCCTGCCGTTCCCCGCTTTGGCCTGCCCTGGCCTATTGATGATGGTGGTGCTGCTGTTTAGAGATGGGCCTGAGATGGTGGTGGTGGTGGTGATGAGAAGGAAGCGAGCGTGATGATTGTGGTGATGGTGCTGCTGCTGTTGAGGTGTGACCTGAGAGGTGAGGTGTGACCTGAGAGGTGAGGTGCTTGGCTAGCTGCTCAATGGTCCACTTGCTGGCGTCCTCCCCCTCTTCACTAGACGCCTCGGTGCCCTGGGCTGCAACAAACTTCTCGTTGTGCTTGTTGACCTGCAGACATGAGCGGGAGGGTGGGCAGGCAGGCAGCCAGGGGGGAGGGCATGAGGGCAGGGGGAGAGGCGGGGCAGGTGTACAGGCAGGCAGCCTTCGCCAGCCTTCAAGGACGGCACTTCATACAAGCTGCAGCACCTTGTCATGATTCAACTCCTCACATTTGAATTCCGCCCGTCCCCCTGCCTCACCCCCTTGGCCCATCCCCCTGCTCCATCCCCCTGCTCCATCGCCCTGCCCCACCCCCTTGCCCTATCCCCCGGCCCCACCGCGTAGTTGGTGAGGTGCATGTACGCCACATGCAGGTTGTCCGCCTTGGGCTTGGTGTACTTTTCCGTGCAGAAGCGCGCTAGGCCCTCCCTGAAGATGAACACCCTCAGCGGGTCGCAGGACAGCACCTGCAGGGCAGGGCAGGCCAGGGCAGGGCAGGGCAGGGCAGGGCAGGGTGGGTGTGGGGGAGGGCAGGGCAGGGCAGGGCAGGGCAGGGCAGGGCAGGGCAGGGCAGGGCAGGGCAGGGCAGGGCAGGGCAGGGCAGGGCAGGGCAGGGCAGGGCAGGGCAGGGCAGGGCAGGGCAGGGCAGGGCAGGGTGGGTGTGGGGGAGGGGAGGTCGGGGGGGGGCGGGGCAGGATACAGGGTATAGGTCAGGGGCTACAAAGGGGGTGAAGCTCAGGCAGTCAGGCAGCAGCATCCACACCAGCATCAGGGTCAGAAAGGGTTTGATGCTCAGCCAGGTTTGAAGCATCGGCATCATCAGCAGCAGCGGTGGCATCAGTGGCATCAGTGGACCTTCACTAGCACCAGCAGCGGGCTAGACAGCCAGCAGCATTGGCATGTCATTGGCTTCATTGAGGAGAAGATGGAGCTAGAGATGGGAGCGAGGCAGCGGCATGCAGGGACAGCTGCGTCACCATCACCTCTGTCGCTGCCATCATCGCCATCGCCATCACATGGCATGCGCCAGGACCAGCACCACAAAGTACTGAGACCAAGATCTGAGACCTGACTGGTCAGTTTCCTGAGGGGAGGAGGAGAGGGTGAGCAGGAGAAGGCCGCCTGGGGCGTGATGCCTTAAGGGAGAGGAGAGCTAGAGGGGCAGGGAGAAGAGTGCATGGCAGCTAAGAGCGCACGACGGGTGTGAGAGGTGTGAGGGGGTGGAGGGGGGTGAAGGGGGTGAGGGCGAGCATGGCAGGCAGGACAGGGGGGCAGCAGAACAGAAGGGCAGCAAAGCAGCGGGCCAGCAGGGCAAGCGGGCAGCGGGGCAGAGTAAAGTAAGGGAACAGCAGGGCCATGGAGCGGCAGGTTGGGTTCACGTGAGGGGAGTGAGGGGTGTGATGATGTTGGGGAAGGGGAAGGGGGAAGGGACCGATGGGGGAAGGCAGGGCGGTGGGAGGGTAGGAGAGTGGAGGGTGGAGGGCAGGGAGATGAGGAGGGGTGTGGTTAGCTGACCAGGGCGTAGATGCGCAGGTCAAACTTGTAGCCATGCACCAGGAGTGGCTTCGCCAGGTAATGCTGGGCCACCACATTGGGCTGCTCCATCTCCTTGAGCAGCTTCACCACAGCTTCCTCCTTGCCGCCCTGCACCGGCAGCCTGGGAGGCGTAAAGGACCGTAAAGCCACGAGAAGGATGGAGGGGAGGAGGAGGGGAGAGGGGAGGAGGGGGAAAGGGAGGGTAAAGGAGGGCGTCCACCCAGCTCAGAGGAGGAGGAGGAGGGTGGGAAGGAGGAGGCGAGAGGAGGAAAAGGGAGAGGTATAGGCCAAGTAGCTTATGCCCCACCGTGACAGCCGCTACCTCAGTTGTTTGGCTGCCTCAATTACACTGGCAGGCTGTATGGCCTAGTGCTACCTGACACCAGGCAAGCCATGCCGGCCATGCTGACCCCGCCAGGCTACCCTTGCCAGGGGCATGCTTCCACAGCCTATGCTGGTTGCTGGCTCAGCCTAAGCTGCCTGACTCAGCTGCCTGACTCAGCACTCTGACTCAGCTGTGCGCCTGGCCACCTTTGTGTCTTATCCGCATGCTGCCTCTGCTGCTCCGCTGGCCTAGGTCTGGTCAGGTCAGGTCGGTTAGGTCAGGTCAGGTCAGCTGCTCCGCTGGCCGAAGGTGCAGCGGGGGCAAGCTGATGGGCGGCTGCGCCACTGGACCTGCAGCAGGGCTTGAAGCCTGCATGCTGCAAGCCCAACAGGTGCAAGGTGTGACCACACTGGGCAGCTGCCAGGCAGGTACCTGCAGGAGCCGGATGCCGCGGCCTTGGCAGCCCGCGTCAGGCTTGAAGATGTACACCTGCTTCTTGCCCCGCTGCTTCATGTCGGCCAGCAGCTCCTGCAGGGGGCAGCAGCAGGAAGGGACGCATTGTCAGCGCAACCTCACTTACCCCATCTACATATAAAAAAAATAGGGGGTCAAGATGAAAAATGTGCTCGGAATGGCCTGCGATTCTGCGTGCGACTTCTCCTAACTTCAACACCGCACCGTACATCGAGGAAATCGAGCGCGACTCACTGTGCAGTAAGATCGAAAGTCGTTCTGAATTTTAGAGGCCTTAAAAATAGAGATGAGTAGTGGGTCTGGTAATGTAGATGCCAGCGCGTCTACTCGCGATGTTTCGTTTTGAATGGTCTGGCCGGCACGGCCCGTCTGGTCTGGCCGGCCCGTCAACCGACAGTTCAGTCAAACAAAGACCCCGAACCCCCGCGGAGTACAGCCCCGGCCCTAGATGAACATGACACAGGTTGGTCCATCATTTTGAACTGACAGCCGCAGTCCACGGATGCGGCGCTTGGCCGTGGCGTGCACGTCAACCTTGCGCACTGCCTATACGGTAAAACATATTCAGCCTCTGCTTCAGCGCGACGGAGCCTCATGTCCCCAATGCACCTGATGGCAGGTGTCTAGCCTCGAAAAGCAGCCAGGCTAACAGCAGGGGCAGCAGCAGCAGGGGCAGCAGCAGCAGGGGCAGCAGCAGCAGGGGCAGCAGCAGCAGGGGCAGGGGCAGCAGCAGCAGGGGCAGCAGCAGCAGCAGGGGCAGCAGGGGCAGCAGGGGCAGAAGCAGCAGCAGCAGGGGCAGCAGCGGCAACAGTAGGGGCAGCAGCAGCAGCAGTAGGGGCAGCAACAGCAGGGGCAGCAGCAGCAAGGGCAGCAGGGGCAGCATCAGGGGCAGCAGCAGCAGGGGCAGCAGCAGCAGGGGCAGGGGCAGCAGCAGCAGGGGCAGCAGCAGCAGCGGCAGCAGGGGCAGCAGTGGCAGCAGTGGCAGCAGTGGCAGCAGCGGCAGCAGCGGTAGCAGCGGCAGCAGCGGCAGCAGCGGCAGCAGCAGCGGCGGCAGGGGCAGCAGGGGCAGCAGGGGCAGCAGCGGCAGCAGCGGCAGCAGCGGCAGCAGCAGCGGCGGCAGGGACATCAGGGGCAGCAGCAGCAGCAGCAGCAGCAGCAGGGGCAGCAGCGGCAACAATGGCAGCAGCAGCGATAGTAGCAGGGGCAGCAGCAGCAGGGGCAGCAGCAGCAGCAGCAGGGGCAGCAGCAGCAGGGGCAGGGGCAGCAGCAGCAGGGGCAGCAGGGGCAGCAGGGGCAGCAGCGGTAGCAGCGGCAGCAGCGGCAGCAGCAGCAGCAGCGGCAGCAGCGGCAGCAGCGGCAGCAGCGGCAGCAGCGGCAGCAGCGGCAGCAGCGGCAGCAGCGGCAGCAGCGGCAGCAGCGGCAGCAGCGGCAGCAGCAGCGGCGGCAGGGGCAGCAGGGGCAGCAGCGGCAGCAGCGGCAGCAGCGGCAGCAGCGGCAGCAGCAGCGGCAGCAGGGGCAGCAGCAGGGGCAGCAGCAGCAGGGGCAGCAGCAGCAGGGGCAGCAGGGGCAGCAGCAGTTGCAGGGGCAGCAGGGGCAGCAGCAGCAGCAGCAGCGGCAGCAGCGGCAGCAGGGGCAGCAGGGGCAGCAGGGGCAGCAGGGGCAGCGGCAGCAGCGGCAGCAGCGGCAGCAGCGGCAGCTGCGGCGGCAGCAGCAGGAGCAGCAGCAGCAGGGGCAGCAGCAGCAGGGGCAGCAGCAGCAGGGGCAGCAGCAGCAAGGGCAGCAGGGGCAGCAGCAGCAGGGGCAGCAGCAGCAGCAGTAGGGGCAGCAGCAGCAGCTGTAGGGGCAGCAGCAGCAGGGGCAGCAGCAGCAAGGGCAGCAGGGGCAGCAGCAGCAGGGGCAGCAGCAGCAGGGGCAGCAACAATAGGGGCAGGAGCAGCAGGGGCAGCAACAGTAGAAGGGGCAGCAGCAGCATGAGCAGCACTTGCAACAGTAGGGCGGCAGAAGGGGCAGCAGCAGCAGGAGCAGCAAGGGCGGCATGGGCAGCAGGGGCAGCAGTGGCAGCAGTGGCAGCAGCGGTAGCAGTGGCAGCAGCGGTAGCAGCGGCAGCAGCGGCAGCAGCGGCAGCAGCAGCGGCGGCAGGGGCAGCAGGGGCAGCAGGGGCAGCAGCGGCAGCAGCGGCAGCAGCAGCGGCGGCAGGGACATCAGGGGCAGCAGCAGCAGCAGCAGCAGCAGCAGCAGCAGGGGCAGCAGCGGCAACAATGGCAGCAGCAGCGATAGTAGCAGGGGCAGCAGCAGCAGGGGCAGCAGCAGCAGGGGCAGGGGCAGCAGCAGCAGGGGCAGCAGCGGTAGCAGCGGCAGCAGCGGCAGCAGCGGCAGCAGCGGCAGCAGCGGCAGCAGCGGCAGCAGCGGCAGCAGCGGCAGCAGCGGCAGCAGCGGCAGCAGCAGCGGCGGCAGGGGCAGCAGGGGCAGCAGCGGCAGCAGCGGCAACAGCGGCAGCAGCGGCAGCAGCGGCAGCAGCAGCGGCAGCAGGGGCAGCAGGGGCAGCAGCAGGGGCAGCAGCAGCAGGGGCAGCAGCAGCAGGGGCAGCAGGGGCAGCAGCAGTTGCAGGGGCAGCAGGGGCAGCAGCAGCAGCAGCAGCGGCAGCAGGGGCAGCAGGGGCAGCAGGGGCAGCGGCAGCAGCGGCAGCAGCGGCAGCAGCGGCAGCTGCGGCGGCAGCAGCAGGAGCAGGAGCAGCAGCAGCAGGGGCAGCAGCAGCAGGGGCAGCAGCAGCAGGGGCAGCAGCAGCAAGGGCAGCAGGGGCAGCAGCAGCAGGGGCAGCAGCAGCAGCAGTAGGGGCAGCAGCAGCAGCTGTAGGGGCAGCAGCAGCAGGGGCAGCAGCAGCAAGGGCAGCAGGGGCAGCAGCAGCAGGGGCAGCAGCAACAGCAGCAGCAGCGGCAGCAGCGGCAGCAGGGGCAGCGGCAGCAGCGGCAGCTGCGGCGGCAGCAGCAGGAGCAGCAGCAGCAGGGGCAGCAGCAGCAGGGGCAGCAACAATAGGGGCAGGAGCAGCAGGGGCAGCAACAGTAGAAGGGGCAGCAGCAGCATGAGCAGCACTTGCAACAGTAGGGCGGCAGAAGGGGCAGCAGCAGCAGGAGCAGCAAGGGCGGCATGGGCAGCAGGGACAGCAGTGGCAGCAGCGGCAGCAGCTCTGGAAATTGCGGCTGCCGATCTGGAAAGTGCGGCAGCATGAAGTTACGGGTACACAAGAGGTGTACGAGCAGAAGCTACAGATGAAAGACAGATCGTGTGTTGCATCTGTGCTAAGACACTGCCATGCAGCCATGGACAGTTGGGAATGCTGAAAAGACTGTCCAACAGGTGTGGTGCCATGTGAACAAGGCCTATGCCATCCATTTTAACAAAAACGTGGAAACGTGCAGAACGACCGTTTAGTACACAAGGCAACGAAGCGCAAGGAGTGTACGGTTGAACCCCCGCAAGGAAAGCTCCCTAAAGGGCGTTTGGTGACAAAGTGGGTTGAAAGGCTCCTGTATTGCCACAAGGGAAGAAGCTGAAGGAAGAACTGAAGCAGCAGGATACCGTAAAGAACCAGGTCGTGTAGGCTTACTTGACTGGCTTCATCAAGTGGGTTGCATCATTCGCATGTGGTGTCTGTGCTGCCTCTCCGTGCTGCCGCAGTTTACACTGAGAATGTGGTGTACACCAGGGTGTTTTATGCCTTGCCACCTGGCCCCGACGACGATGAGGGCTGGTGACAGGCCATGCCAACTTGCATTGACTTGGCACTGAGCTGGCACCACTGCTGTTGCCACTGTGACTGCAGCTGCAATTGCTCTTGCCACACACTGTTGCTGCACCCACAGTGCAGAAGTGATAAGTGGACAGCATGCTCACACACATTTTTCAGATGCCAAGGGATGCAAAGCGAACATCATGCAAGCATGCGAACATCATGCATACACACATTGCAAGTGGACTTGGACATGCATAGTTTTGTTCGGCTGCATGCGGGCTTGCTTGACCGGCTGTCGGGCTGGTTGTTAAACAAATGTGGTACGGCTGGAGGCCGCACATACATATGTTGCCTGCTGGCCGTCCGATGTGGGACGGGCCCACTGCCCTAGTGATTATATAAACATAACATAACAAAACAATATAACTGTGATGTATTAGGTGTGCAAAATAGGTGTTACAAATTCATAAATGACAGTGCAAGCACACTCATGATGGCAAAAGCAGGCCCAGCAGGAGGAGAGAGAGTGCTGGGTGCCTTGTTGGCGCAATCTTATTCATGTTATGTAAGCCAGGCAGCACAGCAGGTCTGAGAGTCCTGGATGCAAGTATGTAACAGTGTCCACTGTGGCCGTACCTGCAGATCGCCTGGCAGCAGGAAGGTCAAGGGGAAGAAGTCCTGCAGGCAGAGGGCATGGCCAGGCCAATGTCAGGGGCAGGGCAGCAGCAGGGCGCTAGGAGGGCAGGGGCAGGGCAGCAGCAGGGCGCTAGGGGGGCAGGGGCAGGGCAGCAGCAGGGCGCTAGGGGGGCAGGGGCAGGGCAGCAGCAGGGCGCTAGGGGGGCAGGGGCAGGGCAGCAGCAGGGCGCTAGGGGGGCAGGGGCAGGGCAGCAGCAGGGCGCTAGGGGGGCAGGGGCAGGGCAGCAGCAGGGCGCTAGGGGGGCAGGGGCAGGGCAGGGGCAGGGCGCTAGGGGGGCAGGGGCAGGGCAGGGGCAGGGCGCTAGGGGGGCAGGGGCAGGGCAGCAGCAGGGCGCTAGGGGGGCAGGGGCAGGGCAGCAGCAGGGCGCTAGGGGGGCAGGGGCAGGGCAGCAGCAGGGCGCTAGGGGGGCAGGGGCAAGTCAATGTCGAGAAGAGCAGCTGGGTAATATCTGTAACATTCATCTGTAATGGTGTTATGATGCTTACGGTGGTGGTTATGGTGGTTGTGATGCTTACGGTGGTGCTTACAGTGGTTACTGTGTTTACAACAGCACCCCTCAGCAAGACCTCCTGAGCCAGGGTAGGGCAGTCAGGCCAGCAAGCTGCTGCCCACTCACAAAGTGTTCAGGGAAGAGCTTAGCCATCTTGGCCAGGTTGCGGGCCATGGACTTCTTGCGGCACAGCTCCAACATGCCTGCAGCAGCCAGCACAGCTCTAGCAGGCCTACAGCAGCCAGCACAGCTCTAGCAGGCCTACAGCAGCCAGCACAGCACATGAGCCCAAGACAGCCAGGCCCCCACTGCCTGCCCCTCCCGGCCCTGCTGCCCATTACCCTACCAGCTCCCTACCTAGCTGTTCTTGCAGGCTCTGATGCGCCTGTCCACTAAGATGGTGGCGAGGGTTGTTGCGGTTGTACTAGGTGCAAACATACAACTGACAGTGGTGGTGGTGGAGGTTGAGGTGTATGGGTGACAAAAGACTGGCTGCTGCTGCTGCTAGTGACAGGGAAGGAGATAGGGGGCTGCTGCTGGTGATGACATGGGAGGGGTGGTGGTGGCTGCCCTGTCAGGCTTGGTGGGGGTGAGGGCTGTGCTGGATGTCCAGCTGGGCTGCCATGCCCTGTGTGGCACATGCCATTTCATGGTGATGGGGCTGGGTGAAGGGGCTGGGTGGTGGGTGATGGGGCTGGGTGGTGGGTGATGGGGCTGGGTGGTGGGGGACTGCCTGCTGCTGCTTGTGATGACAGGAGAGGGGAGGGAGGGGCTGCTTCGTTAATGTCGGTGTTAGGGTGGGTGTCGGTGTGAGGGTGTGAGGAAAGGGTGTCGGTGTGAGGGTGTTGGTGTCGGTGTTAGGGTGAGGGCTGTGCTGGGTGTGCTGGCTTGAGCCCTTCCAGGGTTACAGACTCTGCTTCAGCTCACACACCAACTTGCTCCGCAATGCTACAAACCCTGCCCACACGGCTCTGGTCAGTGCCATATGTGTTGTGCACGCTCGTTGAGAAGGGTTGCCCCTCTGTGCTGAGTGGACCTGATCCTGCCCTTATGGGCCGATGAGGGAGGTGCTGGATGTGCTGGGTCGTGCTTCCCCTGTGCGACGCCTGCTGACCCCAAGCAGGGGAGGGGGAAGGGGGCTGCTGCTGGTGGTGACAGGGTAGGGGTGGGGGCAGCTGCTCCCTGGGGTTTAGTGTTAGGGTGAGGGCTGTGCTGAATGTGCTGGGCTGCCATGCCCTGTGTGTGACACTTGATGGCCTCCACCTCCACCTCCAGGGTCACAGACCCTGCTCCAGCTAACCCAGCCAGCTGTGCTGAAGAGGGTGGCGCATGGTGGTGGCTTGCATGCCCTACCAGGCCTCCCAGCCAGCTACAGCCCAGCTGGTCAGTGCCACATGCTGGGCAGGGAACAGGGCAGTAAGCAGGGTAGGGGTGCGCAACTGAGCAGCCAAGCTGCTATTGACGTTGTGTGGCTTTGCAGCAGGGGCACTGCTGTAGCCAGCTCAGCTGCATGCCAGGCTGCTCGGCCCTCCCATGCTCAGTCTTAGCTACCCTGCTCGCCAGCCCTGCCCTGCCCTGCTCTACCCTGCTGAAAGTTGAAGCACCCTGCTCCACCCGGCCCAAGCTAGCCTGGCCAGCCCTACCTCGCCCTGCTCAACCTTGGCCTGCCCTGCCCTACCCTGCTCTGCCCCTAAGCAGCCACGGGGAGGCATGCCAGCATGTTGCCGCTGGGGCCGTATGTCGGCGACCCCTGGAGACGCTCATGGTCCCATTGTCCCAGGCAGCAGTAGACTCACCACAGAAATGGTTGATCTTCTGCACAGGCAGCGAAGGGAAGGAGCAGCGGGTGACATGCGCTGCTGCAGCACCTGACCCAGCACCTGCCTGTGTGATCACATGGCCCTGCCTGAGCTCTGACCCCTGACCCAGCACCTGCCTGTGTCCTTGACAGGCGCATGATGCGCTCAATGCCCACGCTGGTATCCGTCCAGTACACCTCCCACTCCTCATCGTCGCCCACCTCACGCCACCCGAGCTTGCGCTGGACCACTCGCACTGCACCAGCACCACTTCAGACACGGGATCAGCAGCCAGGGGATGGAACCTAAGCAGGCTGCTGATGGGGTCGCCCCTGGTCAGCTTCTCATGCTGCTGTGAACCACTGCTGCGCTATCACTGCTGCTTCTGTGACCTTTGCAACTCACAGACTTCATACTTGCAGGCTGCAAGGTTAACTCGGATAGGTGGCAGCTTCCTGCTTGCTTTCTTGCGAGAGGCGGACTTTGGCACATCCCTGGGCATGCATGCATCTCAGCACGCTCTGCTGGCAGCTAAGCATGCTCGCATGTTGTACACAGAAGATGGATCACACAACAGTATGTATGAGTGAGGGTCAAAAATGGTGCTAGGGCCTTGACATGTTTTGACCTGTGCGAGGAATCTCACAAAGGGAGCTTGCAAGGCGCTCTACGCTCAACACACGCCCCCTCCTCCTCCTCTTCTTCTCCTGGCTCCTCCGTTTCAGGCTCGTCCTCCGCCATAAACTGCGAGTGCCGCGACTGCGGCGACAATGTGCGTTCAATTCCTGTTTCCCAAGTGACGAAGCTCCGTATAACACAACATGCCCTCTCATGTCTTTGGCGTGATTTACAAACTCTTTATATTACAGCAAGAGTCGTAACGAAGCACAGGCTGAGAGTTCACATGTTCATAGCACGCCTCGGCAATGCCTATCTGCTGTGTCAGCATTACCAGTTCAAGCTGATGTAGCTCTTGCTCACACACATCTCCTTCGTGATGGGTTTAGTGTTTGATGGTGGAGTTGACTTGCGGTAGCTGGCTGTCGCCGCCACTTGCGCCGCCACTTGCGCAACAGGGCCTTGTCGGGCACGTACACACACTCATGGCCTGGCCTGCCCGGCATTGTCATGCCATCCCATCTGCACAACTCAGTGGGACGTGGCCCTGGGCCTGCTGCACAATGACGGCTGTTGAGCACGGTGGACACGTCCCAGTCATGAAACGAGCTTCTAGCGGCGAGGGTCAGACAGCAATGCATCCCATTGGTTGGCCACCTGCAGCCACCATAAACACATCAAGGCACCTCGTCAGCTTGTGTACGCAACTGACTGAAGGCTCACAAGGCAGCTGACAGCACACAAGGCAGCTGACTGAGCACGCAAGGACTGGCACCTGACTGCAAGTAGCACTCACCTGGCTGCCTTTGGGCACCGTTCCTGAACTTTGGCAAGGAGGCAACCCCGTCCTCTGTCAACACCCCCGTCATGCCGGCGTCACGCATCAAGCCGTAGAGGCCCTTGGTGTCGATGAAGACATGCCGAGCCTGGCACTTGCTGGTGGGGGTGAGGGCACAGGGTGTGGGGGGGCGGGGGGGCCTGGGCAACAGCCCATGGCTGATAAGCTCCGACTGTTGCTGTAGTGGACATGCGCAGCATGGGCGGCTTGCATCTTTTAAACTGACTTGCATGTCTGATCTTTAGCGAACTGAGTACTTGTTCTTTTCTATCAGTGGATGCTTCTGTTGTTCTCTGTGCAAGGTGCTCCGAACCTAGGCGGATGCACCGAGCACAGAAGTTCACAGTTTACGTACACCTTTTCCCTTTACACGTGGATGACTAAGAATGTGAATGGTTTTGAGTACTTAAGGCTCTGTGAGGGCAGAGACAGGCACCTTGGCTCAGAACTCTATCTGACCCCGGGTCCTGTCTCGTTCTCCCGCCCTCACAGGTAAGCCGTGCTCTGTTGGTCATCTCTGCTATGTTGTAACCTTGGCTCAGAACTCTATCTGACCCCGGGTCCTGTCTCGTTCTCCCGCCCTCACAGGCTCCCTGGTCTCAGCTCCGTTACATTGGTGCCTTCTCTCTCGGGAACCGCAGTGCTCTCCCTCGTATCCACCGTTCCTCTCTCCCACTCCGCATTCTCACCGCTAATCCCGCGCCGCCATGAACGCGGAAGAGATCGCTCAGATGCAACGCGTATTCTCGGAGCAGCAGGCCACAATCCAGCGGCTGGAACAGCAGCTCGCGCAACTGTCCCTGCAGCAAACCACTCCGGCGGCGCCCACTCCAGCTCCTGCTCCTGCTCCTCCTCCTCCTCCCGCTACTGCCCCTCAGCCGCGCATGCCTCGCCCCAACCCGCCTTCCACCTTCTCAGGGAGCCGCACCACGGATGTGGCGGCTTGGCTATTCGCAGTGGACCTCTTCTTCACAATCTCCGAGCTGACGGACGCCCAACGGATCGTCTACGTCGCCACCCTCCTCTCCGGCCATGCTCTCCTGTGGTACCGCAGCAGCGTCAGCTCTTTCACCTCCTGGACGTGCTTTGTCGCTGCGTTTGAGCGGCAGTTCGCGCCTGTCAACCGGCTGCGCCATGCAAGGGACCGCTTGGCAGCTCTCACCCAAACGAGCTCCGTGCGGCGGTACCTTGGCGAGTTCACAGCGCTCTGCCTGGAGGTCACGGACCTCTCGCCCGCCGAACAGCTCGACCGGTTCATCCGGGGCCTCAAGCCCTCAGTGCGGCGTGAGCTGGAGCTGCGCGAACCAACCTCCTTCTCCGAAGCCTCCACCATCGCGGATCGGGTGGACGCCATCTCCTATTCCACCTCAACCTCCCGCTCCTCCTATCGCCCTCCCTCCACTCCCCGCCCTCCCCGCCCTGAGACTGCCGCGGTGCCCATGGAGCTGGACGCCATGCTCCACACCAGCCCAAGCCGCAGCCGTGGCACTCGTCTCTCTGATGCTCAACGTGCGGCTCTGCGGGACAGCAAGGCGTGCTTCTACTGCCGCAAGACGGGGCACACCATGAAGGACTGCCCCATCCGCCCTCCCCGCCCAAACGTCAGCAGCGGCCCACGGAAGGGGGACCGCCGCTAGACGTCGCCTTCCGGACCCTCCCACCACCCCCTCCCACCACCCCCTCCCACCCCCTCCCACCCCCTCCCACCCCCTCCCACCACCCCCTCCCACCCCCTCTCACCACCCCCTCCCAGCCCCTCTGCTTCTCCACCTCCTCTCCTTGTCCTCCCCGGTGCGCTCGTCCCCACCACTAGCCTTACTTCCTCCTCCCTGCCCCTGCACCCTCCTACCCTGGTCATCATTCCACCTGCCAGCCGTACACTGGTAAGGTGGACACTGCTGGCCGGCCCTCCCTGCAGGTTGTCAGGTCCATGCCCTTACCCCTGCAGCATGTTAGACCTGCTGGTAGCATTCTGAAGCGGCCTTCTGTGGCTGGCTCCACGCCACCGGGACGACCTCGTAAGGTCGTGCGGTTCTCCCTGCCCCTACCTGCAGCTCTAGGTGGCAGCCCTCCTCGCTCTCCCCAGCCTGGCCGGACAGCCCGCCCAGCTGTGTTGCATCGTGCCAATGCTGATGCACCTGCCTTCCTCCATGTCAACTCCTTTGCCGTGCTGGCTGTTCAGGACAGCCGCCGGCCGATTCTCTCGCTCCCCGGTCCTTATCTCCTCCCCCTGCCCCTCCGTGTCCCCCTCCTGCTCCTTGTCCTTCCCGCACCTCCCCGCCCACTCCCACTCCCACCCCCACCCCTTCCCCCGCTGCTGCGCCCTCCCCCATCGTGCTCACTTCCCTGTCTGCCAGTGGCAGCAGCCCATCTTCAGAGCTGATCATCCTCCATGGCACCTTTGCTGGTCACCCAGCCAGGTTCATGGTGGACAGCGGCGCCACCGGCAACATCGTCAGCCAGCAGTACCTCATGCGCAATGGGCTGCACTTGGCTACCACCCTCTCCCCCCGTCGCCTCCTCCTCCCAGGCCCCAAACACACTACCCTACCCACCTACACCCTCCCACCGTGCTCCATCCGCATGGGTACCTACCGCGATCGCTTACAGCTCGCCATGGCAAACATCCCCAACCCCTCCTTTGACATCGTCCTCGGCAAGCCGTGGCTGGCAGCCAAGAACCCGTGTGTGGACTGGATCAACAACGTCGTACGCCTGGATCACGCCGGCTCCACCCACACCCTGACCCCACCCCCACCCACCCCACTCCAAGCGGATCAGCTGAACCTGCTGTCGGCGCCACGCTTCCGCCGGGCAGCGCGGCATGATGAGGTCTTCATGGCCCTGCTCACCCAGCAGCCCAATCCCTCTACCTCACCCTCTCCCTCCGCCCCTGCCCCTGATCCACCCCCTCTCCACCCCAAGGCGGCAGCACTGGTGCAGCAGTACCCCACTGTCTTTCCCAAGGAGCTGCCTGCAGTCCAGGACATGCCCCGCCGCTCCGTGGACCACACCATCCATCTCACCGGCCCTGCCCCCTCCCCCCGTCCGATCTACCGCATGTCGCAGCCAGAGCTGGACCAGCTGAAGAAGCAGTTGGACGACCTCCTGGCCAAGGGTTTCATCCGGCCATCCACCTCCCCCTTTGCTGCCCCTGTGTTGTTTGTGCGCAAGAAGGACGGCAGCCTGCGCCTCTGTGTGGACTTCCGTGCCCTCAACCAGCAGACCCTCAAGAACCGTTACCCCCCTCCCCCGCATCGATGATCTGCTGGACCAGCTGTCAGGTGCCCAGGTCTTTTCCAAGATCGACCTCCGGTCTGGGTACCTCCAGATCAGGGTGGCTGAGGACGACATCCCCAAGACCGCCTTCCGCACCCGGTACGGGCACTATGAATTCACTGTCCTCCCCTTTGGCCTCTGCAATGCCCCAGCCACCTTCCAGCAGCTGATGAACGATGTCTTCAAGCCCCACCTGGATGACTTTGTGCTTGTCTACCTGGACGACATCCTTGTGTTCTCCAAGTCAGCCGCTGACCACGAGCGCCACCTCCACCTTACCCTCTCTCTCTTGCGGCAGCACCAGCTGTGCGCCAACCTGGCCAAGTGCGCATTCTGGCTGGACACCGTGGACTTCCTCGGCCACATCGTCTCCGCCGCCGGCATCCAGCCAGACCCCACCAAGGTCAAGGCTGTGCTGGACTGGCCTGCCCCATAGGACAAGCACCAGCTACGGTCGTTCCTCGGCACCGCCAACTACTACCGGCGTCTCCTACACCACCATGCCCACCGTGTTCTCCCTCTCACCGACCTGCTGCGTGATGAGCAGCCATGGCGTTGGGGCGAGGCTGAGCAGCGTGCCTTTGCCGACATCAAGGCAGCCATGGCCAGCTCCCCCGTCGTGCGTCCCCCTGACTTCTCCCTCCCCTTCACTGTCAAGACTGATGCCTCCCTCTTTGCCATTGGTGCCGTGCTTACCCAACAGGACTCCTCCGGGGCCGAGTACGTGGTGGCCTACGAGAGCCGCAAGCTCAACCCGGCTCAGGTCAACTACCCAGCCCATGAGCGTGAGCTCCTGGCTGTGCTCCATGCCCTCACCACCTGGCGCCACTACCTACTGGGTCGTCCCTTCATTGTGGAGACTGACAACAGCGCCACCACCCATGTGCTCACCCAGTCCAACCTCACCGGGCGCCAGATGCGGTGGACCCAGCGCCTTGCGGAGTTCGACATCACCTTTGTGCACAAGGCTGGCAAGCACCACACCGTGCCGGACGCCCTCTCCCGTCGCCCTGACCACCAACTCACCGCCCTCTCCATCGTTGACCCTGACCCCTCCTTCTTCTCCACCTTTGACCGCCATGCGCCCGAAGACCCGGCCTACCAAGCAGCCCTGTCCCAGGCCCTCTCCCCTCCTTCACCCTCCAGCCCTACCCACCTGCAGGTCATTGAAGGTCGCCTCTACACCACCTCCACCCCTCCCCGCCTCTACATCCCCTCCTCCCCTCTCCGCGCCCAGCTGTTGCATGAACGGTCTTGTGCATCTGCGGCCAATAGAAGTGACGCTGCAGCCGCTCCAGAGTCTTGGCACGCCCTAGGTGGGCAGCGGTGTGGGCGTCATGAGCTTCATGCAACAGCTGGGCGCGGAGAGGGGAGGAGGGGATGTAGAGGCGGGGAGGGGTGGAGGTGGTGTAGAGGCGGCCTTCAATGACCTGCAGGTGGGTAGGGCTGGAGGGTGAAGGAGGGGAGAGGGCCTGGGACAGGGCTGCTTGGTAGGTCAGGTCTTCGGGCGCATGGCGGTCGAAGGTGGAGAAGAAGGAGGGGTCAGGGTCAACGATGGAGAGGGCGGTGAGTTGGTGGTCAGGGCGACGGGAGAGGGCGTCTGGCACGGTGTGGTGCTTGCCAGCCTTGTGTACAAAGGTGATGTCAAACTCCGCAAGGCGCTGGGTCCACCGCATCTGGCGCCCGGTGAGGTTGGACTGGGTGAGCACATGGGTGGTGGCGCTGTTGTCAGTCTCCACAATGAAGGGACGACCCAGTAGGTAGCTCCGTTACAGTTGCCAAGGCACCACATCAAGCTGCCAGCTGCCATGGCTGCCTCCATCTCTCTGGTGGTGTGCATTGCATGGCGCAACAGCCAGGCCCCGGTTTGCTGGCTCCTCCACCCAGTCATCATCCACCTGCTACCCCCCCCCCAGCCCCAGCAGGCCCCGCTGCAATGCCACCTCAGCCTGCTGCTGGTCACCCCCGCCATTGGCTGCACCCCTGATAAAGTCCGACCGGTCTTTAAGAGTTTTACAGCGATTTTTGTGCAGGGCGGTGCAGCTCATCAAAGCGAAGCTAGCGGGCTGCTCGGGCTGATGTGCACCTGTGCCGGGGCGGGCGGGGGTACTGAGAGATTAGGTCGCGTTGTGTTGGGAATAGCCTACTTAGTGGGGCTGTGATTAGAGAACAGCTATCGCGCTGAGCGCCCCAGCTTTTCAAATGTTTGAATTTTCGACGGGCGCAGTACCCCCCCTAACATGTGTTCTAGTGCTAGTACTAGTGCTGGTGACATGTTGAGAGTGGTGGTATGGCTTGTAGCCTGTCCCTGCACCCGAACAGCGTGCACCTCGTGTAACGTCAGATTCCTTTAAAATTGCACTTTTTCCGGCTGCCATAACTGTCCAACCAGGACGTCATATGATGAATAGCCAGTTCAGCACGGCTCCTTGTGTGGTCACCTAATGTGTATGGAAAACAGAAACGCGTTATCTTGATGTGGGGGGTGATACTCATATCAGCTCAGTTTCTGCATCATTTTTACTAATTCTAGCTGCGTTTGGCTGCAAAAGAACCACAAACACCGATGCGGAGACCACCTTGACATGGCTGTCACATGTGGACTGAACCCGTGTTGAAGAATGCGATTTATAGCGCTGTTGCATGCTGGTTTAAAAATTAGTTTGGATGCGCCGTTCACGCCGCGCTGGGTCCAAGCTGCCTACAGCGGTTGCTAAGAGTGTCTGCGTGGCGCCAAAACACGTCGCGTGTTGGGGGCCAGCCACCCGGCAAACCGCTGGGGCTGGCCGCACTCTAGTCATGCCATAAGCAGCTCATCGCACGATTCGGCGGCCTCATCCGTGCAAAATTGAGTTAGATGTGATGTCTTGAGCCATGGGGGTGCAGCCAATGGCGGGGGTGACCTGCTTGTCGACGTGGTCCACCATGTTGGTGTCAGAGAGGTAGCGGGGGATTGCTTCGAGGCGGGCGCTAAGGTCGGGGTGCGCGGCCGGCACGGCAGCGACTGCTGCGCTTGGCTGAGTGTTCGCGCCGGGCTTAGGCAGACCGCGGCACAGCTGCAGGAACAGATTCCTGCAGCTCAGGTCCGGGATGGCTGCATGGGAGACTGGGATGTCAGTGTAGACGGGCTGGCCGTGAAGGTTAAGCGGGTCGGCTACGTGCAGGGTGAACAAGTCGCGCACGAGGAAGCCCATTAGCAGGCTGCCGATCACCGCCCACTCGCTGCAAATTTTCACTCGTGGCAGCGCAGCGGCGGTCAAGAAGGCATCCCACAACAGTTGGGGGGGGTGCTGGGTGAGGTGGGCTAGCTTGCATTTTCGGCTGTGGTATGTGTTGTCCCTATCGCGGGCAGCGCAGGCCTCTCCGGAAGCCTTTCTTTCGCGCTGCGCGTCGGTGGGGTCTGGCTGTAGTGCCTCGTCGCGATCCAAACTGTCAGTGTCGGGGTCCTCCGGCACAGGCTTAGGCACTGTTCGTTTTTTCCTCGCCATAGAAACTAATAACGTGAAGCATTCACAGATACTGAGAATTGTTGGGTGTGTCACACATGCCAATTATTAGTAACCAAGGTTTTACAGTCGACATTTCACAGTCGATCCATTCCCAGCTGGAGGATGTGCCAAGGCGCAGCCGTGACAACAATGGGGGCTCTGTCGGGAGCTGGGTCAGGGCAGAGGACGACGCACAGCGACACCCATAATACTTAAGCACGCCTTGGTGACTACCTTCCTATCCTCCTGCACGTAGTCCTGGCACGTAACGCAGCAAAGCCACGTGTGGACCAGCAATGCAGCACGTTGCATTAGCGCTCATTATTACTCCAGGCTGTTATGGCCATGCGACAACATCCACCATGCACAAGTACGTATACACCAGGGCACCCCATGGAGCAGCAGATTGTGAACACACACAGCCTCCACACAGACAAAAACACCGCTTTGTAGTGGTACACACCTAGTGCGTTCGACTGCAATGAAAGCTCAAGGTTGAGGGCCGAGGTGCTGTAACTGGCTGAGACGCTTTGAAGTTCAGCGCCTTGTGTTTTCTACCACCTATGCACGTAGGCCAACAAGGTGTGCAAACAAGCTGACAAGGGAATGCTCCCTGACAGCCCCACTTGGCCCATCAACCCTAGCCCACTGCCTGTTGTGCATAGCCACCCATACCAATGCGTGGTGTGGCATCTACACCTGGGCACCTACAGTCTAGCAGCCTTGCCTTGCTGTGGACTTGACCAGCAGCTCACGTCCAGCTGACCCATTGGCAGCATCCCCTTCCCCTCCCCAACACCAGCCCCCGCGTGTCTTTGCGTGATTATGACGCATGTGCCGCATGCTGCACATTCAGTGCAGAGTAATCAGAGGACAGGGGCAAGTCTCCACAACCCCACCAGCAGGCCCCACCAGAAGGGCCACTCCTGCTCACTCTTTCACCATGCACCACACATCCTAATCATGACCTGGCAGCCACTAACCCCATAACTGCACTGCAGCTGCTGCTTCCGCCAGTCCAAAAACTGTTTTTTCTGCATGACACGTTGCGAGTAGAGGTGGGCGTCATCCACCCTCAACCTAGCATGTCCTTGGCATGCAGGCCGTGGCCGTGTTGACATGACATTGATGTGGGCGGTGGAGATGTGCACTCCCTGGTGAATGCCATTGACAGCTGTTTGTGGTGGCTGCCAGGTTGCTGCCACAGTGGTGTGCCCACACCTCACCAACTCAGCTGGTGTTTGAGGAAGGGTCAAGCCAGAGCTGGGATGGGCAGGTTGCCTAAGTTGTTGCAGTCGTGGCGTGGCCAGTGTGCCTGGGACCCCCTTGCTACCTCCCACCCGCCCCCCTCCCCAAACTTCACTGCCACCCCCACCCCCCAACACACCCCCCCCTGTTCAAGCTCCCACCTGACCGCACTCCCAACCCTGACCCCTGACCCCAACCCTTCACCACAACCCTAGAGCCCTGCTCCCACCCTGTTGCCAACCTAGCATGTCCTTGGGGAAGCCTGGAACCCCCTGTTCCCACTCACGATGAGCAGTCGTGAAAAGCCACCGTCCTGCTGCAATGAGTGCAATGATGTGTGATAGTATGACACCACCCTAGCAGGTGAAGCCACATGCCCCTCTCCATCCCTCACTGCGACATGCCTGCAGCCAGCTGTCATGCTGAACACATGCATACTGGGCGCAGGTGGCAGTCAGTTGCTGGGAGGGCCAAGTGTAGGGGTGCTGGGCCTGGCTGCCTTGTGTCGCAGCCGCATGCCCATCAAGTCACCCTCCTGCAGGATCAGGACAGCAGCCTCGTGTCAACCCACACCCAGGCTGCTGCTGCACTTGCCAGTCCCTCAACTGCTTGCTGCCCTGGCCCTTCATACTGGTGCCCCTGCCTGCAGCTGCCCCTGACTGTAGCCCTGACTGGCCCTGGGTGCTGGCCATGTAGGAGCATGTGAGGGTGTTGCGCCCTGCACCATCACCCTGACAGGCAGGCAGGCAGGCAGGCAGGCAGGCAGGCAGGCAGGCAGGCAGGCAGGCAGGCAGGCAGGCAGGCAGGCAGGCAGGCAGGCAGGCAGGCGGGGCTCAGGGCGCACCAGAGGCCGGGCCAGCTGGTCTAAATGCCGACCTCACCTGCATGACCCCAGAGGTAGCAGCCTGGGTCAGGGGTACACGGGAGGTGAGCACCCGCCTGCCTGCAGTCGACATTGCTGGGAACACATCTGACTTGAAACGCCACTTGGCTTGTGCTCCCCCAGCCAAGAGGCTGGTGCTGCTCCCAGGGAGCAACTGGCCTGCTGCTGACCCGGGCCCCCGCTCTTGAGCAGCATGTGAGCTACTTTGAGCTAGGGGCAAAGCCGGCAAGGCCAGCTGGTGCAGCCGCCGCTGTTGAATGGCGCGCGTGTCAGAGTTGTGTTGCTGTGAAGGCAGCAAGTACTGGGCTGTTGCCCCTGACTGGGTTTGGTTGTGCGGCTGGCCCGGTGGCAACAGGGCAGGCGGCGGGTGGGCAGGTATGGCAGAGTCAGACGGGGCCGGCGTGTGCAGCAGGGCATGGGAGCTCTGGAAGTTAGTGAGGGCGTCAGGGGTGCTGGCCAAGGTCAAGAAAGACAGAGGAGATGGAAGGATGCCAAAGTCTGCAGCTGCAGTGGGATCGTGGTCGACCTGGCTGGCCTGGCTGAGGCTGCCTGCTGTTATGAAGCTGGGCGGGGAAACAAGCGAAGCACTGGTGCGAGCAGGAGCCGGGGACAGCCTGCTGCCAGGCCCTCCTGCTGTTGGGGTAGGGCTTGGAGTTGGACAGGTGCTGCCTGGCAGCAGCAGGAAGATGCCGCTGTGGCGCCTGGTATTCAGCACCGGGGTGGGCAGGCCCATGGCTTGAGAGGCTGCCTGGCGCAGCACCTGCTGCAGGGCCAGCAGCTGCTCCACGATGACAAAGAAGGTGGGACGATCCTGCAGCCAGGCGAGGCAAGCCAGGGACGGCCGGCATCACTCACTGCCAGGGCAATGGGGCAGCATGACATACAGAAGACAGCACTGACTGACCTCATTCAGCTGACTGAACACTACCCAGATGCGTGGACTACTGCTACCTTGACTCCTACCTTGACCCCTACCCCTATCCCTATCCCTACCCCTACCCCTATGTAATACTGTGGGATTAGGCAGTAGGAATAACTGTGCACCCCTGCCCCTACCCCTGCCCCTACCCCTTGGCATGAAAGCCTGTAATCTCTGCCCTTACCTTAGGATTGCTAGCCAGGCAGGCCTCAGTGAGCAGCCTGAACTCCAGTGGGCAGGTGGGTGCCCAGTGCAGGCTGTGTGCGCCAGGGTACAGACGGGCAGCTTTGGCGGCGTCTGCGTGCCGGGTGCGGCTGCTGCCCGCATCTCGCTGCTTGACCAGGCGCCAGGGGGGGGTGCCATGGTACATCTGGGGTCAGCAGCCAGCACCAGGCGCCACACAGGCAGGCAAGCTGGAAGCCAGCCAGCAGGCGGCAGCAGGCGTGAACTAAGGCAAGCATGCTGGCCTGTGTGCACACTTCAGCGTTGCCTCTGCTCAGTGGTGTAGAATACAATAGCAGTACAGAGTCTCTACAGTGCGTCACAGCAGACATCATTGAGCAGTGGGTTGTGAGACACCAGCCAAGCAGTGGGCAGGCAGTGTGGCTGCAGGCCATTGGTCAGCCAGGTGTGGCTGAGGCCCTTCACCCTTCCTCACCTCATCCATGGCTGCTGACCTGCTGCTGCTGCTGCTGCACCCCCCTCACCTCATGCAGCAGCATGCCAAAGGAAAACACGTCAGCGGGCTTGGACATGATGCCGGCATGCATGACCTGCAGGGGAAGGGGCACGCCACTATGCAGCAGCTTAGCACCACACAGCACTGGATGCCAGCTGCCGTAGTTGGAAGGAGGGCTGGGTGACACAGCTGAGCGTGGGCTCAGGGGCATGGCACTGATCATGGGCACGGTCCTGACCTCTGGGGCAATGTAGCAGGCAGTGCTTGGGCGTGCGTTGGACACATGCTCCTGGCCGCCAGTCAGCTTCCAGCTCAGACCAAAGTCTGCGTGCAGAGCAGCCACAGCACTCTGACCAAGTCCATGGCTGGCAGGCCTGACTGCTGGCAGTCATCCGACCCACACAGCGTTCAGGGTGCCCCAGCTTGTGTCCAGGCAGGCTGAGCAAGCAAGCAGGGGAGCAGCAGCAGTACCGGGGCAGCGGGGCAGCAGTGAGAGTCTGCAGGGCTCGCTGATTGCCTTGCTGCCCTCACCTGCCACCTTGGCCACATAGCCTGACAGCGTGCTGCGGGCAGCGCGCAGCAGGATGTTGGAGGGGGTGAGGTCGCCATGCACCACGTTGCGGCTGTGCACATGCGCCATGCCTGCTGCGATGTCGGTGGCCAGCTGCAGCACATGGGCCTGGATGAGCAGGCAAGGATAGGAACACAGCAGGCAGGTGGAGAGGAGCAGAATGGGCACCCACAGCCTGCTACCACCCTGCTGCTGCCAGGCAAGCCACACCAGCACCATGCCCACCCCCTGCTGCCTTGCTCCACCACCCTGCCAGCCGTCTTGCCTGCCCCTCCCCCGCTCCACAGCTGCTGCCCACCATGATAGGCTGCGGCTGGTCAGCGGTCATGTCTTCCAGCATCCCGCCGTCCACCGCAGCAGTCAGCGTCCCGCCATCACAGAACTCTGCAGCAGGCACAGCAGCAGGGGCCTGGGCTGCTGGCAGCAGGGGCCTGCAGCTGTCACTACCACGGCCCCAGAGAGCAGCAGCAGCAGCAGCAGCATGAGGAGGCAGCTGGAGGAGCCACAGCTAGGCCACCAGTGGGGCAGGTAGGAGGGGAGCTGCAGCACAGCCTAAACTGATCTGAGCAACTATTGATTGCCCTGCTGCCAGTACCACCTTGGATGATGTAGACCTTGAACTCAGTGGGGTGCTTCAGGGGCTCCAGGGGGCTGAGGGAAGGGCCCGGGCCTGCAGGCAGTGTGGGCCAGGAGGGTGGCGGCAGAGCAGCCCCTTGTGGAGCCATCAGCTGGACAGCAGGGGAGGGGCGCCAGACAGTCAGGGGCGCCTGGGGCAGCCATGATGGCACACTGACTATAGCCAGCCTGGCAGGAGTTCAACAGGCCGGCAGGGACACGCAGCATCATGCACTGTCTGGAGACTAGGAAGGTGGACAAGGTAGACAAGGTGCCTGTCAGTGACGTGGGGCAGGTCAGGGTCAGTGGAGCCAGCCAGGTGCCAGGGTGGTGGTCAGGGTGCTCAGGGCTGTGGCCCCTCACACCTGGGTGGGTGGGTGAGCATTGGCTGCTGCCCAGGGTGCCGCTGCCCCCGCTGGCAGCATGGAGCACCTGCGCAGCCACACAGCACAGCAGTGAGGGGAGCAGGGGCAGGGGTAGGCAGCAGCTGGGCAGCAGCCTGAGGTTCACTGCCAGCTCCTGCAGCCCCTGTCTTGCTGGTGCCTGGCTAGCTGTGGGGCTAGGCAGGGCTGTTGGCACAGTCTAACCTGCAGGTCGTAGGCATAGGTGGCCACGATGTTTGGGTGCTGCATGGTGCGGCAGATGGCGGCCTCTGTCATGGCTCGCTGCTGCCGCTTGCTGACTGGCATGCTGGGCAGGGCCGTGAACACCAGTGTCTTCACAGCTACCGTCAGGCCCTTCCAGGTGCCCTGGGCAGGCAGGGCAGGGGGCGGTGGAGCGGTCACAGCTGGCTGGTGACAGCAGCAGGCGCTGGACACAGGCCACAGTCAGCACTGGCAGTGAGGGGCGACACAGCTGCACACTGACAGGGCAGAGCAGGCATGATGGGGCAGGGAAGGCGTGTGCCACTGGATGATGGGATACCACCAGTGCTGGGTGGTGCATGTTGCACAGCGGTGTTGGTCATGGTGGCACTGGCATGCCTCAGGCTGCGACCCCCTGTGGTATAGGGCTGCCAGGGTGGGGTGACGGCTTTGCAACAGCAGGCTGGGCGAGGTGGGCGGGAGGAGGTCGGGGTAAGGAGGGGTGAGGCAGGAGGGGTAGGGTAGCGTAGGGTAGGGGGGCCACACCTTGTAAACTACTCCAAACGCCCCCTGCCCAATGACACCTGCAGGCACACAGGCCACCGACACCTTAGTGAGCCGACACCTTGGCCAGTGCCTCTCAAGCCAGCAGACACTGCCTGGCATATGCCACGCGTGGCAAGCTGCTCTGCCACATGGCAGTGCTGTCACCCCACTGCTGCTGGCCCAAAACTCACCGACTCCAAAGCTGATGATGGTGATGGTCAGCAGCATGCTGGGTGTGATGATGGCACTGATGATGTGTGACGCACTGCACTGAGCTGCCATGGTCCAAGCCAGTGATAGCGGGTGACTCACAGAGGATCTCCACCTCCTGTTGCTGCAGCTCCTGCTGCATGTTGTTGATCATAGCATGAAGTTGCTGTGCCACGCCGGGCTCCTGCATAGATTCCTGCACAGTACACGGTGGCTCCACCCATGGCATGCTTATTAGACCCAGCCCCAAGTGCATACACAGGTGGCTGGAAGCACAGGTATGCAAGTGGGTAGGTATGCATCTGCGGAAAGCTGTGCATAACCAGCAGTGCTGTGTGCCCCCACCAGTACCAACCAACCACTGACCAATCAACCAACCACCTGCATGCCACCTGTGCATGCAACCAGAGGTTGGTTCATCATGGCAGCTCACCTGCATGCTTTCGCTCAAATGCACTTGGTTGATCAGCAGGTTCGCCAGCCCAGCTGCCGGCTTGTCAAAGCTGTCACTGCTGCTGCTATCATTGCTATCGCGCACAGCAAGCACAGAACACGTGGCTGCCTCCTGCCCCTGCTCTACATCCCTGGACCTGCTGTGCTTTGCAGCATCTGCATCTCCCCTGCCCTGCCCACCCTCCTGCCCACCCTCTGTGGGTGACATGCCAATGCCACCAGCTCTGCCCCTGCTAGGCCCCGCTGCAGGCTGTGCCACGCTGGCTGAGCTTAGGCTGCTTTTTGGGGTATGATTTTTGAACACCTGCAGCTCAGTTCAGGGGCAACAGCGGCGCTAAGGGACATGCTGTCCAAGTCCATTGCTCTTTGGAAGTGCTCTTTGGGAGTGCCCCTTCTGGAAGTTCTCTTTGGAAGTGCCCTTTGGTGTGAGTGCCCTTTGGAGTGCCCTTTGGTGTGAGTGACATCGCCTCCTGGGTATAAATAGGTACCAGCAGGTGTTAGTAGACACGAGCCTAGTGGCGCAATGCCTCCGAGGAAGCGGCCCAGTGCCGCGGAGCAAGAGCCGCTTCCGATTGAAAGCCCGCGAAAACAAGGTTCGTCGTAGTCGCAGTGTGGTCCGCTGCAACTATGCAGTCCAGTGAGCTCCGCGCTGCTCACATCGCTTCTGTTCATGCCAGCGCAGGTCCAAGCACCTCTCCAGGTAAACAACGCGAGGAGCGAAGGGCTGAATGGAAAACCCAGCGCCGACAGGTGCGCACCCCCGCCTTGTATGCCCCAGCACTGTTTGTGTCCCCGACTAGTTTGTGTCCCCGCATTGTTTCCCGGCCTGTCAAAGTGTTGCCTGTCATGTTGCTTGGCCGCAGGTCATTAAAGTCCCGAGTGGCGCCGTGCTGCGCGGATGCAAGAAAACCAAGCGCAAGCTGAAGGCGCACTTCCAGCTGAGGGCTGGGGTGCACA
This sequence comes from Haematococcus lacustris, assembly GCA_030144725.1. Lineage (NCBI taxonomy): Eukaryota > Viridiplantae > Chlorophyta > Chlorophyceae > Chlamydomonadales > Haematococcaceae > Haematococcus > Haematococcus lacustris. The sequence continues at coordinate 35,472 of JASKMD010000220.1, forward strand.
GCCAGCTCCACGTCATCGCCTCGCTATTTGTGCTGCGCATCTTGTTGACATGCCTGGTGGGCTACCCCACCCCGGGGTACCCCAGCGCCCATACACCTCCAGCAGTGCAGCCTCCCCGTGCACTGGATGCTGCCCCCTTGCCCCCACTCCCCCTGCGTGTCCCTGCCCAGCCAGCAGCCCTGGCTATGGATTGGGAGCCTGAGGCTGAGCCAGAGCCGGAGCCTGAGCCAGAGCCAGAGCCTGAGCCTGTCGCAGCACCACCCACACTGCGCCCACCCAGTGCCCGCATTGCTGCCCGCCACCCCCCACCAGCAGCTCCCACTGGGCCACCCATGCCCCTGGACAGCGAAGACCCAGTCATGCTGCAGCAGCTCAAGGTCTTCTGCCTGTACTTTGCCAACACAACCTTCCTCACCCCCTACAACCAGCTGCAGCGGCGGCTTGGCCGGCCTGGGCAGAACAAGCACTTCAGCCTAAAGCCAGCCTTTGATGACCCCAGCAACCAGGAGCTACTGGCCAAGCTGCAGCAGCTGGGCAGCGCCAACTTCACCGGTGACCACAACACCATCTGTCATCACTCCATGCAGCTAGCGGTCGCCATGCAGCAGCACTACTCCAACCCAGGCAAGTGGTGGAGGTGCATAGACTCTGGACCTGGACTTTGACATAGACCTGACCTGACCTGACCTAGACCTGACCAGACCTGACCATGACCTAGACCTGACCTGACCTGACCATGACTCTGACCCTGACCCTGACCTGCATGCATGCAGAGCGGTATGTCAAGCTCTACGCCAAGGCAGCAAGGGCCATGCTAGGATGGAGCGGTGAGGAGGCTCAGCTCTTCATCAAGCTGACGTGTGGGTACAGCCTCAACACTGACAGCCCCGAGCTACAGGCTGCCCACCTGGACAAGGCGCATGTCATCGACCTGATAGAGGAGGCAGCCAAGCAGCGGAGACTGCTGGCCCTGGAGGAGGGGGACTCCTTGCAGGACACCGTGCCCCTCCCCTGCCGCATGCGCCATGCGGTGCATGTGTGCAGGTGCCTGGAGCAGTGGCAGCAGCCCCCCACCCCACCCGTGCCAGGGCAGCCAAAGCGTGGCGGGCGTAGGGTAGGTCCTAGGGTCCTGACCTGCCCACCCCCCTTCACCCTCACCCCCTTGGCCAGGTTAGGAATCCATTTCATCAAGGTGGACAGCAGGGTGTTGCACGGGGTGTGCCAGCAGCTGGGGCTCACAAGGGAGTCAGAACAGGTGTTCTGCACAGAGCCAGCCCGCAGCAACCATTGGAACAGGTGGTTCAGCACAGGCAAGCTGGCCAACCAAGGGTTTAAGTTCGAGCGGACGGTAGAGACAGACGGTGTCAGTGTATGTGTGCACTACACCCGCCCCCTCCCAACCCCTCCTGCCGCACCCTCAGCAGCAGGCCCCTCCAGCAGCACCAGCAGCCCAGCGGCAGCCCCAGGTGCAGCAGCAGTAGTGGCCCATGAGTTGGGACTGCCCCGCATTGGCAAGGGCCTAGCTGAGCAGCGTAACTTTGTGTTCAATCCAACCACTCAGATTGGGGTGGGCATTGACCCTGGCGTCACCCAGGCAGTCAGTGCAGCCTCAGGGGTGTGGGATCCAAGGACAGGTCAGCTGCTGGCAGACCAGCTGCGCCGGTGGAAGCTGACCAAGGGCGAGGTCAAGCATGGCAGCGGCCTGAACAATGCCCGCCGTGACACAGAGCGGTGGCTGGCACCCATCAAGCCCCACCTCCAGCACCTGGCAGCAGCAAGCTCAGCCGGCACCTCCCTGGTGGCCAATCTGAAGCACATCACCGTCACCCTGGCCACCTGGGATGCGGTGTGGGAGGTGTACCTGGACCCCAAGTGGGCAGAGCAGCGGCTGAGGCTGTACGGAGCTCAGGACCGGACAATGGAGCAGTTCTTCAAGAAGGTGAGGGTGGGTGGGAGAGAGGAAAGGTCAGGGACTGAGAGATGCTGGGAAGAGTAGCTGACTGTGCCATGCCTAACCTGGTGCCACCATGTCAGCCATCATGTGTGAGCCTTGCGTGCATGCCTGCAGTTGGAGGAGGACATGGCGGAGGTGTCAATGGAGCGCCATGGGCGTGCCAAGCAGCTGGTGGTCTTCTTTGGCGCAGCTAGCATTGGCACTGCGGGAGGCTGGGGTGCTGATGCGGTGCTGCGGGCCTGCCGCAAGGTGGTGTGCAGGCCCAGGGGCACAGACCAGCGGCGGGGCAGGGTGGTGCTAGTGGATGAGCACCGCACCACCCGGGTCAGCTCAGCAGTGAATGGCCAGCAGCCCTGTGAGAGGCAGCTGAACAAGCGCAGGGCCACCAGGCCTGCAGGTTGGAAGCCCCCAGCAGGGCAGGTGGAACAGCGCCTGCTGCGCCCAGCATGGAGCCAGCAGCGTGACCAGCCGGTGCGGGGCATGATGTGGTGCCCGGTAGTGGCCCCCCGCAGGCCCCCACAGGCCCCACGCAGCAGCCAGGCAGCCTCACAGGCAGCAGCCTCAGAGCCTGGGCCCAGCACTCCCCTGCCAGCCAAGCGCAGCAAGCGCACCAAGGCTGAGCCAGAGGCAGCTGAGCCCACAAAGGCCCAGGGCAAGGCTGCCAAAGCCAAGCCAGCACCACAGCCAGGCAGGTGGCTGGACAGGGACTGCAATGCGGCACTGAACATGCAGCGTATTGGGGAGAGCAGGTGGCGCCCACTGGAGCTGTGCTGGTGGCCAGAGCAGGGGAAGCTGCCAGCCAAGGGCAAGGAGTACCCTGGCCTGGGCTACAAGCGGCTGCGAGACAAGCCACCCCAGGCCCAGCAGCAGCAGCAGCCTGCTGAGGCACAGTAGTGTGTGCCCCCCCCCCCACTTGAAGCTGTCATCAGCTTTCAATTAGTGCATGTCTTGTCATGCCAACTCTACAGTGTAGCCCTAACGGGTCAGGCAATGCTATAGGTGGTAGGCGACCGTGACCATGTGTATGCCATGTGTATGCCATGTGTATGCCATGTGTATGCCATGAGCATGCCATGCGATGGGAACTCCACACAGACAAAAACACCGCTTTGTAGTGGTACACACCTGGTGTGTTTGACTGCAATGAAATCTCAAGGTTGAGGGGCGAGGTGCTGTTTGGGGTATGATACTGATGAGAAGAGTAAAAAGTGACCACGGCCTGCTCCCACCAGCCAACCTGCTTACCTCTTCCACCATGGTATTGCTGTCTTCCACCCTGGCTAGCTGTTCTTCTGGGTTGAATGCCCTAGACATAGCGCTGCTGGTCCACGGCAGCGTGCTTTGGGTCACGCTGCTGGCTGTGCTCGCTGAAGGCTGAAAATCTTTTTTGAACGCCTGCAAGAAATTTTGGGATGAGGGGAGGTAATTATTTGTTTCACGACTGGCCACACCACCCCTGGCGGGTGAGGCCAGCTCTTTATCTTGTGAAGCAGCAGGGCCACGCATGGCTCTACCCCGGTTTTGCCGGACGGCCGGCTGCAATAAGAAGGGATCTGCGGCATGGAGCACAAGATGGAACAACAGAGTGGTTGACTGGGCATGGGGACAATGTCGGAGTTGGCTAGTCAACCGTGTTGGCAGCTCTCAGGCTCTTTGTGCTGCTGCTACTGCTGCTGTAAATACATTGGTTGACAGACAAAACAAGCACAGCAGAGGGGTGCACGTAAGCACGTAGGGGGTGCAAAACAGCACAGTCAACCCTTGAAGGACCTGGGTTTTGACAAATAGTAGTTTCTCATGGGTGTAGAGTGTATAAAGCCAATCCGTGACACAATGTGGCAATGCCCCCATGTTTTATTGTTTGTGTAAAGCGGCATCCTGGAAGTCTCATACCAACGATGGATCATGCTGAATTGCTACGTGAGGCTGCTCTGCTGGTTGCTGGCACCCTACCTTCACCAGAAAGAGTGATTCTCTGCTGCACTCTCTCACCTTGCAGTGGCTCAGCTAGACGATTCAGATTGCTGTCAAAAGGATTTGAGAGCCGGCTCCAGCTGCTGATGAGCTGGGACAACCTCCGGCCACGATTCACCTTAGTACCGGCAGCTACAGACATAAGCAGCATAACATGAAGTGCGTAGAGTGATGCTGGGAGCAAGCAATGATCGCCTCTGCATCAGCTTGGCTCCACAGTTGTGCCCAACCACAGCAGCAGCAGCAGCAGCAGCGGCGATTGCAGCAGCAACCAGGCCTGGCAAGAAGCAGTGCGCATCCCACGATGAGGCAAAGGACATCAAAATGCATGCGACTTCATTCCCTCTGCTACACATCCTCAAACTTCCACTGCTCTGCCCCTGACAGGCACGGGCAGTTGCCCACATGACAAGCTCAAACAAAGCTGTCGGCGGCAAGGTCTGCCGCACACTGGCTTCAGCTAGTGCTGCTAATGCTGTAGGTGCATGCAGGTCGCACCTGGGTCATGAGGGGCTCTTGGCAGCTCTGCCTGGACCCCTGCCCTGGTGTCAGCCTCCAGGCTTGCCTCAGCGTCTGTTACAGGAGCTGTGGTAGCCGGTTGCTCCTTTCGCTGCGCCCACCATGCCCAGCATCCAACACCTGTCAGAATGAACACTGGAAGCAGCCCCACAAGAAGGCCCAGCTTGGCCACAATAGCCTTGTCAGCAGCTGATGTCGGCGTGTCAATGCCCTGTGGTGAGGCTTCCGGCAAAGAGGCAGCGGTGGGGGGTGGCAGGCAGGGGAAGGGCAGGCCCAGGGCTGCATCTCCTGCTGCCAGGGACAGCAGCGTGACGTCCACCCCCAGGAAGCTGGCCTCGCCCAGGGCACTGGAGTACACCATCAGCTCAGGCGGCAGGGCACTGCCGGGCACCTGCAGCAGCCGGGCCAGGCAGCAGGGGCCAGCTGGGCTCACACGGCACTGGGCACACGTGATGTGCCTGTGTGGCCAGGGCCGCTGCCAGTGGCAGGCAATACAGGGGGCTGGCCGGAGCTGAGGCAGCAGGAGGCCACCTGCCTGCTGTCAACAAGGGCTGGTGTGCTGCGCTGCCACACTCCCGCCCTACCCAGTGCTGAGCGCTGGGCTCCCCCAGAAGAGGGCCTGGGCAGGGGCCTGGTGTAAGGGCACACACCTGGGGCATGGAGTGGAAACCTGACACTTGCTTAACTGCATCAAAGGCTGCTGGCCACAGCACCACCTGCACCGCCTGCTGCATCGTCAGGCTCAGCTGGTCCCTGCAGACCAGCACAGCAGCTGCCAGCCTGGAGCCAGTGCTGACAGTGCTCAGGGGCCAGGGCATCAGAGCAGGGGCCAGGGCAGCAGAGCAGGGGGCAGGGGGCAGGGGGCAGGTCTTCAGCTTCAAAGCAGGCAAAAGCACGCATGCAGCGCTGTAGGTACAGCCAGGGCATCAGCAGCCAGGTGGCTTGCCGACCTGTTCAGGATGAATGGGCCGGTGTAGGGAGCCAGCTCGGGCTTGACCAGCGTCTGTGCCAGGGCCGGTGCTGACTGCGGCGCCCCGTTCATGATGACCAGGTTGCCTGCAGGGGCGGGGCAACAGGGGCAGCAAGGGGGCTGCACAGGGCCAGCAGCGGTTGGGAAACAGCACACTGCTGACGGCTGGCAGCTGCTAGGCAGAGTGTAGCTTTAGTCGAACACCTGCCAGGAGGCTGCTGTGAGGCTGGTGGGTGTGGCCTGCACAGCCTGGCACCCAGTGGGCCCGCCTCAGCCCTCCCCAGCAGTTAGGTGTGCATGACTCACGCAGGGTCAGGCTGGCCGCAGAGGTGAGGAGCAGCCGGTCCGTCATGCCCTGCCAATCCAGCACTGTCATCACGCCCGGCCAGCCTGACAGCGTGACGGAGCGGCTTAGGCTGACTGAGGCCAGCCCGGGGGGAGGGCCGGCACCTGATGTGCCTGACATGTTACTGCCGCTGTTGTTGCTGCTACTGCCCGGTGCAGTGCTGGCTGCTGGCAGGGCTGCTGCCCAGTCGGCTGCGCTCACTGACATGTTGTTGAGCAGCACCAGGTACTGCGCTGTGCTGCTGCCCACCAGCGCCTGTATCAGCTGTGCAGGGCTGGTGATCCACAGGATGCTGGGGAAGGGCGGGACGGGGTTGCTGAACAGCTTGCCATAGTCAAGAGGGGGGCATTGCGAGGGGGGCATGCCAGGCTGGGTTTCTGAGCTGATCATTTGGGTGTGTTTGAACAGCACGCCAAAGGCACGTGCCTGGTGGACAAATCCACCTTGCTCCCAAGTGCTGGAGTCGAACGAAATATTCTGCAGATAGCATCATGACGACAAAACCGTAGCAAACATCCACATGTTACATAGGAACATAGGGATAGTGCACGTGGGTCAGGGAATGGGAGTCTGGCAGTTCTGGTGGCAATATGAGGAGTCACTCCACCTGTCACACTCATATAGATTACTGCCTGGCCTGCCTACTCCTTTGTGCAGTGCAGAGGCCATACCTTTGCAGCAAACATATTGATGGTGACCCCTGGAGCACATGCAGGGTCTTGCTTGAACCAGTGGGCTGCTGCTGCTACGGTGGGGAAGGGCCTGCATAGTTGAAAAGAATGTACATGAGCGTTGCGACACAGTAGCGCCCCAGTAGGCTGCTGCTGCTGCTATGTCAGGAAGGCATTTGCATGATGGTTGAAGTCTATGCTGCATAAGCAAGAACAGGCAAGCAAGATCTACTGTACTATTTCTCAGCATTCTTGGGACCCTGGAAATTAAAAATTGAGTGTTGAGTCCCGAGGCATGTGAAGTTCCAGCCAGGGGTAGAGGCACATACTTAGGCAACCTTCAAGACCACAACATGGGATGACTGGTACCTTACTCCTTAGCACGACTAAAACATATGGGTGCTTTACTGTACTGCTTGGCAACTGGGTTCCTGGTGGGGCTGCAGGACTAGGCGGCATCGTCATCGCGACGTCATGTTTGTGACCTAACAATAGCGTTCCCAAGTGGGCTTGAACCCATGACCTGGTGGGTTCCACCCAAGACTGAGGCTGGTCATCGTGCTAGCCGCATTGTAAGTGCCTAGCTCACAGACCACATATATCATACCAGAGTGGTGTGTGTGTGTGTCATGTCATGTGATGCTTTCCATATTCTTTGGTTTTTGATCAAGTATTTTTTCCAAACCCGCAAAGACCTGATGACAAACTTGTGATGCGCAATGCTATGGCATTGTATGGTAGGCCTTCCGATATCCAATATGGTTTTCCGATATCAGCAGCAGCACCTCATAACAATGTTTACCAGCATTGCTGCGATGCATCCATTGCACTAGCTGGTTGATAGGACTAGCAGTGCTAGGAGTTGCCTACCGCTGACCGAGTACACTTACGAGTTGTACTGTTGGCTCCAATACCTCAAATAGCGGATGACGCCACATGGAAGCACCATCGTGCACTTCGTCACAATCACACTCTGCAGTGATGCATTGCACCTGCACGCACACGCACACCAACAGTGGCTCGCAATGCATCATGGCATAAGGATGCATGCACTTGGCAAGGGTCAGGCAAGGCATGTTGTTGCTGTCGGACAGGGTAACCACTGTCTTGCACTGCTTGGTGTCTCACCTCTCTGCGCTGACAGCCCATATGCCCCAGCCAATGGAACCCCAGGGCATGTTGCTGGCTCGCCCCTGCAGTGCAAGGACAGCAGCAGGGCAGGGCGCGCCATCAGCAGCACAAAGCATGGCCTGCTCCCAATTGCATCACATACGGCCAGGTGAGGGAGCACAGCACACCAGGCACACCAAGCAGCGCAACCGCAGACCCCTAGCCCCAGACGCACCATGGGCAGGTCCTGCAGCACCAGGCCCTGGAAGGTGAGGGTGCCCCGCAGGGGGTCCACACGCCACACAACCTGCGCAGCGGGGCAAGCAGCCACGGGGCTGTGCATCCACCATCAGCAGGGCAGTGACATGGCATCGGAACAGCTGGCTGACCCCTGATAAGCTCAGCCCCGCCAGAGGGGCAGCAAGAAGGTCACTTGGCTGGCCAGTGCTGGAGGAGCAGCATGGTAGTCAGGGGGAGGAGGGCCATGCAGCCTACCTTCCCATGCAGGCAGTCCATGCTGAGCTGGATGGGCCCGTCAGGGCTGACTGGCGACAGCTGGGCCATGAGCCGCACGTCCCTGCAGGACCGGGCCACAGCAGGCTTGAGGCAGCAGGCGTGGGGCGCACGCTCAGCAGCCCAGTGAGGGAGCTGCAGGCGCCTGCATGGCTGGTGAGGATGGCCCTGGCCTGGCCTGCATGTTGGCTGGGCATGCATGCCCACCTGTAGATCTGCAACACAGTGTCTGCTGCACTGCTGGGGATGGCAAGGCTTGCATCCAGCACTATTATCACCCTGACCGCCACTGCCTGCAAGCTGACTGTGGCTGCGGCCAGCTGCGCCCACTGTGTGACATGCTGCACTGCACACTGGGCCAAGCCTGTGCCCTGACTGTTGGTGTCGCTGCTGTCTACTGCGGCTTCACTGCTGCAAGAGAACTCCACGCCGTTCAGCTGCAGCTGCGTCCCTTGCCACGCAGGGATGAAGAGCAGGCCAGGCAGCACCTGGGGCAGTCAGAACACAGCCAGGTGAGCATCACACTCCTCATTGGGCTGACACCATCGCGAGTCTTTCATACCTGCAGACCGGACAGCTGTTGCACTTGCAGCTGGCTACAGACTACAGATTGCAGTTGAGCCAGCCAGCTGCAGCTGCACTGCACTGACACATTAGTCAGCACCAGCTGTGCCGTCGCTGTGCTCAGCTGCACCAAGCCAGGCAGTGCCAGCAGTCGCGATACAGCTGAGCCATCACTGGTGTTGCTGGCTGATGCTGTGCTGTTGTCTGCTATCAAGGTTGTGCTCGCTGTCAGCACGAGGTTCTGCAGCACCAGGCTGCTCCCGCCTGCAAGTGCATGGGCCACTCCTGGTCGGGTGTTGAATAATAGGAGCGGGCTAGGGCTGCGAGGGCGTGGCGTTTGACTGGCAAGCGGGCGCTGTACCTGGTACAAGAATGGGGTCCGCTGAGGGCTGGCATACGGCGCGCTGGGCGTTGCTTTCAGAGGGACCAAGAGCGGTGCCAGCAATTGTCGTGACAACAGGTCCGCAGGAGTCCAGCCAGCTCGGCCCAGATTCGACAGGTGCAAGCAAGTGCGTCAAAAGGCAGGCCAATGCCAGCTTCAAAACGCCCCATAGATACATCGCTGCGGCAATGGGGTCATGGCATCAAATTGCAGCCTAGGGTGGAGTGCGCTACATATCTTCGCGAACTAAATACAGATGGCAAGGATGCGTGTTAATCTACGATTGCTCTCAGGCTTGCATGTATAGCATGTTTAGATAGCTTCATGCTTCGGGTTTGGGCTGTAAGCTTATAGGCAGGGATTCGTAGACTTTGTGAGTATCTAGGAGCAGGCAGGAACAGAGCCGAGGTTGACAGGAGTCATCAACATTGTGGACCTTTGGCGGTGTGCTTCACCCTGCTCATCTGGGTACCCCTCGTGACCATCATCAACATCTTCATGACATAACGCTTGCTGGATAAGGCGCAGCTGCAGCATTAGCGCCACCATAGCAAACATCACACTTAAGTGCCACTATTGCTGGGTGGAGTTGGGAATCTTCATTGTTTGCGCTCTATTCAAAGTAACAAGACATGGCTCGCTTAACATCCCGTCTGAGTCATGTTGTCTCACACACGCCTCCCTTGAGCATTGCCATTCACAATGAGTTGGGGCACCACCTTCATGGCCAAGTCAATGGGCAGCGCAAAGTTGATGCCGCTGCCCCGGCCCTGCAAAATGACACCAGGTTGTAGGGAGGATAGGAAGAAGGCCGAGGAGGAGGAGGAGGAGGAGGAGGAGGAGGAGGAGGGGGCGGGGAAAGGGGTGGCAAGCGCGCAGGTGTGATAGGAGTGCAGCATCACCCTTATGATGATGACGGTGACAGTGAAGGCAGTGGTCATGATAGCATTGGAGGTGCTGGTGAAACTGCTGCCTTAACGCCACTCTCATCATCCAGCACACATCTGCAACGTGATGTAGTGTGATGCTTTGCCAAGTACTCACTGAGCCGATTCGGGTGTAGGCAGCGGAGTTGATGCCCACCACCCGCGCAGAGGAGTCCAGCAGAGGGCCGCCACTGCTGCTGACTGTGATGCTGGCATCGGTCTGCAGCCATGCTTGTGAATGCTCTCACAACTCTTGCATGGGTGTGGGTGCATGGCCAGCTGGCTGTCAGCATGGGCTACATTCTATATACCAATTTGTTTATTTGTCATGTGTCCAAGAAAGTCAAGCTATGAACCTGAGGACATGAACCAGGTCCATGCACCCTTTGAGCTATACATCATGCATCTGGGCAAACGAAACGAAATGAACAAGAATGCGCCTGTATTCAGCAAGCCTGTACAAGCCTCCAGGCGGAAGCCCCTCCCTTAATGCATGCTGGTCCTGCCAGAGTAAGGTTCTTCTTCTTCTTCATCATCTCTTTCTTGCAGTTCTGCCTTTCATACATGCATGCCAGCTGGCAATGGCCTCACTCTACCTAGACCATAGTTTCACATCTGCTTCTTGTGCATTGGCCGAGCAGCGGTTGGGACTTGGCTTTGCCTATGACTGGGTCTAGGTTTGCTGGTGTTCGATGTGTGTGCGAGTGAGTCAGGGCTCAGCAGCCGCCACACCCCACCTGGATAGCCCCATAGATCAGGGTGCCCACCGGCGAGGGGATGCTCCTGCCCACGCCACTGACAACGCCGGCCGTCAGTGAGCGAGGTAACCCCGCAGGGCTGCCAATGGCGAACACAGACTGCCCCACCTGCGTGTATAATAACAAGTAGCACTGCTTGTGCTAAGCAGCTCTGTGGAGGAGTGGCCCTGCTGTTGTTGCTGCTCAATGGCGGCAATGCTATAGGTGGTAGGCGACCGTGACTATGTGTATGCCATGTGTATGCCATGTGTAGGCCATGAGCATGCCATGCGATGGGAACTCCACACAGACAAAAACACCGCTTTGTAGTGGTCCACACTTAGTGTGTTCGACTGCAATGAAGGCTCAAGGTTGAGTGCCAAGGTGCTGTTGTTGCTACTCCTCTCTCCTTCTTTCCGTCTGGAGGGGGACCAGCTCCCTTGTTCCTTTCTTACATTGATGTGGTTTCGATCCTATGACCTCTCAAATGTACGAGTCACCCATGACCAAAGGAGCCACTCACTGCACAACGGGGTGGGATCCTCCCCTTCCTCTCAAGCATCGTCCTAAACCTGATACTCACCCCCTCCCTTCTGTCCAGCCTCATGGTTGCACATGAATGCACATAAGCGGCATGGTAGTGCGCATGGGGTCAAAGGGACCTCCAGGTTGGACTCAGCAGCTCTTGCATTCCAATGCTGTATCTCATGCCCAAGCTCTGATATAGCCCACAGCCAGCAGGCTATTCAGCCGGCCAGGTATATGCAGACCAGTTCCAGGTCCGGAGGGCATCTGAGCAGCCCACCCAACCCCTTTCTGTGCGAGCATCGCTTTGTAGCCCTCTCCATAACACCACCAGGCAGGGCTTCTTGGTGTGCAGGCCCTGGCTTGCACCCTCTCTCACACTTTGCACACAGCTCAAATCTCACTCAACATGTGTGTCATCCCGGCATGCAAGGGTCAGGATGGAGGATGACAATGCAGCCTGTTTGTTCAGTCAGCACTCCCCTCCCCCGCCTCCCCATGCGCCCCATGCAGCTCAGCGTGACCCCACACCATCATCTTTCCACGCAGGCCACCGTGCCCCCTACACCCCAGCCCCCCCTCCCTCTGTACCCGGCACATGCCTATCAGGTTTTTCTTTTGGTTTCGCCCTGATGCATGATCTAAGTGACAGGGCATAAGTTCATACCCTGGATTTTATAGCTCGGCCTTACCGTACTCTCCCGATCGATTCCCTATCCCGAATTGCATTTTGTCCTTCCGGGATATGGTCAAGCAACAAGTTGACCTTGACGAAAGTGCCAGCAATGGACCAGTTTGTCAAGCAGCAGTGATTGAGAAGCGACTACCTGGGAGACCTCGCAAGTTGTCTAACTTTGGGCCTTCCCCAGGCCGCAACCCTGGGCACGGCTGGGGAACAGGCTGGGCTCACCAGATAGGCAAGGGTGGCGACTAGGCTGGCAAACATGTCGAGGGGGGAGGCGGCCGGTCATACACGGGCAGCCGGCCAAGGCGGGGTGCTTGCTTTGGCCAAGGCAACAGCATGGGTGGCTGCAGGAGCACGCAAGTTGGAATGCTCCGAGGCAGATGATGAGATATGCCGTCACTGCCAGCAACGGCAGGAGGACCACGACTTTATGAGCAAAGCTCAGTGCCCAATGTGACGTGGTCAGGTGATAAGGCCACTAGAAAAGAGGCCACGACAGTTGACTATGTCGATTACATGATTTTGATGTGAGATTAATGAGGTGGGAGGCTTGATTATTTCTATGCACGAAGTCGTTCTCAAAATTGACTTTAGACGTATTTTGGCCATCGGGGAACTTGAAACAATGAAAGTTTTGGCTCGGGAATCGATCGGGAGAGTACGGTACCTCAAAACATCGCTCAGGTAGAAATTTGAACGAACACAGCGCTAAAACACGCAAAATCGCAGGGTAATTCACAATTTCTGTAGCGCAGTGCGAGGTAGTGAAGCTCGCAAAGCGACCATTTCATAGCTCCAAAGGACCCCTGAAATATGGTGTTTTACAGCGAACGCTATATATAGCGTGAAAAAAACAGTGATGCCTATCCTATGCCCCTTACAACTCAGCCTGCCCCCTACCGCACCCTACCCCACCCTCTCACCACCAGGTCAGCAGAGGTCCCCATCCTGGCGGGCTGTAGAGCGGCAGCTGCCTCCACTACCAGCACAGCGAGGTCGGTGAGGGTGTCAGTGGCTAGCAGGCGGGCGGGGTAGGTCGCCAGCGGCACCCCGTTACTGCCACTCAGCACCACACGCAGCTCCTGGTTTAGAAAGCAGCGGCAGCAGTGGCCGTGATAGCAGTGGCGGCGGTGGCAGCAGTGGCAGCAATGGCAGCACCGGCAGCAATGGCAGCAGCGGCAGCAGTGGCCGTGGTAGCAGTGGCGGCGGTGGCAGCAGTGGCAGCAATGGCAGCAGTGGCAGCAGTGGTAGCATCGGTGGCGGCATCGGTGGCGGTGGTGATGGCAGAGGCGCTGTGTTGAATCCTACAGCTGGCAAGGGTGTTGTTCATTGCAGACAGCATCACCCGCACAGTCCAACTGCCTGCAAGAAGACCTTTAGCAATTGTTTGGGGACTTGGTTGTGCTACCAGCCACCCACATCACTGTCCTTGTCCAGCTTGGAGATGCAGCGGTAGTTTGTCACCACATGACCAGCGGCGTCCCAAACAACGCCTGACCCCACCCCTGCGAAGCCATGAGGGAGGACACACGTGCATGGCCCTGCACTGCCCTGTCAGCCAAACGCGATCAGACCAGACCAAGATGGCCCTACACCTAGCCTAAATACATTGCTAGATAGCCATGTATTTAGGCTACAGCACTAAGTTCAAGGGGATACCCCACTGGCTGGGGTGTGCATCAGTGATGTCTAGTATTAATGTACGTTCCTTCTGGATGTCATAAAAACAGATTGTGATCAATATCCCAAGAGTTTTGCAGTTGTTTGGAGCAAGCAGTCTGTGTTGGCCGCGGCCAAGCAACGCTGGTTGGCGCTGGTGTGCATGAGAAGTGGACGGTGCTTCCCCCCGTGGCCTAAGGTTCACAGGGTGGGTAGACAGGTGGCCAGGCAGGTGGGTAGACCGGGACTGCAATGCGGCACTGAACATGCAGCGCATTGGGGAGAGCAGGTGGCGCCCACTGGAGCTGTGCTGGTGGCCAGAGCAGGGGAAGCTGCCAGCCAAGGGCAAGGAGTACCCTGGCCTGGGCTACAAGCGGCTGCGAGACAAGCCACCCCAGGCCCAGCAGCAGCAGCAGCCTGCTGTGCCCCCTTAGTGTGTGCCCCCCCCCACTTGAAGCTGTCATCAGCTTTCAATTAGTGCATGTTTTGTCATGCCAACTCAGTGTACAGTGTAGCCCTAACGGGTCAGGCAATGCTATAGGTGGTAGGCGACCGTGACCATGTGTATGCCATGTGTATGCCATGTGTAGGCCATGAGCATGCCATGCGATGGGAACTCCACACAGACAAAAACACCGCTTTGTAGTAGTACACACCTAGTGTGTTCGACTGCAATGAAAGCTCAAGGTTGAGGGCCGAGGTGCTGTATTGGGTTGGTAAGGTCGCGCGAATGGCTACGGCATCGTAACAAGAGTCCCGGTGCAGCCCAGTGCCCAACCTCCTGCCTATCAACCTGCCTGAGACGACGTCGCGACCTGTGCGGTCAGATCTCGTGTTGACGATCGTGACAACGGAGCCGAACGACGACTCGTACACCCGCGTAGCGACATCCTCGTCCACCAAGGCGCCGTGCGCCACTCGTTCACGCCCTCCAACGAAGAGCAAGGGGCAGAGCAGCATTGCAGCTCTCCGCGACGGCATCGGTCGGGGTTTCGACATGAGCTGCCAGTTTGCGCCCTGCTGGCCAGCGGCCATACAGAGAACTCTCTTGTTGGTGGGACATGCGCATCGCGGCGATCTGCGATCGCACAATGGCGGCTCGCTTAATGGTCATCGCAACACCCGTCATGGGAAAATCCCCAAAAGGGCTACTGCTGGTCACCCCCGCCATTGGCCCCGCAATTCACTTTTTGGCACCGTCTTTGATCCGCTGCATGTAATTCTTCCACCGTTGGGCTCTACATCTCACCACGGTGTCGCTAGCAGGTTAGGCCCTCTTTTGTCAATTGTACTGCATTGTCTCGACGACATGATTGGCTTCGCAATGTCATTCTCCGTCAGTTTATATGCGTGTCGCAATAGGAAAGATTGATTTTTGGCCGGAGGCATGTCCGTGCCGAGCAGCCTTTGCTGCCGTCGGACTGGCAACTCGCGATTACTTCCCAGGCAAGCACGGGGTGCTGTTTCTCTATGCGTGTTGCATAAGATGCTAACACATGCAATCAATTTTGCTGACCTACACAGGTGCTTGGCTGTTTTGAGGATCAGCATTAAACCCACATCAGCCCAAGGCTCTTCCAAGCAGCTGTGGAGTTAGGCAATCAGCCCATGAAAACAGTGAGCTGGAGGTGAGTACGGTTGTAATATACGTCACTTAGTCTAGGTCAGTTTGATGTTCGTGTGAACACTTGCGCAACGCATGACAGGCATGAACAGGTGAGGGAAGCACATAGCAACCCCCAACCTGATTTTCATGCATTGTTTTAGATAGGTAATGTCTCCTATGTGGGCCTGAAATGGTTATGTGTATTTTGCTGCATGATGCCATCCAAAAGATACCAGTGCCCAACCCAGCCCAGCCCAGCCTGATTTGGTGCCATAGGGCATAGGCAGCAAGGCAAGGTGCTTAGCAGTCCCGTAGTGAGTAGCTATAGCAAGGAGGTGCAACCAGTCCTTGCTTGTTGTGCACATAGCATAGGTGGTGTGTGAGGCATGAGTCATTGTGCTGTGGTGGTGGTGGTGTGTTGTTGAGGTGGTGTTGCCACCTTCTTACATCAATGCATGTGCTTAGCATTAGTGATACATGTCTTTTGTAGTGGTGTTGCAAGGCGTTTGAGCATCGAGACATGTATTGCTGTAGTGATTTTGCGTTACAAGTGCCTGCTGAAGTTGAGGGAGAAGGTTGAGGCACCACGGCACATGTAACACTGAAAGCCAAAGCCATCCCGAGCCATCCCGAGAACATAGTGCCAAGTGATGATGTAGTGATGTCATGATGCAGCTTGTATTTGCATAGAGTCATGCCGCGACGTAAATGAGGTAAGGGGTGCCAGCTGGCTGACTTGTGCGCATACTCACAAGTTATATGCTCCATATTCTGACATGCAAGCAGGCGTACTGCACTTGAGCCGTTGGCTTACGGCGTGCGTAGAAGGATTACCAGCCTCGCCTTATGATGTGCGTGAGTCTTTTAGGAGCGGAAAGCACAGGTCAGGTTTGGGCGGGCGCCGATCTGAGCTAGTGTTTTGCGGCTGCTGGGTGCCGCATACGCCTGTTACACCCGACTGCGTCAAAACTTTGTCGCGAGCTACACGGAGATTCGCGCCCCAGACCGTCTCACATTTGCGGGGCCAATGGCGGGGGTGACCTGCTGCTGCTACCGCTGCCACCAGCCCATTCCTAGCACGTATGCCGTGTTTCACATAGCAGGGCCTGCTGCCATGCCCCGCTTGGTGGTGGTGGTGGTGGTGGTTGTAGTGGTGATGCTGCAGCTGCTTCTGGGTCTTGCTGCCCACCAACCTAGCTCACCTTAGCATGGTCGCCCCAGCTTCTTTTTGCGTCTATAGCACCCTGGATGGCTGCTGCACGGTCTCACCGGCTGCAGGTTGCCAGGTCAAGCCATGCAGGCGGCCAGGAGCACAAGTCGGTCGTGTGAGTCTGCAGTGACACCACCAACAGGAGGCAGTTGAGGCCCTTCGCCAGCTGGGGCATCTGGAGGTGGCAATCCGACATGACATCCACCTAGCATCCCTGGGAGGCTCAAGGCAAAAAGAGTGCACTCAGCAGCCAGCCATCCTGAGAGCCCTTGGTGAGGGTGGTGCTGATGATAGTTATGCATGGTGATGATGATGCATCACTGGACCCGCATCCCATCCGACATCACCCAAAGAAGGCGGAACACAACGAGATCAATGTCACAAATGGGGCGATAGAACTCGACGATGAAAGACCCCAACTCGCCTGGTCGCGGGTAGCCGAAGAACGAGGTGCGAACAACGGGCATGGGGAGTCATTACTTGCACAAAAACTATGCTTTAGGCAGGCCATTAATCCCGTGTCAAACCCCCGCCTCCCTGCCTCATCCGAACACCAGCTGCATCAGGATGCGTCATCAGCTGCTTGCATCCATCAAAATCGGCACAACCACCTCCCACTAAAATTGCATGGCATGCAAGGCACATCAGCCTGGAGGGGCATGACAATGCTGAAGCAACTTCCCCACACCCCCCCCCCCCATACACCACCTTCTTTGCCCATGCGACCTGCTGCCATAACAACCTGCAATTTTTAAGCTGGGTGAGATTACCCACAGATATGTTTGACTGTAACTCGGGGTTTGGCTCACCACTTTAATCGTCGTTCTCATCTAGGCAGGCAGCTTGTAAAGTTGTTTCAGCTTGTCAGTTTTTCACATTTTGAGTTTTCAGTGAAAATGAAAGTGTTTCATGTGAAAATGTGAAAGAGTTTCATCGTCAGTGAAACTGGGCGGATGCCGCTGGTTCTAAGCCTATCCTTTTAAACGCGGCTTGTTTGTAGGCCTGCACTGTTTGAAATGCAGAAATACTTAGTTTGTCAAAGGTCAGACATGCAAGCCCGTTTAAAAGATGCAAGCTGTCCATGCTGTCCGTGGATCCGCCATCTGTGGCGTTTTCTGGCTTGCGCTTCTTCCGCTGTGGCTGTAGCACGCTGGCGCCAGCCAAGCCAACCACAGCCAAGCCAATCACTCTGCAACACCCGATCTGCGATCTGACCGGGGGCAGCACCCAGCACTTTCAGATGTGCAGTCAGGCGTTCCCAACTACCTGAAAACCACCCCCCTGTGATACGAAGCCCGTATCTCCGCAGCCACTCAGTCAAAAATATATGTAAACAGTGCTTTGAACAGAGGAGAGTCATATCTACGAAATGGCAGACGCAGCAAAAACTATCTCGCTCTCAGCGGTGCTCAGTGCCTGTCCAAAGATAAGCATTTGAATTCATGCGATTCGCCACATGCGAGGCGCGCCGCACTAGCACGCTTCGCCACGCTGTTGTGAGTGGCACCTGCAACACGCAGCAGCAGTCGGAACATGTTTTGCTTTTGGCATGTGGACGCGACGACGGCAGTCGTGACGACTGGATACCACTATGAGCTCTTGGAGCTGCTGCTGGCGCTAGTGCATTACCGGCTGCTCTACTACGCTTAAACAAGGTGCTAGGTGCAGTACGTGGTGTTGTCTCACCTTGCTTTGCTGCCCTCGACTTGTTAGCTGCAGGTGCCCCACGCTTACGGGACGTGCTTGCCGCTGCCAGCTGTTGCTGCTGCTGAGGGGGTGCACCAGCAGGCTCAGCCAGCTCAGGGGTGGTGCCTGCAGGTGTCAGCTGCTGCTGAGGGGGCGCAGCTGCAGCAAGCTTCCCACGGATGTGGGTGCACACGTGGCTCAGTAGCTTGGGTACCCTCCAGCTTGCCCCAGCCCCAGCCCCAGCCCCAGCCCCAGCCCCAGCCCCAGCCCCAGCCCCAGCCCCAGCCCCAGCCCCAGCCCCAGCCCCAGCCCCAGCCCCAGCCCCAGCCCCAGCCCCAGCCCCAGCTGCTGCCCCAGCCCCAGCCCCATCCCTTGCCCCAGCCCCAGCCCCAGCCCTTGCCCCAGCCCCACCACCGGGTCTCTGCTCCCAGCCTTCTGGCAGGTGCTGCGGGGTGACTGCTGCTGTCACTCGCAATACGAGCACCTTGCCATGGCCTCCCCACAGGGCTCTCTTGAGTTGGAATGAAGATGTCAGTTGGTGAGGGTGCTGGGCTGAGCTGCTCCCATAGCTGTAGCCATCAGCATGTGTACCTTGTAAGCGGTATAACTTGTCACATACAAACCCAATGATTGAGTTGCATAGTACCACGGACGCGTTAGTGAGTATGCTATAAAAAATCTGTGTGAGGTCAGGCTGTTTGTTCAATGGTGCAAAACATAAAGCGGATCATAGCTGGAGGGGGTGACTAGTCCCTACTGTGCCGCCCACCATTACAGCGATACAGCGCTGCCACACACAGTTTCGAGTTTCTTCACATCCTCGCCAAACGGCCTGCACCACCAGGAACCTCGCGCAGCCATGTTTGCCGGACGTCAGTGGTGTGCGCCACCGACATGTCGTGCATCGCTAACGAATAGCCAAGGACGTAGCTTACCGGTGTAGCTAACCACGGTCTGCGATTGGGACACATTCGGGGTCACATGTGGCTGCCCGCATCGAAAGACTCCGATGGCAATTCCAGTCTTACATTAAACGCGCAATATCACATCGCAGCAGACGCAACAAACGTTACATCAAAAGATTGAGTAGGTGGGCTGCAGTTGCATGAAGATTGCCAACCCCATGTTGGGAACGCCTGATGTGCAGTGAATACGTTCAGAATTCATTCAAAATCTGAATGAAATTCTGCAATTTTCACAAGCCTGTATGGTGCACGAATGGTGGCTCTAGTAGGAGCTTTTCATCCCTGTTTAACGCCCACAACACCGACTCCAGAAGAGGCCACCCTAGCTAAGCAATGACACCACATTGTCCCATGGACAAACATGCGGGCCCCATGGACAAACATGCGGAAAAGTGCTTGGAGCTAAGGGGGCGCTCCTTGCTATCACTGCGCAAGCATGCCTATTGCAGGCTTTACATCTGTAGCACTAGCGCACTCCGTCCCAGCCTTCGCTCTGGTGCCATGACCCCATTGCCGCAGCGATGTATCTATGGGGCGTTTTGAAGCTGGCATTGGCCTGCCTTTTGACGCACTTGCTTGCACCTGTCGAATCTGGGCCGAGCTGGCTGGACTCCTGCGGACCTGTTGTCACGACAACTGCTGGCACCGCTCTTGGTCCCTCTGAAAGCAACGCCCAGCGCGCCGTATGCCAGCCCTCAGCGGACCCCATTCTTGTACCAGGTGCTGCGCCCGCTTGCCAGTCAGACGCTGCGCCCTCGCAGCCCTAGCCCGCTCCTATTATCCAACACCCGACCAGGAGGCCCATGCACTTGCAGGCGGGAGCAGCCTGGTGCTGCAGAACCTCGTGCTGACAGCTAACACAACCTTGATAGCAGACAACAGCACAGCATCAGCCAGCAACACCAGTGATGGCTCAGCTGTATCGCGACTGCTGGCACTGCCTGGCTTGGTGCAGCTGAGCACAGCAACGGCACAGCTGGTGCTGACTAATGTGTCAGTGCAGTGCAGCTGCAGCTGGCTGGCTCAACTGCAATCTACCGTCTGTAGCCAGCTGCAAGTGCAACAGCTGTCCGCTCTGCAGGTATGAAAGACTCGCGATGGTGTCAGCCCAATGAGGAGTGTGATGCTCACCTGGCTGTGTTCTGACTGCCCCAGGTGCTGCCTGGCCTGCTCTTCATCCCTGCGTGGCAAGGGACGCAGCTGCAGCTGAACGGCGTGGAGTTCTCTTGCAGCAGTGAAGCCGCAGTAGACAGCAGCGACACCAACAGTCAGGGCACAGGCTTGGCCCAGTGTGCAGTGCAGCATGTCACACAGTGGGCGCAGCTGGCCGCAGCCACAGTCAGCTTGCAGGCAGTGGCAGTCAGGGTGATAGTAGTGCTGGATGCAAGCCTTGCCATCCCCAGCAGTGCAGCAGACACTGTGTTGCAGATCTACAGGTGGGCATGCATGCCCAGCCAACATGCAGGCCAGGCCAGGGCCATCCTCACCAGCCATGCAGGCGCCTGCAGCTCCCTCCCTGGGCTGCTGAGCGTGCGCCCCACGCCTGCTGCCTCAAGCCTGCTGTGGCCCGGTCCTGCAGGGACGTGCGGCTCATGGCCCAGCTGTCGCCAGTCAGCCCTGACGGGCCCATCCAGCTCAGCATGGACTGCCTGCATGGGAAGGTAGGCTGCATGGCCCTCCTCCCCCTGACTACCATGCTGCTCCTCCAGCACTGGCCAGCCAAGTTACCTTCTTGCTGCCCCTCTGGCGGGGCTGAGCTTATCAGGGGTCAGCCAGCTGTTCCGATGCCATGTCACTGCCCTGCTGATGGTGGATGCACAGCCCCGCGGCTGCTTGCCCCGCTGCGCAGGTGGTGTGGCGTGTGGACCCCCTGCGGGGCACCCTCACCTTCCAGGGCCTGGTGCTGCAGGACCTGCCCATGGTGCGTCTGGGGCTAATGGCTGCTCTGCCTGGTGTGCCTGGTGTGCTGTGCTCCCTCACCTGGCCGTATGTGATGCAATTGGGAGCAGGCCATGCTCTGAGCTGCTGACGCTGCGCCCTGTCCTGCTGCTGTCCTTGCACTGCAGGGGCGAGCCAGCAACATGCCCTGGGGTTCTATAGGCTGGGGCATATGG
Organism: Haematococcus lacustris; assembly: GCA_030144725.1. NCBI lineage: Eukaryota > Viridiplantae > Chlorophyta > Chlorophyceae > Chlamydomonadales > Haematococcaceae > Haematococcus > Haematococcus lacustris. The sequence goes on from JASKMD010000220.1 coordinate 56,588, forward strand.
GCTGTCAGCGCAGAGAGGTGAGACACCAAGCAGTGCAAGACAGTGTCTATCCTGTCCAACAGCAACAACATGCCTTGCCTGACCCTTGCCAAGTGCATGCATCCTTATGCCATGATGCAATGCGAGCCACTGTTGGTGTGCGTGTGATGTGATGTGTGATTTCCACAGTGTGTGTGCATGTTTGGTTGACAATCGTAACTTTCATCTGTCAGTCTATTTACGACATTTCCACAGAGCTGTGCTAGCATGCTCTGTAGCATAAGCCACAGGGCGTATGCAGGCGTTGCGATCACCCACTGCTTCGTCCGTCAGTCAGTGTTTGGCCATGTGGTGGCAACAAGCAGTGTTCAACCTTACATAGTAGCACAAACAGTGAGCCTCTTTCCTTCAGTGTGCTTGTTGGCGCTTGGTGAGGATTGTTCAAGCCTTGGCGGGTGCGTGTCATCAACAGCGGGCCACATCCCAGAACCTGCACACAGCATGACAACAGCTGATTGGACTCCCTCTTGTATGCTGCACCCCTGCTGTGGTGCTGTACTGTGCTGCGGCTGTGAACCACACAGTGGCTGTACTCAGGCTCAGCTGTTACCTGCATGTGTCCACCCATGGTGCAATGCGTTACTGCAGAGTGTGATTGTGACGATGTGCACAATGGTGCTCCCACTCTATGTCAGCAGCTACTCGAGGTTTTAATGCTGTGTGCATGCATATGTGTGTGTATGGGTCCGCTCCTGCAGGTGCAATGCATCCCTGCAGAGCGTGCGCGTGATCAACAGCACGCTGATCATGCCACGAACCACCCTGGACTACGTCGTACACTGGTTCCAGCAATATGGATCGTGAGTAGCCCCACACATGACAGGCAAGGTCATCTTCACCAGCCATGCAGGCGCCTGCAGCTCCCTCACTGGGCTGCTGAGCGTGCGCCCCACGCCTGCTGCCTCATGCCTGCTGTGGCTCGGGTCCTGCAGCACCGCATCCCCAGCAGCTCAGCACAGCACAGCACTGTGATGCTCCACCAGCCCTGAGCAGCCTGCTACATAGGAACTGTCATAGAATGGTTGAATAAATGGGAAAGGATGAGTGTGACCTAGCAGGTGGCCGTGCATAGAGTCACCATGATCATCGCCGTCATGATCAACATGAGCAGCAGCAGCACCCCCACCACCATTATATGGCATTGGCTGAGGTGCATTGAGTCAGGGGGATGCTGCCAGCGGGGCGCCTGGCTGCCCTACCCCACAGTGGCAGCAGCAGCTAAAGGAGGAGCAGCAGCAGCAGGGCCAGCAGTAGTAGCAGCAGGAGCAGCAGCAGGAAGAGAGGCAGCAGGAGGAGGGGCAGGAGCAGGAGTGACACGTCTGCCTTACTGGGTGCACACTGCTTTCAGGCAGTTCCCTGACCTGGCTTTGGCTGCTCAGTGGTTCGCCCAAGACCCCTCCTGCAATCCAATGGTGACCCGCGTCGTGCCTGTGGGCAGGGTAAGGGATGCTGGCCAGAGCAGCAGTGGGGGCCAGGTCAGAGCAGCTGGACTGGCCAGAGCAGCCAGAGGTGTGCCCACTCCCTTGCTGCCCTCCTGGACTTTGTACATGTGCAGGTCATTTTTGATAGCCAGTCAAACTGGGTAACACAAATCTCCAGGATCGTTGGAGTGTACCTGGAGCAGGTAGTGTTTAGGAGTGGCACCACCAAGCCTGGCACGCCCCCCTCCCAATGCCCCCCTCTTGACTATGGCAAGCTGTTCAGCAACCCCGTCCCGCCCTTCCCCAGCATCCTGTGGATCACCAGCCCTGCCCAGCTGATACAGGCGCTGGTGGGCAGCAGCACAGCGCAGTACCTGGTGCTGCTCAACAACATGTCAGTGAGCGCAGCCGACTGGGCAGCAGCCCTGCCAGCAGCCAGCACTGCACCGGGCAGTAGCAGCAACAACAGCAGCAGCAACATGTCAGGCACATCAGGTGCCGGCCCTCCCCCTGGGCTGGCCTCAATCAGCCTGAGCCGCTCTGTCACGCTGTCAGGCTGGCCGGGCGTGATGACAGTGCTGGACTGGCAGGGCCTGGCGGACCAGCTGCTCCTCACCTCTGCGGCCAGCCTGACCCTGCGTGAGTCATGCACACCTGGCTGCTGGGGAGGGCTAAGGCGGGCCCACTGGGTGCCAGGCTGTGCAGGCCCTGCCCACTAGCCTCACAGCAGCCTCCTGGCAGGTGTTCGACTAAGGCTACGCTCTGCCTAGCAGCTGCCAGCCGTCAGCAGTGTGCTGTTGCCCAACCGCTGCTGGCCCTGTGCAGCCCCCTTGCTGCCCCTGTTGCCCCGCCCCTGCAGGCAACCTGGTCATCATGAACGGGGCGCCGCAGTCAGCACCGGCCCTGGCGCAGACGCTGGTCAAGCCCGAGCTGGCTCCCTACACCGGCCCATTCATCCTGCACAGGTCGGCAAGCCACCTGGCTGCTGATGCCCTGGCTGTACCTACAGCGCTGCATGCGTGCTTTTGCCTGCATTGAGGCTAAAGACCTGACCCCTAACCCCTGGCCCCTGCTCTGCTGCCCTGGCCACTGCTCTGCTGTCCTGGCCCCTGAGCACTGTCAGCACTGGCTCCAGGCTGGCAGCTGCTGTGCTGGTCTGCAGGGACCAGCTGAGCCTGACGCTGCAGCAGGCGGTGAAGGTGGTGCTGTGGCCAGCTGCCTTTGATGCAGTTAAGCAAGTGTCAGGTTTCCACTCCATGCCCCAGGTGTGTGCCCTTCCACCAGGCCCCTGCCCAGGCCCATCACTGGGCGAGCCCAGCGCCCAGTGATGGGTAGGGCGGGAGTGTGGCAGCGCAGCACACCAGCCCTTGCCGACAGCAGGCAGGTGGCCCCCTGCTGCCTCAGCTTCTGCCAGCCCCCTGCACTGCCGGCCACTGGCAGCGGTCCTGGCCACACAGACACATCACGTGTGCCCAGTGCCATGTGAGCCCAGCTGGCCCCTGCTGCCCGGCCTGGCTGCTGCAGGTGCCTGGCAGTGCCCTGCCGCCTGAGCTGATGGTGTACTCCAGTGCCCTGGGCGAGGCCAGCTTCCTGGGGGTGGACGTCACGCTGCTGTCCCTGGCAGCAGGAGATGCAGCCCTGGGCCTGCCCTACCCCTCCCTGCCACCCCCCGTTGCCACTGCTGTCACCCCAGCAGAGGCCAGGCGGGTAGGAATGCAAGTCATCCTTCCTGCAGTGCTGGTGCCCACGTGTGTAGTAGCAGTGGGCGGGGCGCTGTTCTGGGGGTGGCGTCGGCGGCGCCAGCACCATAGTGCAAAAGACATCGTGGGTGCTACCTTCAGTGTCAAGCCCTTGCATGATATGGAGGAGCCTCTGCATGAAATGGAGAGAGGATTAGCTGGCCTGGGGCTGGGTCATCAGGCCTTGCACACCTCAGACTCTGCTGTCCGACACACGGCTGAGCTGCATGTCGCCAACGACTCCGCTGCTGAGGAGTACATGCATGCCCAGTTGCTGGCCACTGGCAGCGACCAAAGTTTACTCACCAAGTTCATGCAGCCTCAAGCAGCAGGGCTGAGGGAGGCAACTGGTGCCAGTAGCTCGTCCAAGTCTCTGCTGGGCATGATGACTACGCAACATACAAGGCAGGTGCCATACCAGGCGCCATGCCCATCTGCCCTGCCCAATGTTGCAGTCACTGCTCTCTCCAAGATAAAGAAAAAGAGTGACTGCGCTCTTGCCAGTGAGCATTCTTAAAGGGAGCAGGGTAGCATCTAAGGTGTCCCCTCGCTGCCCTCCCACTAGCCTTTCTCTTGCGAAGCTATTGCTGCCTCACACCTCCGCTGCTGCCACCGCCGTTGCTGCTGCTGGCACTGCTGCTGGCACTGCTGCTGGCACTGCTGGTGCTGCCGCTGCTGCTGCTGCTGTTGCCGCCGCTGCTACAGCTCCTCCTTGGGCCCTCTGCTCCACTGACAGGGAAGCGCTTGCAGCCTAGACCCTGATGCCCATGGCTGGCACTCTCAGTGGCCCATCCATGCCGTGCTTGGCCACCCACCCACCCATGCCATGCCAACCCCTTGGGGTGATGATGATGGTGATCCTGTTTAGGCCGTACTGTGTGCCTGACATGGCTTCCGCACGCGCTGTGCATCTCGTTTTGTACACATGAAGGCGGCGGCCCTGCTGAGGCCCCACTGCGAGGTCCACAGTTACGTCCGCACATGCTCTGCACCTCTTTTTGCACATGCCAAGAAGTGACGATGTTAACCATGGTTGTCACGCCCCGCTCCATGTCCTCGCAGGTCATCCGGCTCGGCCGGCACACACAGTAGCACCTCAGCCAAGACCAGTACCACTGCCTCACAGACCATAAGTTCAAATCCTCCTCCTGGCTCTGGACCACCCAGACTTTTAAGCCGCCGTGCAGCAACCACGTCTGCTCAACGCCCGCGTAGCAATACTGCCCTTCATACTCCCCCCACCGGCATGCCATCCCAGACATCATCTCCCCTCCAGCACTCTGACGATGAGTACGGGGACAGCAGTGACAGTGACAGCTTCGACAAGCCAGCGCCGGGGATGTCGAACCTGCTGATCAATCAAATGCAACGAAAGGAGGGGATGCAGGTGAGCAGATGTGCTGCGCAGGGAGGTGTACAGCCCCACCTCACCCTCACCCCTCATATGTCTGTTGCAGGGTGTCATCATTCTCATCTCACTCTCATCTCATCAATGAGGTCACTGGAAGGCATGGCATGGAGGTGTACAGTAGACCTGAACAACCATAGTCAGCGCTAAGGTAGTGACGCCATCAGTGCGAAGGGGTGCATGCTGCTATTACCTCAGCGGTGAGCAGCCAGCTGTTGTGCCATGTGCACAGACAGCCTTCCAAGGGTGTGCTGACTGGGGCAGTAGGCAGTGATTATCTTGGGACCAGCAGGCAGTGTTGCAGCTGGAGTCGCCCCTCACCTGCCCAGTTGCCTGTTCTGTACCAAGCCAGTCCCAGTTCCAATGCGAGTGTAGCACCAGCAACAATTCAGGCTGGCTTCATGCAAGCACGTCAGGCCTCACAGATCTGGCACAATTCATATCGTGCATTGCTTGCTGGGCCAACAGCCTGCACTGACGCCTGGGCCACAAGGCTCCAGGTCAGGTGCACACCGCCTGTGTGGTACGCTGTCTGCCAGCCCTGCCTGGCCAGCTGTGCTGCTGCCAGCAGCTTCACATTGCCAGAGTTTGGGCCAGCCGTGCTGGGCCCCATGCAGGGCCCCTAGGCCCCATGGCTGCCTTATAATGTCAGACTTGAGCATGCGGGCAAGATGGCCCCTCTAAGGCAGCCTGTGCTCTTGTAGTAGTGTGTGGATAGCTGGCTGCTGGGTGCCCCGGTATAGCTCCTCACTGCTGACCACATCAGGGCCCCGGTGGATGCGCAGGATGCGGCGCGTGCAGGTGGTGTTGAACACATCTGGCTGCTGCAGCTGCTGCCAGGACAGGGCCCATGACTCTGCAGCTGCACACAGCAGGGTGGGCACCACCAGACTGTTGGTGCTGATGCGGGCTCTCAACAGCTTGTTGAGCTGCTGTGCCATGTGGTGCAGTGCTCATTAGCTTGCTGTGCCATGTAGCCAGCGCACTGCAACCGCCTGCCGACCTGCTGGGCTGAGGCTGTCACGGTAGTGCCTAGTTTCATGGGTCCTGGCTGTGGGTGCTGTTGCGCCACGTGTTGACGCTCCCAACCACCATGACCGGCAGCCGCAGCTGCTTCCACCGCAAGTAATGCTGCTGTGGCCCAGGCTATTGCAGTGGGCCCAGCTGGGGCCGGGCTGGTCTCCCCCATGGCTGCCTCAGCTGTGGGTGGGGTAAGGGGTTGGGCCCTGAGTCAATGAGGTCAACCGGTATGGTAGTGGGCTCATTGAGGTTGCCATCAAACTGCTGTTCCAACACCGCTGTCACCTCCTCGCCTGTTCCCATGCTTCGCCGTAAGCCGTATGTTGGGTGGCTGCGGCTTACCCTCCTGAGCTGCGCTGCTATCTCATAGGCCTTGTTTTGCCACATGTATTGCTATTCATAGGTCTGGTTTCGCCACATGTATTGCTATTCATAGGTCTGGTTTCGCCACATGTATTGCTATTCATAGGCCTTGTTTCGCCACATGTATTGCTATTCATAGGTCTGGTTTCGCCACATGTATTGCTTTGCCTGCTCAGCCTGTGCTTGCACATGGCGCTGCTGATCCTGTCTGACAGCTGTCCTTGCAGCCTGATGCACTGCAGGCACAGTCCGCCTAGGGCTGGGCTGTGCATCACGGTGGTGGGTAGAATTGAGTGTAACTTGTTGGTCGCTCTCTGTTGCTTGCTGCCTCACAGACTGACGGTGTATAGGAAGAACAGGGTCGGTGTAGCGGCACATACGCCAGACCAGACCCCTGACCCTGGCCCTGACCCCTCTTCCTGCTTGCCTGCATCTCCGCCCTGCTGCCGTGCTACCTGCCTGCCTCCCCTGTCTAACCTTTGTGCCAATAAGTATACAGTGCCCTGAAGAAGCTGGGCACGCCTTGCTGGGCCTGGCCAAGATGATATGAGATGCCTGGCTGTGCTGCCTGCAGTTCCCAATGCAGCACTCCAGCGTGGCACAGCAGTTCAGCACCATGATTAACAACATGCAGCAGGAGCTGCAGCAGCAGGAGGTCGAAGTTGCCTGTGAGTCGCCTGCTATCAACGGCTTTGACCATGGCAGCCAGCACTGAGGCCAGTGCATCACACATCATCAGTGCCATCATCACACCCAGCATGCTGCTGACCATCACCATCATCAGGTTGGGAGTCGGTCAGTTTGGGGCCAGCAGCATTGGGGTGACAGCACTGCCACTTGACGGAGCAGCTTGCCACGCGTGGCATATGCCAGGCAGTGTCTGCTGGCTTGAGAGGCACTGGCCAAGGTGTCCGCTCACTAAGGTGTCGGTGGCCTGTGTGCCTGCAGGTGTCATTGGGCAGGGGGCGTTTGGGGTGGTTTACAAGGTGTGGCCCCCCTACCCTACGCTACCCTACCCCTCCTGCCTCACCCCTCCTTACCCCGACCTCCTCCCGCCCACCTCGCCCAGCCTGCTGTTGCAAAGCCGTCACCCCACCCTGGCAGCCCTAAAGCACAGGGGGTCGCAGCCTGAGGCATGCCAGTGCCACCGTGACCAACACCGCTGTGCAACATGCACCACCCAGCACTGGTGGTATCCCATCATCCAGTGGCACACGCCTTCCCTGCCCCATCATGCCTGCTCTGCCCTGTCAGGTGTGCCGGCTGTGTTACCCCTCACTGCCAGTGCTGACTGTGGCCTGTGTCCGGCGCCTGCTGCTGTCACCAGCCAGCTGTGACCGCTCCACCGCCCCCTGGCCTGCCTGCCCAGGGCACCTGGAAGGGCCTGACGGTGGCTGTGAAGACGCTGGTGTTCACGGCCCTGCCCAGCATGCCAGTCAGCAAGCGGCAGCAGCGAGCCATGACAGAGGCCGCCATCTGCCGCACCATGCAGCACCCCAACATCGTGGCCACCTATGCCTACGACCTGCAGGTTAGGCTGTGCCAACAGCCCTGCCTAGCCCCACAGCTAGCCAGGCACCAGCAAGACAGGGGCTGCAGGAGCTGGCAGTGAACCTCAGGCTGCTGCCCAGCTGCTGCCTACCCCTGCCCCTGCCCCTGCTCCCCTCACTGCTGTGCTGTGTGGCTGCGCAGGTGCTCCATGCTGCCAGCGGGGGCAACGGCACCCTGGGCAGCAGCCAATGCTCACCCGCCCACCCAGGTGTGAGGGGCCACAGCCCTGAGCACCCTGACCACCACCCTGGCACCAGGCTGGCACCACTGACCCTGACCTGCCCCACCTCACTAACAGGCACCTTGTCCACCTTGTCCACCTTCCTAGTCTCCAGACAGTGCATGATGCTGCGTGTCCCTGCCGGCCTGTTGAACTCCTGCCAGGCTGGCTATAGTCAGAGTGCCATCATGGCTGCCCCAGGCGCCCCTGACTGTCTGGCGCCCCTCCCCTGCTGTCCAGCTGCTGGCTCCATAAGGGGCTGCTCTGCCGCCACCCTCCTGGCCCACACTGCCTGCAGGCCCGGGCCCTTCCCTCAGCCCCTTGGAGCCCCTGAAGCACCCCACTGAGTTCAAGGTCTACATCATCCAAGGTGGTACTGGCAGCAGGGCAGTCACAAGGGCCAGGGCTGTGTGGGCTGCAGCAGGCAGATCAGGCCAGGCGGCTCAGATCAGTTTAGTCTGTGCTGCAGCTCCCCTCCTACCTGCCCCACTGGTGGCCTAGCTGTGGCTCCTCCAGTTGCCTCATGCTGCTGCTGCTGCTGCTCTCTGGAGCCGTGGTAGTGACAGCTGCAGGCCCCTGCTGCCAGCAGCCCAGGCCCCTGCTGCTGTGCCTGCTGCAGAGTTCTGTGATGGCGGGACGCTGACTGCTGCGGTGGACGGCGGGATGCTGGAAGACATGACCGCTGACCAGCCGCAGCCTATCATGGTGGGCAGCAGCTGAGGAGCGGGGGAGGGGCAGGCAAGACGGCTGGCAGGGTGGTGGAGCAAGGCAGCAGGGGGTGGTCATGGTGCTGGTGTGGCTTGCCTGGCAGCAGCAGGGTGGTAGCAGGCTGTGGGTGCCCACTCTGCTCCTCTCCCCCTGCCTGCTGTGTTCCTGTCCTTGCCTGCTCATCCAGGCCCATGTGCTGCAGCTGGCCACCGACATCGCAGCAGGCATGGCGCATGTGCACAGCCGCAACGTGGTGCATGGCGACCTCACCCCCTCCAACATCCTGCTGCGCGCTGCCCGCAGCACGCTGTCAGGCTACGTGGCCAAGGTGGCAGGTGAGGGCAGCAAGGCAATCAGCGAGCCCTGCAGACTCTCACCGCTGTTCTGGTACTGCTGCTGCTCCCTTGCTTGCTTGCCCAGCCTGCCTGGACACAAGCTGGGGCACCCTGAATGCTGTGTGGGTCAGATGACTGCCGTGAACCTGGTCAGAGTGCTGTGGCTGCGCTGCACGCAGACTTTGGTCTGAGCTGGAAGCTGACTGGCGGCCAGGAGCATGTGTCCAATGCCCGCCAGGGCACAGCCTGCTACATTGCCCCAGAGGTCAGGACCGTGCCCATGATCAGTGCCATGCCCCTGAGCCCACGCTCAGCTGTGTCACCCAGCCCTCCTTCCAACTACGGCAGCTGGCATCCAGTGCTGTGTGGTGCTAAGCTGCTGCATAGTGGCGTGCCCCTTCCCCTGCAGGTCATGCATGCCGGCATCATGTCCAAGCCCGCTGACGTGTTTTCCTTTGGCATGCTGCTGCATGAGGTGAGGGGAGTACAGCAGCAGCAGGTCAGCAGCCATGGATAAGGTGAGGAAGGGTGAAGGGCCTCAGCCACACCTGGCTGACCAGTGGCCTGCAGCCACACTGCCTGCCCACTGCTTGGCTGGTGTCTCAAAACCCACTGCTTAATGATGTCTGCTGTGACTCGCACTGTAGAGACTCTGTACTGCTGTTGTATTCTACTCCACTGAGCAGAGGCAACGCTAAAGTGTGCACACAGGCCAGCATGCTTGCCTTAGTTCACGCCTGCTGCCGCCTGCTGGCTGGCTTCCAGCTTGCCTGCCTGTGTGGCGCCTGGTGCTGGCTGCTAACCCCAGATGTACCACGGCACGCCCCCCTGGCGCCTGGTCAAGCAGCGGGATGCGGGCAGCAGCCGCACCCGGCACGCAGACGCCGCCAAAGCTGCCCGCCTGTACCCTGGCGCACACAGCCTGCACTGGGCACCCACCTGCCCACTGGAGTTCAGGCTGCTCACTGAGGCCTGCCTGGCTAGCAATCCTAAGGTAAGGGCAGAGATTACAGGCTTTGGTTCTAAAGGGTCATGGTAGGGGTAGGGGTTAAAGTAAGGGTAGTGTGCACAGCAGTGTGATTTTTTACGTTTGCTGGCTTTTGTAATCTAAAGCGCAGAGTAACATGGTGTGACTCAGGTTCATACCGGCAAGTTCATGGTGACTCAGGTTAATACCGGCAAGTTCATAGCTATTAGAAAACATAAGTCAGAGGTCGCTTTCGCTTTTTAGAGCATTGAGCAAAGCAGCCATTCATAGCGCAAGACGACCTGTCGTTTCATAGCTACATACAACGCGAAACCCTAGCGCGAGACCATACACCTCGGCTACCCAATTTGCTGCAATTTTACCTTTTTTCTCATTTACGTAATTCTTCAGCAAAGGTCCCTGGTAAACTCCGCGCTCACTCAGTCAGGTGGTTGATATGCTCGATCTCAGGACGCGTCATGACTTCGCGCTGTGGGTAGTGAGACTTCGTCACTGCCGCGTTGGCCTGTTTCAACCACATCCCACTTTTATGTCTCGTGTTGAGCCCACAGAGGGCAAAAATGTACCCCGAGGCCCTTAGTGCAATGTAGGGAGGTAACCAAGATCTTTTGGGAGCATTTCATTGGGCCTCTCATTGACGGGCACGGGGAAACCTTTCAAGTATATCGGGTGGGTCACAGGGTTCAGTGTTGTATGAATGACTGGTTGAGGACCTACCACCTTGATGCCAGCCTCATGCCAGCCAGCAAAGATCAGGTGCTGGCAGCTGCTAAAGCATCTGTTCAGGCTGGCATGGGACAGGTGACCCATGCACTGTGGCCCATGATGTGCGCTGCCCCTAAGCCCTGGCAGTGAGTGATGCCGGCTGTCCCTGGCTTGCCTCGCCTGCCTGCAGGATCGTCCCACCTTCTTTGTCATTGTGGAGCAGCTGCTGGCCCTGCAGCAGGCGCTGCGCCAGGCAGCCTCTCAAGCTATGGGCCTGCCCACCCCTGTGCTGAATACCAGGCGTCACGGTGGCATTACCCAGCTGTCACCAGGCAGCACCACCCCTAGCGAAGACACCTCAGCCCAACAAAGCAGTGCAGGCCAACAAAGCCAACAAAATAATGCAGGCCAACCCCGACAAAGCAGTGCAGGCCAGCCATGGCCAGCTCCTCCGCCTGTCCCAGTCTTGCCGGCTGCACCTGAACGAATGCCAGATGGAATGTTGGAGCTTATCCAGGCTGACTCAGCACTAGCTGCCCTCGCACCTAGAGGGAGTGACTTAGCCGTGCAAGCCGCTGGAGTACAGTCACACGTCTCTTTACAAGAGGACTCAGTAGATAAGCAGCATGTAAACGAGCAATACAAACCGGCAGCTCTGCAAGCAGGGGCAACACCAGGGGCTTTTGGGTTGGAAGAGGCTAGGTCAGGGTCAGGGGCCGCAGCTGCAGGATGTGTGCAGTTGCAGCTGAGCGCTGGCATCAAGTCGGTGAGAGGCGCACCACCCTCTGTTGACGTGATGGCTGCCGAAGCTGCCAGCCCACTGCCACCATCCCCTCTCACACAGCCTACTGCCCACCCCTCCCTTTGCAGCACCCTCGCCTCCTCCATCTCACCCAGCTACAGCTGGGAGACCACACTGACAGCATCACACCCCCACCCCCTATCTAACACAATCCAGCAGCAGCAAGGGCTAGAACAAACACAGGAACACCTTGGCCAGCGGCCTGTGCAGCAGCCACAGACATGGGGACAGCAGCCGCAGCCACAAGCAGCCATGCTGCCTGTGTCACCAGCTGGTGGGTTGGAGCCAGCCATGCTGCAGGGCGCGGCAGCTCTGTTACCAATTGTGCGCAGCCTGTGCAGCATCGAGGAGGAGCCACTGGAAGGTAGCACAGACAGAGGGCAGGGCAGCCGGGCTGCAAACTCCCAGTCAGAGCTGCTCCCTTCCATACACAACACAATGGCCAGACGCTTCAACCTGAGGCGCCTGCCCCTGACCCAGGCTGCCACCTCTGGAGTCATGCAGGTGAGGTCGGCACTGACACCAGCTGGTCAGGCCTCTGGTGCGCCCTGAGCCCTGCCTGCCTGCCTGCCTGCCTGCCGCCCTGCCTGCCTGCCTGCCTGCCTGCCTGCCTGCCTGCCTGCCTGCCTGCCTGCCTGCCTGCCAGGGTGATAATGCAGGGTGCAGGACCCTCACATGCTCCTACATGGTCGGCAGCCATGGGCAGCCGCAGGCTGGGTCAGCAGCATGAAGGTCCAGCAGCCAGCAGTCGAGATGCTTGCAATTGCAGCAGCGGCCAGGGTGAGGATTGACACGAGGCTGCTGTCTTGATGCTGTGCAGGAGGGAGACCTGATGGGCATGCGGCTGCGACACAAGGCAGCCAGGAGCGCTACCCCTACGCTTCACACGCCCACGAACTGACTACCACCTACACCTAGTATGCATGTGGCCAGCATGACAGCTGCCTGCAGCCATGTCTGCAGTGAGGGATTGAGAGGCTTGAGAGGCTGGCACCAGCAAGGACCCGATCCTGCCTGAGCCCTACAGCTTGGGCCTGACATGGCCATGTTGTCCCTTATGGTCGATACCAGCTGCGGCCATGTCCTGAACAGGCTACACAGCTTGGGGTTCTCATCAGCATGCTGACACCCTACTGCTGCTGCTCTATACCGCCTCCCCTGCGCGCCATATGTAGTAATTTATGGCGTTTTATGCAGTGGGGCGGCGCTTTGGCAAGGGCCATTTGGGGCAGCAGCATCTTGAAGCCATCCTGTGCACATGACTACAGCTTTAGTGGGGACCAGCTACTGATGGCAGGCCCAATGCCACGACCTGGGGTCAGCCCTGAGCCTCCACTGTTGAGGTTCAGGGATTCTGTGAGTTGCCTGGCCCAACCAGCCCTGAACCTCCACTGAAGCAGTGAGGCTATTGCAAGCTGCTTCCAACTGCCATTATCAGACCTCCAAACCACTTCAAGCCATCCGGGCGGGTGGGAGGAGGACACGTGACATGGCTGGATCAGCAGCAGCAGCGGCTCTGCGCTGAGTGCTGAATACGGGATTTGAGCCCGGGTCCCCACACTACCCTTCATTGGTGGCTTCCGTAACACCCCTCTGACTGGCCAGCCATTCCTTCTCAGCCGACTGGGAGGGACAAACAATGATAGCTCACCCCAATGCTGAGCCCAGCCCAGCCCAGCCCAAACCTTTCCCCATCCACCAGTGGGAAGGGCAGACCGGCTGCCACTCTCCCCCAGCTTACTGCCCACAGCGTGCACAGCTTGCACCATCACCACAGCTTGCTGCCCAGCCTTCACATGCAAGCACCACCTGGCTGGTGGCTGGTGGCGTTCAGACCTACTGCCCTGCCAATCCTTGATGGTGGCATTGGACAAGTCCTAGCCAAATGTGGCCAAGTATAGCTGTGCATCCTGAGGCCCACCATGGCCACCTACCCCTGAAATTCAGCCGCCTAGCATGACTGCATGGCTCTCCATGGTGGAGCCCATAAGACTAGGTCTCAGCGTCTCAGCAGTCTATAAAGGGGCTGGGGGGCGTCAGGTGGGTGCTATTGCCTTGTTCTGTGTAGCACCCACACCATGTGCATGGGCTGTGTTGTGCATCAGTACATGCACTGTAGTCGAAGGAATGTATGGACGTGTTGAGCAGGATGGGTGCCAAGGCGTGCCATGGGTGCTGCTGGCGTGCCATGCGGCTGGTGTGCCATGGGTGCCTTTGGAGCGCCCTGCCTTCTACTCCAACTCGGCTTGTTCTGGCCCGCCTTCGGGCGTCGGGTGACCTCGTGGCCTGTTTGTGGAGCGCTTTGTTGCGCTCTCCGGTGTGGCATTGCCACAGGCCCTACGGAGGTGTTGGGCGACCTCGTGGCCTATTGTGGAACGCTTGCAGGGGCTCCTGTGCAGCTTGTAGGAAGTAAGTAGGGCACACTGGAAGGTGCTCATCGTAGGGCATCGTGACTGCACATGAGATTGAGGTGTGATGAGCAGGGTAAGTAGCTACTGTTGCAGGCCCCAATGCGCATGTTCCTCACATTTCCACACCTTTCACATCCCTTGACACCATGGGGACCGCATGGTAGGGTTGCCATGCAAAGAAGTACGGTATAGGTCTGCTTATGTGTATCCAACTTCAAACGTAGGTCAAGCCAGTGGAGGGCGCACTGATCTGTTTGTAGCTCAGCTGCTTGACTGCAGGGGGCAGCGACACCAAGCACATTGGCCAAGTCAAGGAGTGCAGCCATGTGACTGGATGGCTGTGACTTGTGATTGGAAACATGAACCACAGGACATTAGCATGAAACTTGTCCTCACATCCACGCTTGACCGGCTTGCACAGGCAGTTACGCGTTTTGTGTTTACTGTATGAACCAGTCAGCGGGTGATGAGTTGCAGGCGAAGTATGGTGGCTGTAGCGTGGTCACTGCAATTGCGTGCGTCAACTGTTCTGTGTAAGATTGCGACCCACTATACATGCATCAATACATGCACTATACATGTATCAATACATGCACTATAGTCGAAGCAATGCATGGACGTGTAGCACTGTAACGCACTTCAAAGCAAGGTGCACAAACAAAGGTGCACATGGGCTCAAAATGAAGTCGTGCAAGTTCTCATTATTGTTCTAGAAGGACATGGCACGGCGTACTGGTGCACAGGTGTCCTCCAGCCCAGTGAGGAGGACTGTGATTGTGATAGTTGGCTTGTGAATTATGTAATGGAAATCACTTCGGTTGCCGGCCCTCCGGTTGGACGGCGACCTGATGCACCCCCCAGCACGGCCACTCCGCTCCGATGGTGTTGCTCAGTCCTTGTGATGTCCCCGAGAAGGAACTGCAAGCGCCCCGTCTCCCCAGCACCCTCCGCAGCCGGTAAGCCGCAGAACTCGAGGAAAGGCCCCGCAGCTAACTGACGACGCGGCGCAGTGTGCCCCACGCGACATTGCGACCTCGTGCATCAAGTCCTGCCGTGCGTGTGCTGTGCTTTCCCGTGGCTGCAGCTGCCAGTGGCAGTGGGCAGCAAGTCCAGGGGCAGGGGCAAGGGCAGGCTGCCAAGGTAGTGATTGGAGAGCGTCGGCAGGTCCTTAAGGCTGGCCTGCGTGGCCTTGCCTGATCTCAGCCCAGCTCAAGTCGACGCCATTGTGGCTGAGACTAACAAGCGCATGACCATGGGCAGCAAGCAATGCTGCCTAACAGCCGTCATGTGCCTCTCCTTGTTGCTTTCCTCTTTCCTAGGCCAGCCCAGACCAGCCCAGCCCACCCAAGACTTCCCAGCAGCAGGTCCAGCCCCAGGCGCCCCTCCTCCACCTGACCCAGCCTGCCCTCCCTATGCCCACCCCCGCCTCGCCACACGCAGCTCCCCCCGCACAGCAGCCGCCCCAACTCAGCTGCCCCCCTCAGTGCAGCTGGACATCTTGGACCCACAGCTGCTGGCACAGATCAAGAATGCTATGCAGCTGCTTACCAATGCCAGCGTTTTCGAGCACATGATGCGTGGCCCCCACAACCGTGGCATCAGGCTGCTGCCCGGTGAGGTGGCGGTGTTTGAGCAGCCCAGCAGCGCCTGGCCGGTGGCCATGCTCAAGCAGCTGGATGAGGTGCATCTGACAGGGGACGGCAACTCCCTCAACGCCAACGCCACCACCATCATCACCAGCATCCAGGAGTTCTACCGGCACCCGGGGCGGTTCATCAACAAGTGGGGCAAGGCGATGGGGGTGGTGGTGGGTGGGTTCAGCCGGGAGGTGAAGAAGCACTTCCCCCAGCTAGTGCTAGGCCGCCTAGACTACAGCCAGCCGGACCCAAAGCACAGGTGGTGCTTGCCGGCCAACAGCGTGCTGCGGCAGCTGGAGTGGAAGAAAGAGGTAGTCAAATAAGGGAGCTGCTGGGACTGCCAGCCACGTGGCGGGAGGGACAGGGCGCCATAGGGAAGGGGGGGGCGGGTTGGCTACCTTTAGAGTTTAGGGTGCGCTATGTCTTGTTTGTGAACCGCAGCCTAGAGTGCTGGCAGATAGCCCCCCATGCCAAACCCCATGGCAACAGCCACCTCCCCCGCACCTGCCCGCGCCCCTTCACCATGCTCCCCATGGTGGGGGTGCGGGCCAGGCATTTCGTCATCAATGACAGGGTGCTGCATGGGGTGCTGACTGACCTGGGCATGACGGACCTGACAGTGAAGCAGTTTGTGGCCCCATTGGCAGAAGTTCTTCCGGTACAGCCAGCTGCAAAACAGCGGGTGGGACTTTGCGCGCAGGGTAGAGACTGATGGGGTCAGCGTCAGTGTGCACTTTGTTCGCAACCAGGTAGCTCACAGCCACCAGTGACTTCAGCGCAGGCACCCACATAGCAGTTGGGGTGGACCAAGGCGTCACACAGGCCATCAAGGCAGCGCATGCAATGCGGGACCTACTCACAGGTCAGGTGCTGAGGCAGTGGGAGTGGGAGCTGACAAAGGGGCAGCTGAAGCATGACAGCGGGCTTACCAAAGCCAAGCATGACACAGCCCGGTGGTCAACTGCCATCCAGCCACAGCTGCAGCAGCTGGCACGTGCCACCCCAGCTGGCATCACTCTGGACAGCCTCCAGGCCCACATCCAGGCCCTCAAAGCCACCTGGGACGCACTGTGGGAGGAGTACCTCAAGCCTGACCTGACCTGACCTGACCTGACCTGACCTGACCTGACCTGACCTGACCTGACCTGACCTGACCTGACCTGACCTGACCTGACCTGACCTGACCTGACCTGACCTGACCTGACCTGACCTGACCTGACCTGACCTGACCTGACCTGACCTGACCTGACCTGACCTGACCTGACCTGACCTGACCTGACCTGACCTGACCTGACCTGACCTGACCTGACCTGACCTGACCTGACCTGACCTGACCTGACCTGACCTGACCTGACCTGACCTGACCTGACCTGACCTGACCTGACCTGACCTGACCTGACCTGACCTGACCTGACCTGACCTGACCTGACCTGACCTGACCTGACCTGACCTGACCTGACCTGACCTGACCTGACCTGACCTGACCTGACCTGACCTGACCTGACCTGACCTGACCTGACCTGACCTGACCTGACCTGACCTGACCTGACCTGACCTGACCTGACCTGACCTGACCTGACCTGACCTGACCTGACCTGACCTGACCTGACCTGACCTGACCTGACCTGACCTGACCTGACCTGACCTGACCTGACCTGACCTGACCTGACCTGACCTGACCTGACCTGACCTGCAGGTGGTGAATGGGATGAAGTGGGTGTCTCGCCAGCACTACCACCAAGAGAGGGGAGTTGCGGTGTACCTGGGAGCGGGCCGCTTAAGTCAGGGTGGGTGGAAGGCCAATGCGGTGCGGGAGGGTTTCGCAAGGTGGTGGAGCAGCCGAGCAGGCCTGGCCTGGCCAGACCTGACCGGCTGGTGATCGTGGATGAGTTCCGCACCACCCGTGTCAGCTCCTCTGTGCATGCCCGCCAGCCTTGTGAGCTGTACCTGCCAAATGACCGGCCTAGGCCCGCAGACAAGGTACCCCCAGCAGGCCAGGTCAACCAGCTGCTGTTGCGCCCAGCCTGGAGCCTTCGGCATTCTAAGGATGTGCGGGGCCTGAAGTGGTGCCATGAGGTGCCGCCCAGCCCCCCAGCCCCTGCCCCTGCCCAGGACCCCCCAGCCCCTCCCCCTGCCCAGGCCCAGCCCCCGGCCCAGCCTCCACCCGGCCTAGTCCCACCACCCCAGGCCCCCCCATGGGGCAGGTGGCTGGACCGGGACACCAACCCCTGCCTCAACTTCCAGCGCATTGGGGAGAGCAAGCAGCGCCCCCTGGATCTGTGCAGCTATGAGGGCCTGAAGGCTCTGCCCCCCGTTGGCAAGGAGTACCAGCAGGGCTACAAGCGGGTCAATGACCGGCTACCCAAGGTCAAGCAGCGGTTGCACCGGGCTGCAGGGTACCGCCGAGGCACAGATGGACGGGCCCGCAACAATGCATAGGCCCCTTGTAGTTTGCACAGGCTGTGAGTCTTACAAAGCATTAAGCTGTTAGTTTTGATGAGGTGCTCAGTGGTCACGGGGGATTAGCCCCAGGAAAGAGTGCCACCGATGTAGGGTTTGTAGTCATCAAGGGTGCGATCGAGGACGCTTCAACTTGATTGGAGTAGCTGAGTGAGATTACCCACAGGCACACATGTCGTTCCTTGTTGAGTGAGTTTTGTTTGTTCTGTGTAAGATTGCGAGGTCCGGGTTAAGGATTAATGGAAGATGATAGTGGTCCCCCAGCAGCAGGTCCAGCCCCAGGGCCCCCTCCCCCCCTTGACCCAGCCTGCCCTCCCTATATGCCTTGCCATACGATGAGTGGCTTACACCGCTTAAGCCGTCAGCCGTTAGGCCGCTTGGCCGCCCTCCCTCTCTAAGGGTTCGGGACTTTCTGCAACGCACTTCAAAGCAAGGTGCACAAACAAAGGTGCACATGGGCTTAAAACGAAGTCATGCAAGTTCTCATTATTGTTCTGGAAAGTCATGGCAAACTCCGCCTGCTCCCTGATGGATCTCGTGGCAGTGCAGTCAAAGATTAAGTGCATGGCGTCATCCACTACCCCCTCTGTGAATCTTGTGCATGTGCGATCAATGAAAGTAACCCCCTCATACCGAGCCTTCTCCACCCCCAAACCGTTGTTGCCTAACCTGAACCTAGTTAAGCTCGTGCGATACGCACGCAAATTAGTGCACAACTATGAATGAGACTGTTGTTCCATGGCCACCAACATCGTGAAAAATGTCGTAGTAATCAGCGATATTCGTGAATTACATAACTAATATTTAGTCCCCCTTTTTTTTAGCTACTCCTTGTAGTGCAGTCAGGACCATACCTGATGCTGTACCATACCTGATGCTGCAACATTGCACCAAACCTCATCGTGCAAACCACATTGCACCAAACCACATTGCACCATTTGATATTATGATGATATTATGATGTAATAAAGTAGTTATGTTGGTAATTCATTGGTATCTCAAAGGTCCGGAGATTGTTCTTCCGTAAAATTTCATTTGCTTCTCATGGTGGAGCACTGCCCCTGTCACTAATGCACTACTTCGTTACACCCCATTGTGCGATACTGCATCACACCGAGTGGTACAATACATCACCTCAGCGATATCTCACCAACCACGCGTATTTATGAATTTCCGTTCAAACCCCATTCTTGCGTTTACATCGTTTAAGTGCTGTTACTAATTTGCCTGAGTGGAACTTCTGTAGGGAGCTGTCTGTTCAACGGGTGTGGTGCTATGCGATTGATGCTAATGCCGTCCCCATGCTTGAACCATGCAGCATATGAGCATCTCTCCCGATGCAACGTCTCAAGCAGCTCAAGAAGCTCCCTCAAAACCAGCCCAACGCCTCCCCCACCTCCCAAGCCACTTGACTTCCAAAGCCTTGGTGCCTAGGACCATGTCCGGGCTCAAGGTAAACTCACCCCCCATCCAGCTCTCTGAGCACTGAGAACTGAGCACTGAGAACTGAGCACTCCAGCTGGCCTATTACCTCCTGCCTAACTCCACATCTGCCTTGATGACCCTCATTAGCAGGTCGCTGTGGGATAGTTTGGCAGTGTTCCAGAACTTGCAGGCAGCTCTGAGCCAGTAAAGCTGGAGGGGCAGCTGCCCCAACTCATGCAGCACTATCAGGCCTGACACTGTGCTACGTACCCTGGCAGCAAACCTGAGGAAGCTGAGCATGCGTGTTTACATTAAGTTGGAGAGCTGCACACCATGCCCAAGGAACGCAGTGCCCCATACCTGGCTGCCACACAGCCCCAAGGGGAGCACGAACGCTCTATTGAGGGGACACAGGGCATAAGGATCCTGCAGGACCCCATACTCTCTGGCCCGCTTGCACGCATGGCGCGTGGCGAGGAACAGGCCAGCCCTCATATGAGTGGCAGCAAAAGCAAGGGTGGCGCTGGGATTGAAGTGCATGCCTTAGTACTTGAACTCTCTCACCACAGGCAGGATCTCAGGGCCAACAAAACTTATTCAACAAGGAACAACATGTTGGACTGTGGGTAATCTCACTCACCTACTACAATCAAGTTGTAGCATCCTCGGTCGCACCCTTGATGACCACAAACCCCATCCCGGTGGCACGTTCCATGGGCCGACCCCACGACCACTGGGCACCTCATCAAAACTAACAGCTTGATGCTTGAAAGGCTATTAGCCTGTGTAAACTACTAGGCCCTATGCATTGTTGCGGGCCTGGCCATCAATGCCCCGCCGATACTCTGCAGCCCGGTGCAACCTCTGCCTGACCTTGGGCAACCGGTCATTTACTAGCTTGTAGCGATGCTGGTACTCCTTGCCAACGGTGGGTAGAGCCTCTAGGTCATCCCATTGGCACAGCTCTAGGGGGCGCTGCTTGCTCTCCCCAATGCGCTGGAAGTTGAGGCAGGGGTTGGTGTCCCGGTCCAGCCACCTGCCCCATGGGGGGGCCTGGGGTGGTGGGACTAGGCCGGGTGGAGGCTGGGCCGGGGGCTGGGCCTGGGCAGGGGGAGGGGCTGGGGGGTCCTGGGCAGGGGCAGGGGCTGGGGGGCTGGGCGGCACCTCATGGCACCACTTCAGGCCCCGCACACACTTAGCATGCCGCTGGCTCCAGGCTGGGCGCAACAGCCGCGGGTTGACCTGGCCTGCTGGGGGTACCCAGTCTGCAGGCCTAGGCTGGCCAGCTGGCAGGTGCAGCTCACAAGGCTGGCGGGCATGCACTGAGGAGCTGACACGGCTGGTGCGGAACTCATCCACGATCACCCGCCTGTCAGGCCTGGGATCTGTGCTGGGCCTACTAGGCTGCTGCACCACCCTGCGAAACCCCTCCCGCACCGCCCCCGCCTTCCACCCACCCTGGCTGAAGTTGCCAGCTCCCAGGAACACAGCCACTCCCCTCTCCCGGCCGTAGTGCTGGCGTGACACCCATTTCATCCCATTCACCACCTGCAGGTCAGGGTCAGGGTCAGGGTCAGGGTCAGGGTCAGGGTCAGGGTCAGGGTCAGGGTCAGGGTCAGGGTCAGGGTCAGGGTCAGGGTCAGGGTCAGGGTCAGGGTCAGGGTCAGGGTCAGGGTCAGGGTCAGGGTCAGGGTCAGGGTCAGGGTCAGGGTCAGGGTCAGGGTCAGGGTCAGGGTCAGGGTCAGGGTCAGGGTCAGGGTCAGGGTCAGGGTCAGGGTCAGGGTCAGGGTCAGGGTCAGGGTCAGGGTCAGGGTCAGGGTCAGGGTCAGGGTCAGGGTCAGGGTCAGGGTCAGGGTCAGGGTCAGGGTCAGGGTCAGGGTCAGGGTCAGGGTCAGGGTCAGGGTCAGGGTCAGGGTCAGGGTCAGGGTCAGGGTCAGGGTCAGGGTCAGGGTCAGGGTCAGGGTCAGGGTCAGGGTCAGGGTCAGGGTCAGGGTCAGGGTCAGGGTCAGGGTCAGGGTCAGGATCAGGGTCAGGGTCAGGGTCAGGGTCAGGGTCAGGGTCAGGGTCAGGGTCATACCTTCTTGCAGAAGGCCTCAATGATGCGCTCCTGGGCATGGTGCAGCGCCAACCGCTGACGGCGCCAGCGTGGCTTGAGATACTCCTCCCACAGTGCGTCCCAGGTGGCTTTGAGGGCCAGGACGTGGGCCTGGAGGCTGTCCAGGGTGGTGCCAGCTGGGGGGGCAGCTGCCAGCTGCAGCAGCTGTGGTTGGATGGCAGCTGACCAGCGGGCTGTGACCTGCTTGGCTTTAATAAGCCCGCTGTCATGCTTCAGCTGCCCCTTGGTCAGCTCCCACTCCCATTTCCTGAGCACTTGGCCTGTAGCTGGATCACGCTCTGCATGCGCAGCCTTGATGGCCTGGGTGACACCTGGGTCCACCCCAACAGCAATGTGGGTGGCTGGGCTGAAGTCACCAGTGGCTGTGAGCTTACGCCCTATGGAGGGCAGCTCCACTGGCTCAAGGACTGCCTGGCTGCGCACAAAGTGAACACTGATGCTGACCCCGTCTGTCTCTACCCTGCGCGCAAACTCCCACCCGCTGTTCTGCAGCTGGCTGTCCTGGATGAACTTCTGCCAATGGGGCAGGCTGTCCGCGTCAATCTGTCGCTGTGTCAGGTTGGTCATGCCTAGGTCCATCAGCAGCCCATGCAGCACCCTGTCATCAATGACGAAGTGGCGGGCACGCACCCCCACCATGGGGAGCATGGTGAAGGGGCGCGGGCAGGTGTCATGGGCTGCCTGCCAACCCTCTAGGCTGCGGTTGACGAACAACACATAGCGAACTCTCTTCTCAATGGGCAGCCTGCCTGCCCCCCTTTTCCCAATGGAGTCCTGTCCCTCTCGCCAGGTGGCTGCCAGCCCCAGCAGCCTCCTGTGCTTGACTACCTCTTCCCGCCACCTAGGCTGCCGCAGCACACTGTTGGGTGGCAAGCGCCACTTGTGCTGCCTGTCAGGCAGGCTGTAGTCTAGGCGCCCTAGCACTAGCTGGGGGAAGTGCTTCTTCATTGCCCTACTGAACCCCTCCTCCACCACCCCAACCGCCTTGCACCACCAACGGATGAAGCGCCCCGGGTGCCGGTAGAAATCCTGGATGCTGGTGATGATATTCGTTGCGTTGGCGTATAGGGCATTGTTGTCCCCCCGCACGTGCCCCTCGTCCAGCTGCTTGAGCATGGCAACTGTCCAGGCACAGCTGGGCTGCTCGAACACAGCCACCTCGCCGGGCAGCAGCCTGATGCCACGGTGTTGGGGGCCACGCATGAGGTGCTCCTGCACACTGGCCTTGGTGATCAGCTCCATGGCATCACGGATCTGTACCAACAGCTGTGGGTCCAGGATATTCAGCTGCATTGGGGGAGGCAGCTGGGCTGGGGCGGCTGCAGAGCGGGGGGAGGTGCGTGGGGGAAGGCGGGGGTGAGAGTAGGGAGGGCAGGCTGGGTCGGGTGGGGCAGGGGGGCCTGGGGCAGGACTAGCTGCTGGGAAGCCTGGAGTGGGCTGGCCTAGGAAGGATTGCAGCAGCACGGCGAGACCTAGGATTGCTGCTAGGCAGCACTGCTTGCTGCCCATGGTCATTCGCTTGTTGACCTCTGCCACCACTGCATCGACTTGAGCTGGGCTGAGATCAGGCCACGCTGCCACAACAAGGCCACGAAATGCTGCCTTGATGACCTGGCGCCTCTCTGCAATGACTTTTTTCACAGCCTGCCCCTGCCCCTGGTCGTGCTGCCCACTGCCACTGGCGCCTGCAGACACGGGAAAGCACAACACACGCACGGCAGGACTTGATGCACGGAGTCGCATTGTCGCGTCGTGCACACACTCGTCATCAGTTAGCTTCGTGCGATACAGCCTTTAATCCAGCGTAGCGGCTTACCGGCTGCACTCTGTGCGGGGGAGACGGGGCGCTTGCGCTGCCCCTTCGGGGGCATATCAGGTATTTTGCATTACATTAAACAAGCGGAGAGGCAGTGCTGGGGAGTGCATCAGGTCGCCATCTAACAGGATGGTGTGGCGACCGCAGCGGGGCGGATGTGAGAATGTGAGAATGTGAGAAGGATGTGAGGCGGACGTGAGAAGACACTCATTACAGACCGGGTCACAGAAGGGTCATGTTACAGTTCACGTCCGGCTGCATGACAAGCCATGGTGGCTACCCTGAGCAAGACAAGACACCTGTACCCTGCACCGCCTGCTGCCACCCTACATGTTGAAGGACATTTGGGCGGCATTGTTGACGACACAACTGCAACTAAGACAATGTCAACGCCAACATGCCCAGTCCCTTAGGTGCACCATCACAGCACATACCAAGCACAACAAGCTGCCTCATTTGCACGATCACTTGTGAATGCCGAGCGCATGTGCGGTCTTGTCAATAAGCGACTCCCCCGCGTGGTGTGCCTGCTGCGCCTGCTCGCCTGCCACATGGCTGGCAGTGGTGGCCTGCAGGGCAGGGGAGCATGGCACTGTTTGTTTGCGGTGGAAGAGGAGGGGAGGGAGCCAAGGCAAACACCCCATTCTGTATCATGCCAGTTCGATGAGCATCTGCATGGTCTGCTTGGCTCAAGAGCTATCAAAAAGGCAGCGTGACATGGGCCTATATAAGCAGCTCCCCCCTTACCGTCTCCTTTGCATGGCGGTGCGCATCTCGTGTGGCCTCAGATGCACGATCTCCGGAGTGCGCAGCCTCGTGCTTCAGCTCTGCACCCACACAAGCATTACGTCAGGGCTGGCTCACTACCTGCGGTTATTCTTCAGTTGCGCCCCAAGCATAGCCTGAGCCTGGCTGCAAGCTGCAGATGGGAGGTGCGGGGTGTAAAATGCACTGAGCCGTGCCGACTGCCATGCGCTGCCAGCAGTCCTGTGCCTCGGCATTGGACGATGAGATGGGACGATGAGACGGGAATGCCAAGGTGACGCAAGCGTCGTAAGCATAGGCTCAAGTGCAGGGGCTCAAGTGCAGGCTCAAGTGCAGGTTGGAGCAGGTAATGTTCGGAGGTTCGGATTAAGCACCAGGAGACAGCTGTGCTGCGCAGGCTACTGCGGCAGGCTGAATCGACATTGGAGCGAAGCGCGAGCGCGCAAGCGTAGCGCACAGTGTCAATTCATGCGACCCGGCCCTCCTCACCAGAAACGGTTTCCTCCACGCGGTGCCCCATCTTCTGCACTGCCTCCTTGGCCTTGTCGATAGCAGACATCTTGAGGTGCGTTTGGTGCGAAAGAACGGAGTAGGTTAGCGTGCGATTAGCTGGACCCCGTACGATCGCTGACGGTGCTTTGTTGAGTGCTTTATTCTGTGCGCTGAACTTCTCACTCGTAAGGTGTTAGGTGAGTGTGATAACGATGATGACATCCATGCAACGCTCTCATCCCTCTTGCTACTCGCTTCACTGGCTGTTCGTGGAGCGCGTTTTGTTTATGGCTTGTCCGCTCTATTGTCCATTGCTTGTCTGGCGTGGTTTCACCACTCCTACCTTTTGCCCTGCTTTTCTATCGTATCACTGTCGTATTTAAGGAGCGACCGGCCAACCTAGAATTTTATTTCTAGGTTTCTAGGCTCAGGAAAAATTTCTAGGTTTCCGAGCCACCTAGAATTCTATGGGCGTACCCTAGTCGTATTACTATCAGTGATGCAGAATTACATGTAATAGCACGTTATTACATGTAATCACACGCGTAACTCTGACCTGAACGAGCAGCTCCCTTGTCCCTCACTAGGGCCTCCATTGAGCCAGCCCAATTGTGGCCACTAGCGTCCACTAGCGGGAATACTAGGGACCACTAGTGGCCCGACTCAGATGGTGTGAATGGGCTGTGTGGAGTATACCCAATGCACATGGGCATGGTGCATGAGTGCCTGCCACCTACACTATTGCCTGATTGCGAGCGCTATTGTGTAGAGCTGGCATGTCTTGCATGTAAGCTGATGACAGCTCAAAGGGAGACACACACTACTGTGCCTCAGCAGGCTGCTGCTGCTGCTGCTGGGCCTTGGGTGGCTTGTCTCGCACCCGCTTGAAGCCCAGGCCAGTTTACTCCTTGGCTGGCAGAGCTGCCTGCTCTGGCCACCAGCACAGCTCCAGTGGGCGCCACCTGCTCTCCCCAATGCGCTGCATGTTCAGTGCCGCATTGCAGTCCCTGTCCAGCCACCTGCCTGGCTGTGGGGCTAACTTGGCTTTGGCAGCCTTGCCCTGGGCCTTGTTGGGCTCAGCTGCCGGCTCCGCCTTGGTGGGCTGGGTAGGCTCAGCTGCCTGCTCAGTCTTGCTGCGCTTGGCTGGCAGGGGAGTGCTGGGCCCAGGCTCTGAGGCTGCTGGCTGCGGGGCCGCCTGGCTGCATGGGGCCTGTGGGGGCTTGCGGGGGGGCACTACCGGGCATCACATCAGGCCCCGCACTGGCTGGTCACGCTGCTGGCTCCATGCTGGGCGCAGCAGGCGGAGAGCTGGCAGGCCTGGTGGGCTTCCAGCCGGCAGGCCTGGTGTCCTGCTCATGGTCCAGCCCCTCCTCACATGGCTGCTGGCCATTCACTGCTGAGCTGACCCGGGTGGTGCGGTGCTCATCCACAAGCACCACCCTGCCCCCACGCTGGTCTGTGCCCCTGGGCCTGCACACCACCTTGCAGCAGG